>CM034534.1:28986979-29141821 GCA_020002185.1 Paraescarpia echinospica | reverse complement strand
AGCGATGACGATAGTTGTGGTCGCGCAGTGCCGGGGTCACGAGGTCGTCAACGGACTCACCGGCCAGAGCCAAATAGGCGCTGTCCGTATCGGTTTCGCAGTACTCGAACAGCGGACGATCCACGTACCTGATCATGAAGTCGTAGTAGAACTCCAACATACGCAGTTTGGCCCACTGCAACACGAAGAATCACACGTGTGTGGGCAGTGCGTATTTGACGGTGCGTTTGTGCATTTCGATCTCGTATGCATCGGCAGCGACGACGTCGAGTTGACGGAAGCGACGATTGTTGATCGCGGTCGATGCACTCTTCTCCGTGCAGTAGGTGACCTCGCGGTGCTTATCGACGTTGGTGATAAATTTCCCGTAGGATGAATTGCCCATAAGTTTGTTGGTATCCGCGATCATGGCCTTGTCGGGATGGGCGTCTCCTTCGCGACGTGCGGTGGACACCGCCTGGCCGAATCGTCGGAAGCAGGCGACCGGTGTGTACTCGATGACCTGGTAGACGTGCGTCACCTCGAGACCGTGCGCGAGGTACCATCGCAAGAGTGGTGTAGCGAGCAAGATCTTATCCCCTCGATAACTCCCGACGAGCATGCGTCGCGGAGTTGTCATGTTGTTGTGTTCTTCGGCGTAGCGACGCATGAACGGTCCGAGGTCATCACGGGTCAGGTGAATGTTCTTGAAGATGGGCTGCATCTCGGCAAAGTGTGAGCGCAGGTTCTCCGGTACACGTATGTCGCACTGAATCATACCGAACACGCTACCGTTGCACACACCTGTCAGGATCTGTTGTGACGTCATTTTCCATCGCACGTGTCGACGACGTTGGCGAACGTCCAGAAACTTTTGTACGCACGGATCGCGTCTCGTGACCTTCCACTCGCATTCCCACAATTCGACGACCCTCACAAAGTGTCGAAGATAGGCTGTGTTCTTTCGTGTTTCGGCGAGTAGTTGCGTCATGGGTTTCCCACTGACCTCGTTGAACTCGCGTCCAGTGCACGGACACCCGTGGTAGAAGCATCCGTGAAACTGATAGGCCGTCTTCGTTTCACTGCACCAACCGTCTACCAACAGTTTACCGATGCGCTTCTCTCGACCGTTGGACTGATGACGTATGGTGAGTCCCGTGCGTTCGGATTCCCACGTAAGCCATTCGACAGCCATCTGACCTGTGGGCTGTGCCACTTCGGGTCGGAACTCCTTCTCTTCCCGTCGCCGCGTGTACCATCCAGTCGGCATCTCTTGTGATATCGACCACAGATACAATGCATTCGCATCGTAGCCCACAATGGACTGACACGTTCGAGCCGCATCACCGTAGTCGTTACGACGTATCTTCGTGATCCCCTTCTCGTGATGTCTGGTGAAGATGAGTGACGGCCCTCCGACGATGTTCTCTCTGATGAGCTGGTGGACGTCCTTGTTCGTCTCGTTGAATAGCGTAAAGAACGTCCTCTCCGGTACGTAGGTGAACAGGTAGGACAAGGTCAAACCAGGTATACTGATCCCTTGTTTGAACATGTCGAGACCTCGGTGTTGATAGAAGTCGAACTGTTTGGCGATGGCCTCCAAGAACGGTACGACGTCTCTGTTGTTATACCAGACGAGAAAGTCTCGCAAAGTCTCCATGTCGTTGTCTCGCCACACCTTCCGACATCGTGTGTAGTCGTCGTCGGATATACCTTCGTTCTTCAGACAACTGAAGAAGGCCTCTTTGGGAGGTAGAACGGTGTCGTCGAGTCTCTCCAAGCTGTCCATGTATTCGTACGGGAAGTGACCTTTCGTGACTGTACAACCGTACGCTTTCAGGTACTTGTCGTACGAGAATCCCGGGGCAATGTAATGAGTCATATCGAGGAATTTGAGGTTGTCAGTCGATAGACACATAAACGTGTTGCCACGTTTGATCACGTGAAACGTCTCCTCCTCCTCCTTCTCCTCCTCTCCGTCCTCTGTTGCTTTCTTTTCGGACAGGAAGTAGGGTACCAGGAACTGTTTGACGACGTTCAGATCGTACCTGCCCGAGTTGAAACCGATGACGGGCAACTGATGAAGCCAACCGTACAATTGACCCATGAGAGTTTTGTAGGGATTGGTCGGTTGTCGCTGTGACTCGTTGTCCCCCGCCTCCTCCACGGCGGACGCTTCCTGTTCGTTCCACGTTCTGATTGCCTCTGTGAGCTCGTGTAGGATGCCCTCGTACCTGTCTACGATGACTTCGTAGGCTGCTTCGCTCATGTTCTGAAGGATGGTCATCATGTCGAATACCAACTTGTTGCTGTCACCATCCGTGATGAGACATTGCACCTGTTCGAATCCGGGTACGTTACTCGCCAGGGACACACTCAACGGTACGTGACGAGCCACCCAATGGACCTTGGCACTGTCCGACGGAAGGTGCGATGTATCGAACCAGGACTCGAAGTCGAAGGTGGCGCGATACGGATAGTAGCGCAACCATTCGGCAACGTGAATGTTTTCGTCGTCCAATCGCTGGAAGACTGTCGGCGACGGATGGTAGACGCCACCGGAATAGATCTTTCGCACACCTCCCGTACACCCGCGCTCGTGTCGTTCTAGTTCGAATACGCGGCTCCATAGTGCATCGCCACACTTCCTACATCGATACGAATGACAGTACATGTTCACGTCTTGTATGTAGGAAAAGTGTGTCTCGTGAAGATTGATGTACATCGTTTCAGGATAGTGACACAAGGAACGGCGTACGAGTTCAGCAGTCGCCTTTCCCCCTTTTTCCGGTTCGACGAGCGTGTAGACGCACACGTTGGTCTCAAAGGTGGTCTCGACGCGATAGAGATCGTCCATCGTCACTCCGTCAAAGTCTTTCATTGCCACCCCGTCACGATCGTACTTCGCGTAGAGCACCCGCACAGCGGGTTCCAGGTGGCATCGGTCGCATCCCCGATGCAGAGCCAGACATCGGAAGAGACACAGATTGTCGGTGTACTTTGTGTTGTTGTCGGAGTCTCTTTCCAATCCGATGACGGCTTTGATTCGTTTGATGTACCTCGGTAGTTTGATGTCCACACATCCTATCGGATGATGTACGATGTGATTGACGAAGAAGGTAACATTCGTGACCACCTCACATACCCATTGACTGTCCGGACGCTGATTGATGACCCACTGCAGCACGTCTGTTTCTCGGATACGTTCCGGAAACGCATCAAAGTCTGCAGTGTTTGTGATCAGACACGGTTCGTCAAGGTAACGACCACAACAGTTACAGGACGAATGATAATACCTGTACCTGTTCGTGGTCTTGTTTCTTAACACAAACCCGTAACTAAGATTAATCTTAAACGCATGCGTCTGTTCGCGGAACATGCGTTTCAGTGACGGTTCTAGGACGCTCGTGTCCGGTGTCGACACTCTGTAATTGTACCTGGATTGTACGGGTCCTCTAGCCGTGTGGGTTCGAATGGTCGACCAGTGATCTCGGACGACGTCTTGTAGTTCCCTCGATAGAGTATCGGCGAAGGGAAGTCGGGGTGGTGGTTGTATCGGGTCGTCGTCGTCGTCGTCGACAGCAACACTCACACGGGGTCGCTCTGTGCGTCTCGTACGTATGCATAGAGGTGGGTCGTTCGCTTCCATACATACCGACTTCACAACACTCACACGTGGTCGCTCTGTGCGTCTCGCTCGTTTGCGTAGGGGTGAGTCGTTCGTTTCCATACATACCGACTTCATATGACGTAACAGGCTGTCACGTCTCGTGTACTCACGTGCACATCTCTCACAACGATGCAGTGTAGCGCTAGATGGCGCCACTGACGGCGATTTACTGTAGGCATGATCGTCGTGTGTTGTTGATGATGATGAATGTGTTTGGTCTATATGACGTTGTATGTCGGCATGTGTATCGAGCACGAGACCGCAGTGACGACACGTGTGCTGTTTCATCGTACCTACAACTGAAGGATGGGAGATCCTTGCACGTGTCTATATAACCTACACTGTGTGACGTCATAAGAGGTGTGTCTTGTATGAGTGGGCGTGTATGTATTCACCGATCACAACGAGCTATGAAGGTAACAAGAACAACAGACACCAGAATCCTGGAATACATATCATCTTTATTCATTACAATCAAAGCGAGTATATAATGAAAGCTAAGCTAAGCACCTGCAGTAACAGACAAGCGGCGCCTATAACCCCAGCTATAGCGTAGGGGCGCATTTCCTCTTGTCGTCACTGCAGGCGCTTCTGAAGACTGTTCACTATGTATGAGACGTGGTCGTCGCGCACAACATTTCGTGCGATCTCCTCGCATATTGTGCGCACGGCCACGTCTAAGCTGCATCTTTGTGTAGCGAAGAGTGTCCCCGCTAGGGATTCGATATTAAGTTCAAGGTGTCTGACACTGTTAAATGGGGCCGAGTACGCCCACGGGATCGATGTGTCAGTTTTTGACCAAACAATATGGCCGTCGTACGCCAGGTCGAGCGTTGACGCGTCCCTTTGAAGTGTCTCGTAGTCCGAGGCAGTCATGGTGACGTCATAGTCATCATCATCATCCTGGTCACATATCAACTCCAGTGGTGCTTCGGCGGGAGTTGAAGGTGACATGTCCTCGCATGTCAACTCCAGTGGTGAGTTGTGTCGCTCGTGTAGCTGTGTGAGTAATGCCTGACGCAATGGCATGGGGGTGTGGTGGCGGCGCCGTTTCTGTGGCGCCCACTCTATCGGATTCTGTGCATATGATTGCCGAATCATCTCCAGCCCGCTAGAGGGAGCATCGGTGACCTGTTAGCAACACAACAACAACAACATTAGCAGGGTGTTTTTACATCCATCATTGGAATACCACGTGTACGCAGGATGGCTTGTACACGTGATACGATGTCACGTGACCACTCCGGTGTGCTCGCCATAAACCTGTAATGCTGCACTGCATATCTCAAATTGTCGTGGATCAGGTCACTACGCACCAGGTAGATGACGTTTGACTCACCTTCGAACAGGCGCCACAGTTCGTTGCTTATAAAACGAACGATTGCATCGAGTGCTACTGCACACAGCTCGGTGTACCAGATCTGCCTGTCATCCCCTCCGTCGTCTTGTTCGTCCCAGGGCAGTGACTCCTTCGGTGTGAGTGGTTCGTCTTCCTTCGCATCCGACACGGTTATACCGCGGGCATGGAGACTCGCTTTCACCCGTACTATGACATTACGAGCAAACCACGGTGTGCGCGCTACGCATACCAGCTCGGATACTACCATATCAAAGCTATTATATATACGTATGGGATCTACTTTGTACATGTCTTCGTGAACGTTCGCATAGTGACGACTCAGTGATTCGGCCGCCTGGCGAGTGCAAGCAGCGGTTATAGTGGCCATAAATAGACCGTCATCTATCATTTGGTCTGCACGCTTCTGAATGCCATTCACCTTCTCTACCGCTTCCTGTAATTCACTACGTCTCCTATCCTCGTCATGGTCGATATCAGTGGCCCAATCAGTATCAATATCACCATCATTAGCAATCTCCTCATCATCATCATCATCACTAGACCACGCACACGACCCCACATAGATGACACTTGCCTTATCCTCATTATCGTCGCTGTCCTCGAACAGGCGACGTTTCACCCCTCGTACGCTAGGGGTTGTCCAAGGAGGAGGAGTCTACAACACACGACAGAAGCAAGTGTCAAATACATTCATTCATCGCTGGCAGGTGGCGCCACATCATTCATTCGACACTGTCAGGTGCTGCCTCTTCCGACTGGAATATTATTTCCAGTACGTCATTGTCAGGTGCCGCCACCTCCGACTGGAATATTTCCAGTAAGTCGCTGTCAGGAACCTTGTCCGACTGGATTATTTCCAGTGCAATCAAGGTGTAGTTACGATAGCCCTCCTTTGTCTCCTTTCTAATTGTCACCCTAGCCCGTTTGCCACGTAGGACATTCAGTGCCTCGTAGCGTTCTTGGCCGGGTTTAAGCGCCATATAGTCGCTTGCTGTCATTCCCCCCACGGCCCCCTGAACTATACGATCAAATCCTGTGGCCCACGCTTCATTCCCCTTGTGATCGGCAAAAAGTATACCCATAGCATACTTGTAAACGGGGTCACCCGACTGACGGCCGTGTACAGCACATGTACTGACGCAATGGCGGTTCCCCTTCGTCATTTCAAGACGAAGGACTTTCCGATTACATATACGGCACGCCGGGTAGCATACATATTTATCTGTCAGAGCAAATGTTACTAGTGTCAGTGGACGAACAAATGCGTACGTTCCGTCACTTACTTGTTCGAGTTCTGAGAGCAGCATTTCCTCAGATTTGGTATTGGGCGTCGCCATCTTGTTGAGTAGTGAAGTCGAGAGCGGTAGAGCAGTGAAGTAGTCGAGAGCGGCAGCAGCGAGTCGGAGAGAGAATGTTTGTCCTGTTGGATTTACCCTGGGCTTATATACATAATCATCCCCTCCAGGCATCGATCACGTGTACCGTAAACAATGACAACACGCGCCCCTGGGTGTTCGCATCTTATCAGGCGCGTGACTTTATCTCTCTCTCTCTCGTACTCTGTCACCGTGTGGCTGACTGTCTGTTTTTTGTGTAATGGCCGCCTTAGCACTGCCTAACGAAGTCTCTCACCTGCATAAGAATCACACCGAGTATATTCTTACCTGCTTCGTTACGCTTTGAACTCTTACCCCAATACCCTTCCGCACTGGGTACATTCTCAATAAGTCGTGCGTCACCTGTATCCAGCAAGCGTTGCCGTAGTTTAGAGGCGCGAAACTTCACGGCTACTATAGCGCGCATCACGGCTCGACGTTGTGATAACCATGTAGCAGTTCGATCCGGTGTCCACCGAATGTTTTTACTCCAGTATTTCGCCTGTATTCCACTGCGTGCAGTCTGAATCTTTCTCGCTGTGTTCTCATCGTGAAAATGTCTGGCTTTTTTAAACTGATAGGCTGCTTCTGCACAAGAAAAGTCTTCGCCCCATATGTGTATATTACATGGATGGAAATTAGATAGGAAGTGTCCAGCACCCCTGAATTGTATATCCAAGCTCTTGACCGCCATATGTTTCATCGCTGACCACTCACAGAGTTCTTTTCTCCCGTCTGTATTGTTAGCGTTCTGATAAGTTGCATTGTCCTAGTCGCACTTCGCACATCATGCGCTCATGCGCTTATCGCAGGGTCCTATGACTGATATCGGTTTACTACAGTGAAATTTTCCATAACGTCACATGGCTGGCTACATACCCAGGCATCGGTCACGTGCCATCCCTAGATGATGATATCATACGTCCCTGGGTCTTCAGCTTTTCATACACCGGTATTTTTCCACGCTAGTATCGGTCACGTGACAACCCTAGATGATGATGTCATACGTCCCTGGGTCTTCAGCTTTTCATACACTGGTATTTTTCCATTGCTACAGTGTGTCTTACAAGTTGCCTTCCTATCTGCATGCATATGCTCTATCCTATATATACTAGCTCGTTTGTTACATTCTTCACATCATCTCATTCGCAACTATGTCGTCGATACCTTGGGCCCAACTGCGCGCTGAATGGCGTGATCTCGAAATGTAAGTACTTTTATTATTATTATTAATATCATTCTTTGTTTCATTCAATAGATATCCTATACAACATACTATAATCATCACAGTGTTCTTCACATAAACTACCTGTGACGTCTCACCTCTATTATTCCTTATGCTTACGATCGTTATGTGTCACGGTTATCTATATTACCTTTCAGGTCTGGCGGTATCATCGATGCTGCTGACTGTATCACCGAAGCTGCTGCTGACTTATTATGGCGTGAACTCGAACTGTAAGTACTTTTATTCTCTGTTTCATTGGATAGATATCCTATACATATCATGCTATAATCATCACAGTGTTCTTCACGTAAACTACCTGTGACGTCTCACCTCTATTATTCCTTATGCTTACGTTCTTTATGTGTCACGGTTATCTATATTACCTTTCAGGTCTGGCTGTATCACCGATGGTCCTGCTGCTACCTGGAGTCTGACAGGAAGTGTCAGTGACTCCAGCAGTATTGAGGATGATGAGGAGTGCACGTGAGTGTTCAATGATTACAACAATATTTTACTATCTTATTTATGTTTTCTCTTACCCCGTTGTCGTTTCGACTAGGTATGCGGTGTTTGATTACCGATTACGTCAGCAGACGTCTCCATTACGTATTGTATCATAGTCCGTTGATCTAGCTTGCCCTTTTATCGTATGTCGACATCACTGGCTTATCCCACCCGGCTGATATATTATATATATTATATATATATATATATATATATATATATATATATATATATATCAAACATTTCATATATGTTTTCAGAGAGGAAGAGCTCCGTGATAATCATTCATTCTTATTCTGCCACGTGCTACGTGAGCTTCTGGAGACACGACCTCCCTTTGATGCAGACCCTGTTCCTTCCCTGGTAGAGATCGAAGATTGGGATGCTGAGATCGAAGATTGGGATGCTGAGATCGACCGATAATTCTTGTATTCATTCGTTAATAAAATATGTGCACTCGTATACTCTTGTGTTTCGTTAGTTCTTTCACACACGCACATCCTCTCTCTCCTCTCATACACGTACATTCATACACAACTAATACCTCTCTACACTCCTCGTTATCATTAACAACCTAATCAACTTTCAAACTGTGGTTTTACTAGTTATTCCCTTAGTACTAATTCTTCATACATACATACATACATCACATGTTTTATAGTCCGAGTATGTTTTAAAGTCCGAGTCGCTAGATAGCACTACGGACGCTTAGCGCTAGATGGCACTACGGACGCTTAGGTACACTTCTTTCCGCTAGGAGGCGCAGGTCACGTGACTACTCACTTTGCTCAGGGGGGAGGCTCACTTTGCTCAGGGGGGAGGCTTTCGAAACCTCCCGAATATCGCTTAAACACCGCAGAATACACATCCAAAATCGCGAGCATACTACTTGCCCCAGTTTTTGTGAGTCTGAAGGGGGATGCAATTGGAGGTTTTTAACATTTGCAGGATGGCGCAATTTCGAATATTTATCAGTTGACGGTGACACTGTATGTTTGATTGTCGCTCCACACAAACTCCATCAACTAACACATCCATGACAGGAAGAAATTGATCTTTCAAGCTGTATTGGATGTGTCCATAGAAGTGAAGTAGATACAAAGTCACAGTAACTTTATGACGTTCGCGGTATTGCAAAGGTTCCAGTGTACATCATTTCACGGTGACCTTGTTTGACCTTAGCTCCACGCTTACCATACCAGGCAACAGCTCAATATCGTTTCTCATTCTGAGAGAATAAGCTTTCCAAACATATAGGACATGATTATTTTCTTTTTAAAGAAAGTAGTAATGCAACCACTGTAGTTTTAACACGTTTGCGAAGCAAACATTTTCGAAAATTCATCATTTGACGGTGACCTTGTTTGACCTTGGACTCACGCATATGGCACTATTTCGCAGTTCTACGACTTCGTTGTGGGGATATATACATGCGTTTGAACACATCATTTTTATTGTTTGGATGTTTACAATTCGATATATTCAGAAAAGTAATATATAGTTATTATTTTAATGGCGATAACTAATTTACATATTAATGGGTTTATACAAAAACGCTCAAGCGTGCCTGGGTGGCACCCATCGGATTATTACCTAGATGGTTAGGTCACAAAAATACCAGAAAATTGTAGCAGTAGTGAAACCCCTGCACGAGACGACCTCGATGTGTCGGAGGAAGAAACCGCATCAGAAACTGAGCTCCAGTTGACCAGACAGCTTACGTTTGAATCAAAAGGGCACTCGGACAGTGACGTGTTATTGAATGGTTATGAAGATTTTTATAACGGTATTTTAAAAAATAAAAATTTAATTAAAAAGCCGTAGAACCAGAACACACAATACGACATTAGTTAAAGAACAGTGCTGGTTGAATATGAGAAAGTACTCGTTTTCACAGAGGACAGTAAATGTATTTAAATTAGATTTGATAGATATATGATAAGTGCGGGTTACACGTAGGTGGGAATTTGTTGAAATCTCAATATAGTCCGGGTGTTAGCCAGTGAAGCGTGCATGATGGTCTGCACGATGTTTTTTTGCATTTGTTGTGATGTTCAAACATGCAAAGTCAATAATCCGACGGATGCCGCCACCCTGGCACCCTTCAGCATTTTTGCATAAACTCATTAATATGCAAATTAGTCATCGCCATTAAAATATATACTACTTTTCTGAATATCTCAAATTTGTAAACATCCAAACAATCAAAATGATATGTCCAAACGCATGTTTTCAGGGTATCTGGGTATGATTATGTCATTTAACAAATTGTAGTATGCATATTTGTCGCATGAATATGCAAATTAGCTCTGACCAATATAACTTCATGATATTCGTTTATATATCCTCAATAGGCGAGCGATAGGCACTACTTAACGGACCGACTTAAATGCTTCCCTCCCCATACGAACACCCAAATTGTATATAATTTGAAAACCTTAGATAAGCCCAACACAACGAGGCCTATCGTAGAACTAGTTTGACTCCAAGGTCAAACAAGGTCACCGTCAAATGATAATGTTTCGAAATTGTCCGCTTCCGCAAACGTATTATAATTACAATCGTTGCATATCAACTGGTATTAATAACAAAATAGCCATGCCATATATTTTTGGAAAGCTTATTGTCTCCCGATCAAAACAGGATACAATATGGAGCTGTTATAATGTATAGTAAGTGTGGAGCTACGGTCAAACAAGGTCACCATGAAATGATGAATATCCGAACTTTTGTAATACCGCGATCGTCATTAAGTTACATTAACTCTGTATAGACTTAATTTCTATGGACATTTTACATACATCGTGAAGGAACAATTTCTTCCCGTCAAAATGAGATATGACTTGGAGGTGTCAGTTGATGGAGTTTGTGTGGAGCGGCGACCAAACAATGTCACCGTCAAGCGATAAATGTTCGAAATTGCACCATCCCGCAAACGATATACAATACCAATGGTGGCTTATAGCTTGTCTATATCACCTACTTACTCATGGTCACGTGATATACATTTTGACAGCCTACTGTCTCCTCGTAAATACAGGATTCTACGGGGAGGTATCAAGTGGTACAGTAAGTGTGGAGTGAAGGTCAAGCAAGGTCATCACCAAATGATGAATGTTCAAAACTGCGCCATTCCGCAAACGTTGTACAATTACAATGTTTGCATAATTATCTACTTTGTCTACCTACACTAGCCCATACACCTATGCATATTGTATCCCCGTCAAAATGATTGGCATAAATTGTAAAGTGGTGTCTAACTGTGGAGTGAAGGTTGAACAAGGTCACCATCAAAAGATGCATTTTCAAAAGTGTGCCATTCCGCAGATTATAGGTGATGTTATACTTCTACGGCTTTTGCATCACCCATGGGTTGAGAAAATAGATGTTGGTAGATGCCACCCTGAATTTGGAATTTGAATGTCATTTTGAGGGTTACAAACTTAATCTTGTGTCAAAGTATTTGTATTAATTAACTGATATGTTCTTGTGCACATGACAGCCTCTCCATTTATTATGTCCACCCCCAGCCATCTGGGGTGGGCTTCTGCTGACGAACCAGTTGACTGGTCAACCAAATAAAAGCTTGTATATAACATGGCCTAGTGTAGGTAGACAAAGTAGATATGCAAACATTGTAATTGCACAACGTCTGCGGAATAGCGCAGTTTTCAACATTTATCATTTGCTGGTGTCCTTGCTTGACCTTCACTCCACACTTACTGCACCACTTGATAGCTCCCTGTGGTAGCCCGTATTTACGGAGAGATAGTAGGCTTTCCACAGGTATATGACATGACGTTGCCATGAGTAGATTGGTTTTGTGTAACATTTACGGGATAGCGTAATTTCGAACATTTATTACTTGACGGTGATACTGTTTGATCGTCGCTCCACACAAACTCCTTCAACTAACACCTTCAAGTCTTATCACATTTTTGACTGGAAGAAATTGTTCTTTCACGATGTATATAACATGTCCATAGAAATGAAGCAGATACAGAGTTATTGTAACTTTATGACGTTTGCGGTATTGCAGAAGTTGCAATATTCATAATTCACGGTGACCTTGCTTGACCTTAGCTCCACACTTACTGTACCGGGTACCAGCTCCATGTCGTATCTCGTTGTGACGGGGAGACAATAAGATTTCAAAAACTACATATATGACATACCCATTTTGTTTTAAAATAAAGTACATATGTAAACACTGTAATTGTAAGACGGAAGCGCACAATTTCGAAGAAAATATCAATATCAATATTTGACGGTGACCTTGTTTAACCTTGGTGTTACGCTTACTGCATCACTTGGCAGTTCTATGACTGGCCTCACTGTGATGGGAATATATTGGGCTTTCAAATGATATACCATTTGGGTGTTTGCACGTACGGGGAGGGGGGCATTTAAGTTGGTGGGTTACGCAGTGCCTACCGCTTGCCTATTGAGGAGATATATACGAAAAGCGTGAGGTTATATTGGTCAGAGCTAATTTGCATATTCATATGACAAATTTGCATACCATGATTTGTTCACTGGCGTAATCATAACCAGATACCCTGAAAACATGCGTATGGACACAACATTTTGATTGTTTGGATGTTTGCAACTCGAGTTATTCAGAAAAGTAGTAACGACAATACGTAATTTGCTTATTAATGTGTTTCTAAAAAACGCTAAAGGTGCCAAGGTGGCACCGTCGGATTATTGACCTAGAAGGTTAGATGGTCACAAAAATAAAACATCGTGCAGACTTTAATGCACGGTCCACCTTCAAAAGGGCGTTTGACTGCCGGATTAATAAACCCAAGGCTTCCTAGTCCACATGCAATCTTGAGTGTGTAGCTTTGGATGGCAATTTTGTTAAATTTATGTTAAATGCACTCGAATACTAATTTGACGTACTACAAATCGGCGACAAAGTTGCGACAAGGATTCGTGTTGCACCTGTTCCCTGACCAAGGTTAGGGCTCAACCTTGAGCGTGTAGCTTTGGATGGCAATCTTGTTAAATTTATGTTAAATGTACTCGAATATTAATTTGACGTACTAAAAATCGGCGACAAAGTTGCGACAAGGATCCGTGTCGTACCTGTTCCCTAACCAAGGTTTCTGCTGGGTACGAATCATGCCATGAACCTACGCCCCTAGTGTGAGAAAATGTATCTCAAGTGGGGCGTTGGACAGTGCCTACACAGATTCCTGCGTTAGCCCAAGACAGGGCTGTTTGAGACTTGATACCCTGAAGTCTGGTATGATTTTGTCGGCTGGGAGCGATGGCGTGCTCCTGTAATGTAGCTACTTGGAGGTTGGTGGACGGTTGGAGGTCGGGCGTTGATCTAGGATGATCGGGCGTCCACGCCGAGCCCGTCCGGCATCAATGGACGAAGCCCACAGTCCGTCTGCCTGTTATCTTCCATGTTCTGATCCACAGTTGCTGGAATCTACAACCCCGTTTGTTGAGCCAAAATAGTTGTTATATTAACTAAAACGTTCCAACAATTGATTGGATATCAGATTCTAAGTGTCACCAAGGAGCACCTTTTATGTGGTTTATTACAAAAACTACATGTAGGAATCATAAAAATTATAAAATATATTATCAGTGTCTCAAAATTGCAATTTCTAGTGTTTTCTTAAAAATCAAACGGGTGGTAAGAGATACACCCCTCCCACCCCGACGCCCGGGTGTTTCCGTTGAAATATATTAATTGGCTAAAATTCAAATTGCCAAGTATCAATAGTGTTGTACCTGTTTAACTCTTCCAAATATTTCCAACATTATGGGAAAGAAGCCCCCTCCCAGGCTCATCCCTTGCATGGTGCTTTCCCATTTGCCCAATAAATGGGTACATTTACAACTACGGTGTACTATTTGACTGATAAAACACGTGCTACGTGCCACCATATTGAACCTTTCAAATGTGTTTTAATTGATGTAATCTAACCCATCCATCCATAGCGCTTCTTTTTGGCCATTAAAAACAATTCAAAATGCACTAATTTCCTAGAAGGCGAAGGGCGAAAAAGTACCGCCATCTCACGACGCCTTGGTTACACAGGTTAGAATAGATTCTGATGAAACCATGCAGATGGCGCCACCTCGTGGAGTATTGTGAAAAATACAGCATAGACTGTGATGACATATTCTCGCTTAGCCGACTATCGCCTGGCTGCGTGACTTCGCCAGAACGATAGTCTGACTCTGAATGGCCCTTTTGAATGATATGCCATGAGAGCTGCCACCTAGTGAATATGTATGTGATTAAAAGGCATTAAACTACGAAAAAGTTTAATGTCGGTTTATTTTGTGTGTGACATGTTTCAGTATACGTTTATTGTTGAATAGTATAGTATTATCTGATAAAAATGTATCCTTATTTAATTTGTTATTTCATAGTTGGCCTGACTACCCGAATCTGGGGTAAAGCCCCCTATCGGTAACACTGGCAGGAGCTTAATAATCGTCTACGTTCCCAAATGATTTGGGAACGTAGAACATTTCAGTGCACAGGATTTCGTACTTTTTTCTGGAGTGCTCTCTAAGTTCCCTGTATAAAAATTATATCCAATGGCATAGTGCCATAGACACGACTTTACCTGGTATATGACAAATGTCCTTCAAAATTCGGGGTAACTCAGCTACCTTATAGATAATAAATGAACAATATACATATTAATAAGACATACTAATGTGGTTCCTCATTGGAAATAATCCAGTTTAAATAATTGCGTTTTACGGAATCTTGAACTTTGTTAGATATATTTTAGTGTTCTGGCAAACACATGAGAAAGCCCATCTGCCGTAGCCCTCTAGCTGCTGGTGTGAAACTACCAACAGCATACCTGTCAATAAAAACAGTAGTCATGGCAGACAAAAACCATAAATTATCAGTAAATACCATAATCTTTACATATAAATGCCCATTGAAGCATGTAATAAAAAACAAGTTTGTAAGTACAGGTGCATAAGACATTTATTTGTGAAGTGTGTTGTAATCGCCTGCGCATAACACAAAAATGCATTGGTGAGTGCTTGTTCCGAGGCACTGCACGGATTGTACAGGAATTCTACCAGGCCCGGAAAAGAGCGCGGAACCATCAGCCTAAGGGAGTTTGATGAGTGTGTCGGTCGGCGAATTTACCGACAACAATATAACGAACGCAATATATTCATTAAAAATGTATCCGAATTCTCAAAAGACGAGCGTAAAACCATATGATTTTCCTACTACGCCCGTACTTTTCATTTTATTAATAAAACCATAGTGACTACGGCTAAACCGTAGTACTTGGCAGGTATGCAACAGAATGCAGTGACTGTATGAACAGGCAAGCCAAGGCAACTAACATAATATACATCAAGACGACGCACAGTAGTCACTGTACAAAAAATATATAATATTTATTATTAATTACACACGTTACAAAACCATAAATTAGTTCATGAATTGCAACATATTTGTGACCAAGATTTATGAAAATAGAAAATCTATAAAATTACAAATATGTCAAAGGGCATATCAAAGGTATTCTGCAGATGTGGTCACCTTCCTGAATACACCCGCCTCGGAAACACAGGCATCATTCCCAAAATATGTTTATACTACCACGTACGACAAAGAATGTATTTTGTATAAATAAGCAAACTTCTGTAGCCCGTAACATCACCAACTGAATATCATCTCCTCGAGTGTTTCAGCTGAGGTAACACAGGCATTTGTTTCGTCAAGGACACATAAAGACATAAACAAGCAAGTCAAATCGTTTGCCAGAAGCAGTCAGCAAACGGTAACTTCTTTCAGCATGTTATTTATTAAGTCAAGATTGCAAAACCAACTCTGCTCAAACAAGCGAGAACCACCCAACAACGAGCATCGATTTAGACCTCAAGTTGGCCAAACCCACCCAAAGACTGACACTTCAATTCAGCCAAACTCAGTCCAAAATAATGCTGCGAATACGACTTTGTAACCCCTACGTGACCCAGTTGCATAAATTCACAAGTGGTAAACTGGAGGGGCTCGTGAACTTTCCAGTTCGCCAAGTCGTGTTTACAATAAAAAAACGAGCCCATTGGAACGCAGCATTAACCATGAAAAGGTGTATTGTGTGGTGGCACCATCTAATGAATAGTTTTTATAACACATTAGAAACAATGTTTGAACGTACGGATATCACATTTTTATGTTAGGGTTCAAATAAGTGGGAAAACAGGGACTTTAAAAAAATGGCTGAACTTGGTTTATGCGAGCAATTATGTCTCCAACTTGTCGGCTGCTACAAAGTCGTTTGAGGTGAGGATGATTTTTACAGTTATTGTGTCGGGGAAAAATTGGTTCCAATTTAGCTAACAGATGTCTCCAATTTTTAAGCAGTGGCCAATAAGCATCCAAATGTATGTGTACATGTCGTAATATCTCATCAAAGCTCAAATCGGGAAGGGCGTGAGTCAAAATCTAGGCTGCAATGTCTAGATACATCCTCGAAACAAATAATTCAGTTGCAAACTATTGTGCGGCTTGGCATCACCCAGCAATTTGTAGGCAAAAATCACTGATGTAAAATTAGCTCGTAAAAAGGACAATGACGTTGCATAGAAACAAACAGCAACACTTTCAGTAATCAAATGCTCACTGACAACAATGACTGTCATGGAATGGCACACAAGGTTAAACACCACTGGGAACACATATGTGGCTAGATGCAGCCACCATCTCAAACAGATGCCCATCTGGACATAAAGAAATTACATGTTCATTCACCAAGAGATCAATACGCCTATAATTTCAATGCCATAATTAATAAATAGCTGTACAGTTTAAAAACGACCGAAACTTCTGTCACTGAGCCAAACACAAATGTAAGTCATCACAAACAGTTTGCACAGTACCATATGGTAGACCACTATTTGAAAACTGCTTTTTAACGTGTACCATTTGAAAGAAAATCAAAATTTGTATTTTCAGAAAGAAAATCATTTTAAAGACAATAAATGTTTGCATAGGCCATCATTGAAAATATGACACAAATCATTACTCATCTTTTAGCACCAAAATAAAAAAAAACATTAAGTCACGAACATACACAAAGGGGGCATTGGTTAGGTGTTATAAGGTAGTTTGAAAACTGAACAATAAGACTAGAACAAAACTGGACAAATCTAGTGGGACTAAACTGTTTTCCCACATGTGCTATACATTAACTAAGGTAAATATATACTATTTAATAAATCAATAAATTAGTCTTTCTGTATACTCACTCACGACGTTAAAAAAAATCAGTGTTCATTTTATACTTTCAAACAAGAAAAGAGCTAAAAACTCTTCATAACATTTATGATTATCTTAACCCAAAAATTTACTTTAATATAAATAAGATTATTCCCAGTGATGTTTAACCGCGACAACACACACAACACTTGCAGCTGCTACTCGGCAGCACTGTCCACAATTTCCACCAAACTCTCGAGACACTGCATCTGCGCCAGGTAGACAGTGGTTCGTGGCGTCACCTCTCCGCACAGCGATGTCAGTCTGGCACGTAACTTGTTCACATGGTGTAGTATGTTCGCCAGCGTGCGTACGTCCCCGCCCTGCAAGGGTCCAGTCGTTGGTAGCAGCTCGGCCTGCACGCGTCGACTCACCGCAAAGTTGAGCTTGCCTGCAGGCACAAAGTGAACAGCATTGTAGCAGAGATTGCGATTTATACATGAAATTTAAAGTAAATAATAATTACAGTGAGCACCCACTGTAAGGATTACTGATATATATATATATATATATACGGTACATCCATTTAAAAGGAACTTGCAAGAAACATCGGTTGTATGGTACAGCTGGAACATGTTTGGCTATAGCGAGTGTTCACTGTAACTGAAATTCATAATTCGTCATGTGACCTGCTGCCTGTTATATTGTGTTGAAATGATGGCGCCAAGTGTTTCTTTATGATTATTACAAAAATGTAAGACAAAGTTGTTCAAATGCGAACTGCATACGGGAAATGTTGGTATATTTCATACAGCACTAGTGATACAAATGTAAGGTACATATATTATAAAACAATTGTTGGCAAGGCAAAGCTTGTCGGAGGACACGTGCAGAATGTTATTTGTGACATAGGCAAACTGCTAAATACTGGATCCATAATAGTGACAACTAAATATAATACCAGGCCTCAAATTGAGCAGAGGTCACATAAATTAGCCACAATGCTCTGACAACTGGCCATTTGGCCAGGTTTCTAACCCCCTCAAATCTATTAAAGTCAAGGCCAACTCACAAGTTAACATCCGTTTTAATGCTATGCACTGAAACTGATATATGTTACTGGTCTGGTATCACTCAGAGCTTTCTTGTAAATTCTTGTGTATTTATCTGTCACACAATCCATCATCAGTATGACAAGATAAAAGTTTCCTGTTGTTGATCAAGATCCATTTTATAATTTATCAACATGTCATGGTGTGTTTTATCAAGTCATTTGATAAATGCTCTTATTTTGTGGTATCATCAGTAGTCAAGCAGTACGATTTTTTTTATTATTAGTTATACATCGAAGAGGTTTCGATGTCTGGTCAAACAATCGGTGATTATTTACAGAATTTTGCTAATAAACCATCCATGATATGTGGAATTACAACCGTGTTAATTGTTGTCAATGGTCCGACCCAAATTACAGAATGACTTATGTATGTTAATTAATTTAACCCATTAATGACATTCCCAATTCTTGACCTTATTTACATATTGAACAAGCTGGACTTAAACCAGTCACCATATTTCTGAAGTTATATATTATAAGTATGGAAGTGTTAGTCACCCCAAATTTTCAGCCGTTTGTACACATTGAACAAGCGATGTTTTTACACTAACAGCAGCTGTCATGCAATGCCACAAATTACACTTCAGAGTTGTTCAGTTGTGATGCCATGGCTAGATAGCTAACCTGTCACGCTAGTGGCTGTACATTCTGTTCATACAACTTAGGATTCTCTTAATGATCTCTCTATTTTATGAGAAACTTAGTAACCACAAGCCATGAATATTATATTCAACAAAAAGTAACTTTAGTGGTTTTCGTCAGGATCAGTTAATTTTAATCCTAATTATGTTGTTGTAACTAGGAAGCTGATATTTTAATCATAAATCCGGGAGTTAATTTATGGCCCCATAAAATTTGCCACTTCAAATTGTACGGATTACAGAATCGAACACTTCCTCGTCCACCTGTAGTGCCATTCTGACAGGAATAGTTTTGCTCCAATTGTGACACTTAACTTGCCTGGAGTTAAGACACTTGTCCCCCCCTTGCACAGTAGGGACAGGTTGAAGGTCACGTAAGGCCACCAGGTGCATTAAGCATGGTGCCCAAGGACAGGACTGCGACCTGGATAAATAGGTTGACATGTGCTAGTCATACCTGCCAGACTGACGGACACAGTCATGCATGGCCTAACACAAGCGACTCAGTCATGCATGGCCTAACACAAGCCGGGAAACACAGACAAACATTAATAATGGAACTACCTAGAGAGAGATGCACTAGTGAACCCATTCATTCCACGGCATAACACTTCATAATTGATGCCAGACACTCCACGAAAAGCTCATCAAGTGAACAGACACGACAACAGGTTAAAACCCCCTCCAAATCGATGTAGCCCAGATCATAATTTTGGTTTGTTGACCTCAAATTTATAGCACTCGTTTGAATAATCATAGTAACATGCATTGTCGTCTTAATACTTGTTAAATTCATAAAACAAAAGAATTTAATGATTAAATTGGGTAATTTCTAAAAATGTGTATAACCATATATTACAGTATTTAAACATAATTTCTCACCAATTTTTATCAGACCGCATCCCTCAATTCAATGTATTCACACATTTTGTAACAACAAATTTAGTATCCACCCTGATATGTAGGATCGTTTGCATATGTGTTTAATCAATCTTGTTTGGATTAAATCATTGGAGAAACATTACTTTATTTATGAGTTCAGTCAAAATTTTACCAAAAAAGACAAGAAATAGTCCTGCCCAATATACTATAAGGCTATTGGCAATTGTTCAAGTTACCCGATCTAGCAATCAAAATTAGTTCTATCTATGGGTCATGGTGAACACACTGAATATGTCAAGGTCCTTACCCACTCATTATTGAGTTGCTGGACCTCAAACGTTGCTAAAATTATAATTAGGAGTAGAAAGCAAACATTTGAGATTTGTTCATTTGGGTTGCTGAGTACTATCTGATAAAAATATTGAAGAGATCTGAAGATTGTTTAATGCGTAGGAGTTTCTGAAAATCCAGTGATTTGATGTGGAATGACCCTGAACATTGTCAAAATTGTTATTACCCTAGCACACATTACACAAAGATAATTATATACAACGACATATACAGAAAGATACATCCTGATAAGTGGAACTTTTGATAAAAAGACATATTTTATAGGTCCCATGAGGTTCAACTTATTTAGATTACTGTATTCGTTTGCGTACATGCCCTAATTAGCATACACCCCCTTTTTAGTAGCATCTGACGCCGTGACAGTGATCTCACTGCCAACCGTGACTGTTGAATCCATCATTGTGTTTTAATTTGCACCAATATCACACTAGATTCAAAGCTTGGTGATAAAACAACATCGAAACGTCCACCTAAATTATCAGACTTTACAGTGTTCTGGTATCCTGTTGCTCGTATGTTTAACAAGATTTAACAAGATTTAACAAGATTTAACAAGATTTAACAAGATTTAACAAGATTGCCATCCAAAAAATTACTCTAGATGGCAGGTGGACAAGGAAGCCTTTTGGCTTATCGAGAGTCCAATAGTTTTTATCTACATGTATCCCGCCCTTTTAAGATGTGTGTCGATTTTATTTTTAAACATATTCACGTTACTAGCACCAACACAATCAGGAGATAATCTGTTCCATTCATTTACAGTCCTTTGTGAGAATGAGAACTTTCTTATATCTAATCTACACTGCTCCTTTACTAATGTAGCTTCATGTCCTCTGGTCCTTCTATCTTTCTTAACTGAGAAAAAAATGTTTCTGTCAATATTTTCATAACCATTCAATATTTTAAACACTTCTATGTGATCTCCTCTCAATCTCCTGGTCTCTAGTGTTGTTAAACCACATTCTTTTAGGCGTATTTCGTAACTAAGATCCCTCAGATTTGGTATCATTTTAGTCGCTCTCCTCTGTACTCTTTCTAGCATATCTATGTCCTTCTTGCGATATGGTCTCCATGCTTGTATACAATATTCTAAATGAGGCCTCACTATTGTTTTGTACAGCGGTACTATTAATTCTTTTTTCTTATACTCTATATTTCGCCTAATTAATCCAAGGATTTGATTTCCCTTTGAAGCTGCAATTCCGCACTGCTCTGACACCTTCATATCAGCACTAATGGTTAACCCTGTCCTTTTCTTTTACAGTAGTACTTAGAACAGTACCCCCCATTTTATATTTTACCTCTTCATTCCCATGACCTGTGTGGAGGCATTTACATTTCCCAAAATTGAACAGCATTTGCCACTTTTCAGACCATTTGATCAACCTATCAAGATCATCTTGTAAATGCTGTCTGTCTCCATCACTTTTAATCCTTCTAAACACTTTTGTATCATCCGCAAATTTTAACACCTTGCTTGTTATATCATCGTCCAAATCGTTGATATATATTAAGAATAATATAGGTCCTAGTACTGATCCCTGTGGTACCCCACTCAATACCGATTTCCAGTTTGAAGCCTCCCCATCAACTACAACACGTTGTCTTCTGTCATTCAGCCATTTTTCTATCCAGTTTATTATACCATTTCCTATGCCATGGGCCTTTAGCTTAAGGAGTAATCTTTGATGTGGTACTTTGTCGAAAGCTTTTTGAAAATCTAAATAGATGATATCTACTGGTGATCCCTCATCTACCCACCTAGTGATGTCTTCCAAAAAACATAACATATTTGTTAAGCATGACCTCGCTTTTAAAAACCCATGTTGAGATGGGTTTACCAAGTTGTTTAACAAGAAAATCCACCATGTGATCTTTAATTAGTCTTTCTAATAATTTGCAAATCACTGATGTTAAACTCACTGGTCTATAGTTCTCCGACTTGTTTCTCGAACCTTTTTTAAATAACGGTATAATGTTTGCCTCTTTCCATTCTAAAGGAACCACTCCCTCTTCTAATGACAAATTGAAAACTGTTGCAAGCGGTACGCTAATTTGTTGTACAATTTCCAATAGTAGTTTGGGCGGAATCCCGTCCACTCCAGGTGATTTATTATCCTTCATAGCCCTTATTTTCTTAGCTACCATTTCCGAGGTTACAACTAACTGTCCTAAATAGTCTGAATCTGCCCCCTTGAACTTAGCCTCTGGTACTGGCAGTGAACTAATATCTTCCCTGGTAAACACTTAACTAAAATACTCATTCAGGTCTTCTGCCATTAAGAATTCCTCTGATATTGTATTTCCAGCACTATCTTCTAGAGGACCGACCTTATCCTGAACTTTCTGTTTGCTTCGAATATACGCATAAAAACTCTTACTGTCATGTTTTATATTACTAGCTAATTTTTTTTCATAGCTTCTCTTTGAATTTCTAATTTCAGCTGTAGCTTGATTAAGTGCTTCTTTATAAATGTTGTAGTCTTCATCATTTCCAGTACATCTATATGACTTCCACATCATTTGTTTATACTTAATTTTTCTAATGGCTTCTTTCGATAAGTGCTTCTTTTTAGACCGTTTCCCTTGTTTTTTGAAAGGTACAAATTTATCGACTATGCACCTAATTTCACTATTTAAGATATTCCAGCATTCGGTTGCTGTCTTATTCTTCAGTGTGTTATTCCAGTCTATCTTTGCTAAATATTTCCTCATGTCCTTATACCTTCCTTTGTGGAAATTTCTCCTATACTGCTTTTTACTATTCCTTTTTGATTTTACTTTGATGGTAAAATGTATCTGGTTGTGATCACTACTCCCCAGTGGCTCACATATCTTGACATTGTCAACTAATTCTTTCTGTGAGGACAAACTAAGTCTAACACATTCTCTCCCCTGGTTGGTTCTAGCACATGTTGAGAAAGGAAACTATTTTGTACTAAAACTAAAAACTTGTGGTCCTCACTACCCATACTCTGTAGAGATTTCCATTTTATATGCCCATGGTTAAAGTCCCCCATAATAATACAGTTCCGTTTGCTTACTTCCCTTATAGCGTTTTGTATTTTTTCATTCTCTTCTATGCTTATGTTTGGACTTCGATAAACTAACCCAACTGTTAACGTTGAGTTTCCTGTAACTATGTTACACCAAACAGCTTCTTCGCAATCTGCTTCTCTTTCTAATTTTATTTCATAAGCCTGGATATATTTTTTAATATATAAAATAACTCCACCTCCCTTTCTTCCTATTCTATCTTTCCTAAACATTACATATCCTGTTAGTCCCAATTCGGCATCTGATATATCAGTGGTGGCCCACGATTCGGTTATACCTAATATGTGAGGGTCAATATCTTCTACCATAATGTTTAGTTCACTTCTTTTGTTTACTATGCTCCTTGCATTTAAACAAATGCATTTATATCCTGATTCAGAACAGTTTTCCAGGCTGTTCTTTGCCGATTTATTTCTGCTGTCTTTATCTATGCCTCCAGTTTCAGGCTTCTCTGTGAATCCCCCTGCGAATCTAGTTTAAATAGATGCAGCCTGTCCCACTGTCAACAGATTGCAGCAAGTTCTCTGAGAAAACTGCTGCCCCCTTTCCACTTAGATGTAGGCCATCTCTCATGTACATATCTTCCCTCCCAACAAAGTATCCCCATAAATCTACGAATCCCACCCCCTCTTCTTTACACATCTGCTCAACTAGTGCGTTGATCGCCATCCTCTTGCAGTTTCTATATGTCGGCCCCCTTCCTCCCATTACTGGCAAAATTCCTGAGAGGATAATCTGTTCTACTCTTGTCTTCTTTAACTTCTTCACTAACTGTCTGTACTTCTGAACTATCCCAGTTGTTCCCTCCCTCTCTGCGTTATTTGTCCCTACATGTACTAGTATAGACCCTCCCTTGCCATGCCCCAGTACCTTCTCTACCCTTTCAGTTACATGTTCTATCCTAGCCCCCGGTAGACAAACAACGACGTCCTCCCCCTTGCTTAGAGTCTTATCTGTCTTTCTCATAATCGAATCGCCCATAAACACCCTCTCTTTCCTCATTGCCCCCTCAATCACTGCCTCAGTGTAGCTCTTTCTACGGTTTGCATCTGTCTGGTTGTAATCTTGTTCCCCTGTCTTCTGCTCTCCCGTCACAATCTCGTCCGTTCCATTCTTTCCTGACGCTGTTTCTCTTGTCACCTTTCTTCCTGTCATCGTCCCTCCCGACTTCTCTTCTGTCACATGTACTCTCACTTCCTTTCTTCCCGTCATCTTTCCTCCCATTGCATTTCCTTCTCTCCTCTCCCGTCTCTTTTTCCCTCCTACCTCTTTCTCTACGGTCACTTTCTCTCCTGCCACCTTCACACCTGTCACATTTCCTGCCGTCGATCCTCCACTTTCTTCCCCTCCGATCACCTTCCCTCCTCTCAGTCTCCTTTCCTCGGTCTTGTTGCCACTACTCTGCTCCTTCAGTTTCACAGTATTCCCAACTTTATCCCTGTCGCCTCTCTCCATTCCATCTGTCTCCTTGCTGATTCTCATCTCCATCCCCTTCACAATATCTACCAACCTAGCTACCTCTTTCTCCAGACATTTCACCTTCCAACACCCCACGCACTGAAAGGTGAATCCCTCTTCCTTGGTTTCTGTCCATGACTTCGTACAGCCGGATAAGGCAAAATCTACCCAACTGTGGCAGTCGTCGCACACCAAGTGTCTCTTTGCCTTGACTTGCCGCTTGCAAGGCGCCATATCAGAATTTATTTAATAATAATAATCTAATTAGCTATTTAAAATAGTTTTGTCAACTGTGTTTACACTATTCACTGTCTATGTAGTCTTTAAGAAGACTGTTTTCTGTGCACAAATGTTACACTTTACGTAAGATTGCGTACGCTAGACTGCCTTATTTATTTAGGTTATACAGCGCCCTAGCGAATAAGAGAGACACTAGCTACATAAACTTAGTTCGCCCGGTTATCGCAAATGCTTAATTTTAACAACAAAGCTACCTTATCAAAATGTCTAGCAGGTACTGACTTACACATATATTATCTTATGTAGGTAGTTTATGGTTGTTACTTTATCACCTATATATTCTACCACATAACAAGGTTTGTTAAATCTTGTTTACAAACTTATCGTAGCCGTAGGCTAACGTACCCTATTATCACTCATTAGACTAAAGTGTCCTAAAATACTTTATCTAACTAACTTTAAGCACAACTGCTACTCAATATATGTTTACTGCTACTTTATGAATGATATTAAGGCAAGAATAATACTTATCAATCAGTAATTCCACTTGTTTATGAACTTTGATACACCACCAATTTCAACGATCTATCTCCGCCAAATATAGCCTAGATGTTAGATGCATAAATCACTTGCCAGTCACGTCTATTGAGATGGCTGTACTCGGGGACCACGGGAACCAAAGAAAATGGGTGCACACCCCTGTACCCTTACTGGAACCAAAAATTTGACATATTTCCATGTTTCAAATATTTGCTAAGTGTACCGATACTGTATGCTTAATAGAACGAATAAGGAATATTGTATTATACAATCAACTGGTGCACATTGAACTAATCATGTCAGCAACTTATAGTTATATGCAAATCAGTCATAAAGTTGTTGTCCCTGAGTGGTAAACAGGATCAGCAGGCATACATATTTACGATAATGAAACATTCCATATCTAGAGTTAGTGAAGATGGTCTTTCAATTCTTTCATCATTTACATGTACAATAAAGTCATGGTGTCGTATGCTATTATAAGATGAGGCACTTATCATGAGTGTCCTTCAAAACGTTCACCTATTATATGGCACTCTTTTTAAAGCTTTAGTTGACCATTGTTCTCGCGAATGTAGTGAAATAGTCACAGGAAAAAGTAACAGAAAAGTCACAACACTAACCACTGCGTGTCTGTGTTAATCATCAACATTAAAGACAACACAGCAACAATGTAAAAATGTGCAAGACCATTTCAAAGATTCGTCAGAATATTCGTCTAAAGTAAAGTAATCGTGCACCAAATTTTTGTTGTGCTCAATCATCTTTAATTTTGTAAACACTGAAATGAAATCAAGCCTAAGGCTATCTACTAGTACTATAGGCAATTAAAGTAATGTCACAGCCAAAATTGACAATATATATTAAAGAAATCAATCCCACAGGCCATAGACTATGCAAGCTCAGTGTCACTAATTATTTTTGTTCAACCATTTTAGCTAGCGCCATATATAACGCCATCCAACGGAATTTGTTAGAACTACGAAACCCACACTAAATCATTTTGATCCAGCATAACCTATAGGCTGTTGTTATTCCTTCGAGTTTTGTGTTCGAAAACAGAATCTGTGCACTTATGTGGAATCTGTGCAATAACGATGTGACAAGTATATTTAATTAACAACATGTCTTCAACGCTTAGCGGACAACCAGACAACGATCATAAAACGATTTGTGTTAGCGCCTTCCGCCTGCGTCCCTATGTACGTCGGTTGACACGAGGTATGTAGCAGGGGCGCCATGACACTTCGCAACAATTTACGTGGAAATCCATCCAATATTAGGGATGATCGCGGAATTTCCGTTCCAAAAGGTAAATTCTTGTAATTTTTCGCAGACTTTTGCAATGGTTATCTGTATTTGTTATCATGTTGAATGATCGCTGTAATAATCTTTTGCCTGAATATAATATAATGTTAATAGAAAACTTTTTGGTCAGAGACAAGGGTCGACATCAAACATATATATTTCTCTTTCGTTCTTAAAAAATGCATAGGTTCGCACGGAAATACTAGGGACAGTCGGGTTACCGGAAACACAGGTAATATTTTATTTGGCATTATCAATTAAAATGTGCAAAACGTAAGAATCATTTAAGATGTATTTCAGTATTCCATCTTCGAATAAATTTATACTGCAACTTTATTTTTTTTGACTTTTTCTAGCTAAAATTGCTTGTACTTTATTTCCATGAATTTTTCTTGTGACTTTATTTTTGCCCACTATTGTTGCTGTTTACACACACGACTTTCAATTACTCGCACAGTAAGCTTCTTTAAGTTGTTAACACCAAATACACACACATGAGTCACCCTTTTCCCAAATGATGGATACTTTTTAATTTTGCATCGAGGAGCTAAATGTTATGTGAGCCAAATATTCATACCAAGTTATTAACAAGCTGGTCAACTTGTTGCAAGAATGTTCCCTGGTAATATTTGAAGTATTCTGAATTTCTTCAGGCATTTCAGCTATAATTTCTGGCGTGTTAAATGCCTATAGATTGATACTGTGGTAGTTTAAATGTATGTCAACAGTGTTACAGGTACACTACACCAAGTACAAGAACATTTACATACATCATATTTATTGATAATATCAAACTTTTGGATAAACTACAATATACATGTATGTGTATTATATTCACACTGACAAAATACAACTACATCATAAATTAAAAAGGGTCAATGGCTACTAAGGACCTAGACAAACTGGTCACACTTTACCACAGGACAACCCATAAATTGATGTAAACAAACCCAGTAATTGATCATCATGCACCCAGGAAAGCTGTGAACAGGAACACAAAGACTGCCATTTATATTTCATCTTGTCAGAAACGTTAAGAAAAAAGAAAAATGCTTACACCTTCGGCATGTCTAACTTCCGCTATGGTCGCTGCAATGAACTATCTATTTCCTAATCAGCCAGACCGCATGGTAAATTCAAGTGGTTTTCCGATTTTAATATATATATATATATGTAATTGACATTTTACTGCTTCAAACCACCACCCTCCCACCACAAAGTGGCAATGCTGAATAGGCAGGCCCACCAAGAAGCTATTTGCAAGCTTTTCTTCCTATTCGGATTCAGGCAGTACTGGTGTATAGTAACCTTTATATGACATTTTAAACACACGCGATCTGTTCCCAATTTTAATACTAGAATTCATATTTTGAAGGTATACTGTTGCCAAATTGTGTCCAGAATGCTGTTTACAATACCGGTGTTATGACCATTAAATGTTCAAATTGTAAACAAAACATTCAGATTCTAATCTAAATACACTCTACTGGTGGCAGGGGTTAACAGCAAGGCCCTTTGATGTTCAGCACATTCACACTGTTCCCACTTTCAAGACAAGCTCTGATTTAGCAGACTTCCAACTGACAAAACAGCTAACCTAGCTTTAAGGAAAATCAATTATTTGTTTAGCCTCGAAGGCATGTAGCATCATCAAAGTGCCAGGGCACTTTTACAGGAGGTAGGATTCAGTTTGTGAGCAATCCTTTGCCCCATTGAATAAAACACCTGCAGGGGCAAATTTTTTTTACACATGTGTCAGTGGAGTTTATTATTAATTAATTAGCCACTTCAGGGAATACAGTTTTGTAAACACCGAAAGCATCAGATGAATAATTAAAGAAAATGGATAGCTAAAGATCAATTAATGGTTGTTTTTGCACAATTGAGCTGACACTTGCTATGGGTTACATGTATACTTGTCACATACGCAAACCTCTTAAACTCAGCGATCAAACACTGGTATTTGTGGTGATATTTCACAGAAATAAGAACATGGCTGCCATTGTAATGGAATTATAGACTGTTGATGAAGAAAGTAAGAGAGTTTCAAATTCTTACTTGTCTATGAATATCATGAAACTTTTTTAAAATACCATAATATAAAAATGGAGGGTTCTGAAGAAAACATTATTTTTTTACATTTCTGCATTTCCCAGCAAAACTGCTAATACAGAAAATATTTATTTAAATATTTTTTTCAGAATACCACCATTATCTTAAAGGTACCACTACCATTTTTGGTGAGAAATGCACGAAACTAAGAAAACTTATCTGTATATATAAAGATAGCCAACATGACAAAATTGCATTAAAATAGTGTTATAGCTTCATAAAAGCACTAAAGCTAAATGCATAAACAACATAATAACATAAGGTAAACTTTTTAGTATATATATATATATATATATACTAAATACAAAAGTATACTATATTTATACAATAAAAAATGCAAATTTCTTTTCATCAACCAGCATTCTCTCCTTAACTGGAGCTGAGACGACACGTACCCCGACTGTAGGCGATGTAGCTGTCCAGGACCATGTAGAGGAGCATGCCCAACTCCTCGCAACTCTCCGGCGAGTACTTCTTGCTGTCGACGTTGATGGTATCCACTTCGTCGTCTCGCTCCGGTGTCTGTGGCGGCGTGAACAGGTTCTGTGGCGGCACGCAGCAAAAGTAACACGTGATGAGATCGCTCAGACAGATGGTGCCACTGTTGCAGCCGCCGCACTGCTCGCTGTCATCGCTGCAGTGGTCTTCAAGGATGCGCTGCACCACTTTGAGACGCAGCAGACGTGAGGTGATGGATGTCACCAGTAGGTGTCGCTGGAAGAGCGTCGGTAAGTGCATGTAGAGTCGCTCCAGCTCGACAGCGATGCGCTTGGCGCAGTCCTCCGGACATCGGCTCACTACGATCACAAGATTCAGTAATCGCTGCATCACCGGCAAGATCTTTGGCACTCGGTCGCTCGCTGTTGCCGTGTCACATGACATGCTGGCATCACCGCCATCATGTTCAGCATTCACCACAGTCCCAATGCGTAAGTTCACAAGCACCGAATTAATGCCTGCCTCGCAGTACTGTCCAAAATGTAGCGCGTCCGATATCCACTGGAGCAGCATCTTCACGTTGCTGAACTTGGTCTCGGCTGAGAGGACGCGGTAGGCAACTGAGCGCGTCACCTGACGCTGGGCGGTGATTGGACGTGAGAACAGTTCGTCCTCGAGCATGCCCGCCATGTACTGCAGCGCGAGGGCGCTACTGAGGGCTGCGTTCGCCGGCGTGCTATAAACGCCGAGCGGAAGCTGGAGTCCCGTGACAGCAGTCTGTATGTCATTCCACGTGAACGGTAACTCCCCGGGTCTCGCCGGATGATACATGCGCACCTCGTTGAGCACGTTGTAGATGTGGTATGACATGTCCCGGTCTGTGCTCTCCATCAGTATTGTCAGTAGGCGGCGCAGCAGCAGCACCGTCGGGTAGCGTCGCGCCGTCGTGAAGTCGCGTAGCATGACAACGGCATTACGCAGAAAGCTGCTGCCCTCATCCAGACAACACTCGACCATCTCGGTGTGGCGGTCGGAGAACGCGTGGGTCGTGTGTATGCTCGACGGCGCCTGTAGCGCGTGCAGCGGAGCCGACAGGAGACATGGAGGCCGCAACTCCAACTCCCTCCGACAGTCCTCCCCCTCCCCCGCTGATTCCTCACTGTCAGAACTCGGGTTCCTTGTTCGACACCTCACCAAGCGACTATGTCTGCCCTCTCTCGTCTTCTCCCCTCTGTCTTTCCCTGATCTTTCAGACCATTTCGATTTGCCATTGCTGCTGTTGGAACTGCTCAATGACGACTCTGACTTCGGCTGAAGTCGATTTAACAGTTTTTCGAGCACCGCTGTTGAGCTTGGATATTGCTTTGACAGTTTTGCTAGTTTTGCACGGCACTTCCTAGGAGCGTCAACATGTGTCTTCTTCTCGCCACCAACGTGCGACCGTGCTGTTTGCGCTGGTGGAACGTCAGAAGAGGTTTGCACCGAATCCTGGAATACGTCCGTAAAATGTCTCGAGCTGCTCGACGACCGACTGGAACAGGACAAATGCGTGGAGACGACCGGTCGGAATGCACAGGTCTTTTTGCACACGGTCGTACTAACAACAGAGCCAGTGCTCCCATCGCCGAATGGCCGTTTCCTGTCGCAGATGTTATGCAACTTAAGAGACGGCAAACTGTCTGTGCTACCACTGCTACTCGTTATGTTAATCACCGTGGGTCCGACAACGAGAGAGTTGCTGCTGCAATACGACGCCGTCTCATCATCAAGTCTCTCAAGACACACAACTAGATCCAAGTGCCTCAGCGGTACAGATGTACTGGCTGGCGCAGCAGATACTGGCTCCTTCATTACACCCGTACAACACACATCACTTCCTCCGTCGGATGCAAGATCGGGAAGCTCGTCGAGGTCGTAGTATTCAAAGAGAGGTTTGCGCGCCGCCATATTTGTATCGTCGCGCCGCATCAACGTAGTGCACACTTCTCGATGTTCCTCCTTGCAGTGGTTTGCTATCGTTTGGTCAATGCATGGACATTTTGGCGGCGGCGATGATGACAGGCATATGTTGAAGATGTTTCTTTCATTTGTTTTGTCTTGTGGCTGGGGGGAGGACAATGGCCTGTGATAGGAGGCGGTCGTCTGGCAGGCGCTCGCATGAGTTGTGAAGTCCGCATCGCATGCCAAATGTTCTTCAGCTAGCCGCCCACTGCAGGCATCGCTGCATGACCACATAGATGGAGTCTGCAACAGAAAGTTGTTGGTCAAAATCTTGTGTAATCAATGATCATTTAAGATTATTTGTATGATATACATATGATTATCAAACAAAAAAATGGGCCAAGTGGCCCTGAAGTCCTTTGGACTAATAGGTCTATATGTGACCCCGGCTGACCAAAAAGTCGGAAAAATGTTAACATTGTTTTCTTACATCCTTGTAAAGGTTTGGTAGGGTGCTTTACACGGTTTCAAAAAATATGACTGCTACAAAAATTAGCAAAGTTATGGAGCATTGAACTTGGTAGGGATCAAAAAGTGAAAATGAAGAAAACGGCTGTTGAAGTTTTACATTATATATGCAAATGGATTGCATGGAAATATTACATGCACAACATTCAAATGTGGCACACAGTATGTAATATGTATGTTATGTTGCAATGACACACTGGAAGTACAAATGTGCTGCTACAAAGACTTATCAAGTTATGCCAGATTATGTCTTCATGTGTGAAACTAAGAGGACAGATTATTTGAGAGCAAAAAGTAGACTCACTGTTTGACACAGTTTAAAACCTACAGGCAACTGTCCAGTTTAACAGGGGTCTAGTGGCTTAATGCTGTCTGTTGACACAAGCTACTGCCAGTGACCAATTACAGATTAGTCACAGCTTCCATCAAACAATAGCAGGCAGAGAATCTTAGCACCACAGCTGGGTGTAATACACAACCAGAGCCACCACTGATTCATGGTCAAGTAGATTAGCTCAATGCACCAACTAAAACAATACACAACACTGTGAGTGACAGTGTCCAGAGTGAGGCCTAAGGAGTGTCCTCATTGCTGAATAGATCAATTAAACCTGCCAAGTGGGTGACATTCTGCACAAGTGTTCATTAATCCTCAGTGATTGTTCAGAACACCAGATTGACCACATACCTAAACAAAGCGAATGTAATAGGTGAAGAACAGGCAGTGTTCAAAAAGGGGTATTGGTTGAATTGTATTTGTCTCGACGCAAAAAGCTTTATTGTGCCTTCATCGATTATAAGAAAGCATTTGATTTAGTAGACCGGTCCTCCCTGTGGTCTAAGATAATTTCATACGGTATTAATGGTATTGTGTTGAAAGTTGTATACAACATATACAAAAATGGGTCAGCTGGACGGTGATAGACCGTTTGAAATTGAAGCCTTTGTAAAACTTTTGTCTCAACTTCACCTAACTTATAAATATATAACGGGAGCTAATGGAGAGGCCCATCATAATCCATAGCACTACAAAATGAAGTATCTGAAAGTCACACTTCATATACTGAGTGACACATCTCGTACTGTCTCTCTGCACTGTTGCAATGTCCAATAGTTTCCTATCACAACCCTCGTGTACAATATACCAAAGCTATATATTTCTAACACCACAACATATGTATTATCATTGGATAGGTAATTGAATAATCTTTTAGATGAATGCAACTTGTAGCAGCAGAAAATGAAGCAAACAAAAGTTACACCGCAAACAATGACATGCATTCTCAAAATGTGATTCATTCAAAAAGTGCTATATAATAATAGTTTGTCAAAATGTAAACAAACTCAAAGACAGTTGCAGCTTACTGTCCACCAAGCAGTAGCAGAGCAGTTTTATAATAATAATCCACAAGTTAAGTGGCAGTGATCTTCCTTTGATCATTCATGTGATGTTTATTGTGAGCAGGGCAGACAAATGGTTATCATACGTACACAGGTACAGAAAGAAACTGAAATTTTCTATAAAAAGAACACGTTTGCCTATCAATGGCATGTATTTCCTATTGTTGCTGTTTCTGCCGGGCAGAAACAGTTTCTGCCCGGCCTAAATCAAACAACCCTGTAGGTAATTATTAATCAAATGTTTTTTGGTGAATCGTAGTTACAGATCATTAAGGGTTATGATGGAAGTAAAATGTTTACACGTTTACTGTTCACTGAAAAAAACAGCTCCACAGAACTAATTATAGTTATTGTTAAGATGTTTAACCTAGTTCCATTATCTGACATTGTGCCAACAGATTGGTGTACTGGGATCATTAAGCCTATATAATTATTATATAAACATAGCAGCAGACACTGGGACAGTGTGACTACTGCCTGGCTAAATGGATGCAATGGTGCTTTGAAGTTAGTTCTTCTGCCAACTATCCTTTTCACACAAGCCTATAGGTTTAGTAGCTGCCAGCACACTACTGAGCCTAAACTACCATGCAGGTGTGAAAAACGTGCTGATGTATTTGAACTTGATCCACTAATTAACTGTCCACCAAGCAGTAGCAGAGCAGTTTTATAATAATAATAATCCACAAGTTAAGTGGCAGTGATCTTCCTTTTATCATTCATGTGATGTTTATTGTGAGCAGGGCGGACAAATGGTTATATGTAGACAGGTACAGAAAGAAACTAAAATTTTCTATAAAAAGAACCACATACCTAAACAAAGCGAATGTAATAGGTGAAGAACAGGCAGTGTTCAGATAGGGGTATTGGTCCAGTTGTATTTGTCTTGACACTAAAGGCTTTATTGTGCCTTAACTATGTCAACTCTTCTAATGGTTGACATTTGGTTGTTTCAGGTGTCAACTATATTGTGAATCTGTAATTATTAGTCTACAATGATACAATTGATTTACACAGTACCATGTCTACATAAGGCATGGCAAGCGTAAACAGTAGAATGCATTTGATATAAATAAAGTGTAAGATATTTCACTCTATAGTTGTCAAGATTATTAATTTTCTATGTTTGTCACCTACAGGTGACAGAATATTAATTTTTCTATGTTTGTCACCTACAGGTTTCTACAGACAATACATCTTTAACCAATAGACACCAAAGTCACACCATTTTATAATAATCAAATGAACATAAAAAAAAACACAACTTGCAATTATAGAAAATCAATACTTTTGAAGATACAGTTTAAAAGTGTTAGGCAACTGTTCAGTCTAACAGGGGTCAAGTGTGTCTACTCTGCATGGGTGCTGTGACCAAATAAAGATTAGTCAAGGTCTCAATGGCCTAGGCTGTAGAAATTAGTCACAGATTTTAACTTTGTGGCACATTACACAACATCTACTGTTGGGGGTGATCTCAAGGGCCCTTCTCAAAACCACATCACTAGATAATGTAAACCTTTTGCACTTTGGGGGCCCCTTAGAATGATTCAATCAAATACAGATTTCTTGTACATAGTGGCAGCACCCTAAGATACATCTATGCAAAATTAGAAAAAAAGTTGCTGAACAGTTTTTGAAAAAATAGGCCAAATGTTACATTTTTACCAGTTTTGGGGTCCTTGGAGGCCCTAGGGAGCCCTTAAAATGATTCAATGAAATACAGATTTCTCGTGCATAGTGGCAGTGCCCCAAGATATGTCTATGCAAAATTAGAGAAAAAGTTGCTGAACGGTTTCTGAGATACGGCAGCTAACGGCGGATGGCGGACGGCGGACGCAGAGTGATGGCAATAGTCCCTTGGACCTTCGGCCAAAGGACTAAATATAGGCAAAATGTACAAATTTCTCATGCATAGTGGCAGTACCCTAAGATACGTCTATGCAAAATTAGAAAAAAGTTGCTAAACAGTTTCCGAGATACGGCAGCTAACGGCGGACGGCGGACACAGAGTGATGGCAATAGTACCTTGGACCTTCGGCCCAAAAGACTAAAAACATGTTTCTTCATGATTGTAATGATGATCCGGTTTCTTGGTTATTGATGTTGGGTATATTTACCTCTCAAGAAACTCTTGTTTTTTCTCTGTATAATTTTGACCGCATCTCACGGCCTTCTTCAGCGGAATGAATTTACGGTCGTGTCACATGATGTATGTCATGTGACATATGTCATGTGACATGTGACCAACACTACATAGGAGAAACAGCGAGGGCACTGGGCACAAGATTTAAAAATGTCTATAAGCGAACATAAATTGAAAACAGGCCACCAGGGTTCGATGAAAGATGTAAAAGTATTAGACCTTGAGGAGAACTGGTATAGGAGAAAGATCAAGGAGGTGATTAATATCTACAGAGGGAAGCCTTCACTGAACAGAGATGTCGGCCAGGAGCTCCCATAGGTCAATTCAGTCTGCTGAAGAAGGCCGTGAGATACGGTCAAAATTATACAGAAAAAACAAAAATGTTTCTTGAGAGGTAAATATACCCAACATGGTTCTTCATGTTCGGTAGTCACACTGTACGAGGTGTGATTTCTAAGCATCACGTGGCTTTCTAAACTCCCGGATTCAACTGATGTGATATGGTTGCCAAGACATAACCTATCACGTTGCAGTTTTGATATCCACAATAGTGTCAATGTACATTAATATCCGTTTTATTTGACAGGTGTTGTGATTTACTTTCCCTATGACCTACTCATACATAATGCTACGTTTCATGTAACAGTGCTATTTCATGACTGGTTTCAACAAGCAGGTGCTCCGCTTATCGGTGAACCTCTCGTGCCTCATAGACGGGGGATGGGGGGGGGGCTTTCACTACATTACCCAACAATGACAACATGGATGACTGAATTACTGGTGCACAAAAGGCGCACTTAGGGAACCTGTGTGTTAAATATAAAGGTTTATGTTTTATTGGGATCATGTTGTGGTCAGGACATTAGTATTATGGGTAGTAAATTGCGAATCTCAGTCTAGGGCTGGGTGATAAAGCATGATTAACGACGTTTCTCCCGGGCAAATTTTCAATGCCACCAATCCACGTGGCTCAATGTCACCAGACAACCCTTACTGCAGTAGTGACCTCGATGCACCGCTGCAGAGCTACATGGTTAACAAGCCATAGAGGATCACTCCATTTATGTATTTAGGGGTGGCAGGCTTGGCACAATTAACTAAATATACAGTATTATTGTTTGTTTGATGTAGGCAACTCTTGTTTGCATATAATTATATAGCTGCATTGTTAAAAAGACACCAATTAAAATTATAAATACACACATTGCAACTTAATTCCGCCTTATCACTGGCTTATACTATTATTCCAAGGTGTACTCTTATTATAATTCCAAGACATTTCCACCCTATGCTCTTATTCCTCCTTGTACTCTTATTATAATTCCAAGACATTTCCACCCTATACTCTTATTCCTCCTTGTACTCTTATTATAATTCCAAGAAATTTCCACCCTATACTCTTATTCCTCCTTGTACTCTTATTATAATTCCAAGACATTTCCACCCTATACTCTTATTCCGCCCTGTACTCTTATTATAATTTCAAGAAATTTCCACCCTATATTATTATTCCGCCCTATATTCTTATTATAATTTCAAGAAATGTCCGCCCTATACTGTGTTATTCCAACCTCTACTCTTATTAAAATTCCAAGGCATGTCCACCCTATACTGTTATTCCGACCTGTACACTTATTTGGAATGCAATAGTAATTAACTGGATAGTTTATATTCCTTCCTGCTACAGCACCATGTTCAGATAAAAATGCAAAGGTAAGTTCTTACAGCACACCGTATCCAGACCTTAGAACTGCTCAAACTTTCAAAGTACTTTACAGTTTACACATGGCTCCCTGGCAAACCTGTTCAGGTACTTGCACCTTGGTGAATTGGGGCAATGTGCATTGAACAAAATTGCCTGATCAACAGAAAGGCAGCAAGAGGATTCAAATGGGAATTCTCTCGATTAAGAGTCTGATGCCTTTATCACTATGCTACCACACCCCAGATCTGCAACAACCAGTCACTGAATACATTCACTCACCAAAATATATTGTTCAACACACTGCAATATATTTGGTCTCATCAATTCTTGCTGTTTTCCACAGCAAATGAATGAATGAATGAACAAATGGGGTGTATTATGATCACCAAATTTCCAAGTAATCTTTGTCAGTGTGCATTGTTACGACTAGTTCAGTTGGAATGGGCACTGTTCCTCACTGATGCTATGCTACAGAAAGCACACTGCAGTTTGCCTTGTGACCATAACTGGCAAGGTTCCAAGTTACTACCTGGTCTGCCACAGCACAGATAGGTGGGTGGGTGGTGGTGTAACCACTAATGATGGCACAGTGCCAACAAATAAAATGTACATCAACTATGCGGAAAACTTGTCTACCTGGGTAACTTAGGGGTGGTCCCATCACAGTATTAACAGGAGTTCTATAAACATCCTGGTCATGACTCCTAGATTCACAAGGAGGGTTCCCTTCCTACAGTTGCTGTCACAAATAACTCGGTTTTAATCCTCAATACTTATAATAATGATAACCATTTTGGTCTAGTTAGGTACGATTATTTATTGAACAAATTTATGGACTGAATAAAACCAAGTGATTTCTGACAGCAGTGAAGAACATGAATGGCATGAGCTGTACTATACTAGATCCTAAACCTCACCCCTGTACAACAGGGAACCAGCAAGATGTTTGACAACTTCTAACAGTAAACAGGTTATGGCAGTGCACACAAATTCAGGTCTGGTCTCTGACCAAAGCTACCATGCTGCTATAATAGCCCATCTAGTCTAACGGTCAACACAAACAAACAAGTTACCTTGAAATAGCTGGCACGGCACATCTATACTCCATGACGATGACCACCAAGTGACAAAATGTTAATGTTTAACCACAGCTGTGGTTATAATCTAAAGTGACCCCCAACACGGAGATCAGAGATCTGATAACGTACGTGACTTCAATTTCAACACAAAGACTTGCCTTACAAAGACCAGATGAGTCAGAGAAGCACTTTATGGTCGACTAGACATAAGTGGAATTGGGAAACATTTATTTGTCCCAAAATAGTGAAATAAGGAAACATCGTAGAGAATCAAACTTAATTCTCTACAATTAATATAATGGTATATAATGTAGTAAAGTTTAAATAATCACTCAAATAATTTCATAATTTCTGAACATTACATTCAAAAATAGGAGTTAAGATCAGCTTGGTCAAAAGGGAACGTACACGCAATGTAATTTGGTCTAATGCTGCCTTCTAATCTTCTCTCTCAGCTATGCGAAGGTCAATACAAAGGCAGTACGAATATGATCAATTCATAATTTTTTATTAATTGACAATTTTGTGTACACTGTACTCAAACAGTTGAAAAGCATCCCCATTTCACCACTGGTAAACTGGGTCATGTAGTTGTTTTAGTTAAACACTGAGATGATTGGAACACATGTATGGTGGACATACCCAATGACCTACAGTTGACTGGGTACTGACTGTGCACTGAAGTAGTTCCACTGCAGTGACCAGACCTGACCTACATAGTTTCAACAGCTCTAGCTGCCACGTGTCACTCACAAGTCTTATTGAAAGAATGACTTTTTCCAGACACATATACAAACACAAACAACTAAGATCACAGGCACTCACCCTGACATGTTATCTAAATACATAATTATGTACACCAATAAAAATTTGATAAATTCCAAATTATTAAAGGTGTTTCTTCAACTCATTGGCCCATCGTGAAATATGATTACTTTATGTCCAGATGTGTGGTGGTGTTAATAATTTAAGTAATGTGTGCAACCTGCTAAATAAAACAAGCTTACTTTTTAATCATCTGAAGAAATTATTTTAGTCGTTACAAACATGTGTATCACTTCTGTCCATTGACACTGGCTGTAGCCTTTCCCAAATACATCCTCACGTTCGACTTTTAGTTGATTCGGTGACGTAAGCACTTGTATAAAAAACAGCAAACTTGTATAGTAAACAAACCGACTGAACATTGAACTTTGAAGAGACTGTATTTAGCTAAATCGTCATCTTGACTCAAGTCATATTTAACTAATTTCGACCTGACAGGATCAAAATTAATTTTATAGTTTATCTGTTAATTTCACATTAAAAATGCACAAATGAACTAGCATATAGTGAATACTTGATAGCTGTGCTTTTTGTGATATTAGCCTGAAACATAAGAAGCGAAAAATCTAACTGAGGGAGTAGTTTTAATTGACTCCGTAAGTCTAACTGGTAGAACACAGAGGCCAATGGTCTAAAGATACAAATAAACACAGTAAGATGTGAGTAGACATTGGCACTGAGCAGCAGATACACTTATAGTGCCTCCAAGTTAGCATATTACTATAGATAATAAAATTAAAGTTAAATTCTTATAAAGCACAGTATCCAGTCCTTAGAACCACTCAAAGCAGTTCACACTTCAACGTTTATTAGACCTGTTCATTCCATCACCTCAACTGCTCTGGGGAACCACATTACTGCAAGAAGACTACTTTTGCACAGACCTATATCCACCACTGTTTATGTTCTATACTCTAACATACACAGCTGGATGAACTGAGGCAATGTGAAACAAACAAAATTGACCAAGTCTCGAAAGGACAACAAGAGGATTCAAACACAGTCCTCTCGGCTGATAGCCCAATGTTCTAACCAATGTGCTACAATGCCCCACACGCAATAATATAGTTTACAGTAATGGTAGTTAAAATGCCAGATCTCATAAAAGAATCAATTTTACACACTTGACGCTAGTTGCAACACTTCCAGTCCCATTCACCAGGTCCCAGGGATGGATGCATGTGGTGGCAATCCAATCAATCAACAGTCGTTTTTTGCTTTGTAGCAATTTCAGAATTATTGAGACAGCACTTAGCATATCCAGCTGCCACTAGGTAGTGAATACACCAGCAGAATGCAACTGTGTAGAGAACTGCCACTAGACAACATTCGACAGGTGCCATTGTTGGTTCGGCTCTCAAACACTCACACTGATTAATCCACTTGCTGTTTCACAACAAATGGTGCCAAAAGTGCGTGTCCATCATGTGAATTCTTTTCATGGATATTTTGTTTTTAATACAATAGCAATAAAACTGGTGTGTTCGTAAAGTGTTGCTCATAGTGACCATAATGACAGTGGTATTAAATTTATATCCACTGTTACAAAATACGTAGTTGCATGCAAACATGATTTATTCACAACCCAAACCAAGTCATCCTATGTCACATTAAAATATCAAAACCTATTTTTATTGTTTATTTTAATCCAAATTTGAATATCAACAACTTTAGTGTAAACTAAAACTTATCAGAATTTATTTAGGTTGTGTTGTTTTATGTATTTATTTTGTCAAGAATTTGCAGATATGCAATTGTTGTTTTTTTCAGCCACCAGTTACATCTTACATGATAATACAGTAATACCACCCATGGGATAGGAAAAATAGTAACAATTATTAAAAGACCAATAACTCATACTATGTGCATTCCCTTTAACACAATCTATAATTAATATTAACGCTGTCTAATCACTATTATTATCATAAAGCATTGCTCAGGTTAATTAAACCATCTTATCAATTACACACTTTAACCAGTGTCCATCAATATTACAATGAATAATGTCAGAGTTTGCCAGACCACGATTCAAGATTCAATTTATTTGACCTTATCCGTGTACACATTATGTACAGTAATATATTGTTAATATGAATAATTAATTACATTGCAGCATTCGGCTTTGTTCTACAATAAAAACAGCAACAAACTGTGACAAGGTAAAGTGGCAATGGTGTCATAATTAGCATCTCTTATTGTCACAACAAAATTACGACCGATAATCCTCTTCAAGTCGTATCTGACAGGTTTTCCTCTAAATGCAGACTGGACATGCAGATGTGAGCAAAATATCGTATTCCAGTGCTAACGACTGTAACAATAACCTTAAAAAAGCTTATGAAAAGAAAACACCAATCTGTCACGTCCTTTTTTCAACCGAATTCACACCCACTCACAATGCTGTGCAATTCAGTTATTCACCAGACATGCATGTTACGCAGTTTTCATACAAGCTTACAGTTCTCACAACTGTCTTCTCTAGCACCAACAAGAGAAACACAATTTTAGAAAACTTTAAACATACCGCAGCGGTTTCTCCAACAGGTGAAATTGTGACACGTTCACACAATGAGTAATGTTGATTGTAGTCAGCGTTACTGTGTGACAGCTCGATACTTTGTATAAACTAGTTGACAATATCACAATACGTCAGAAGTGAGTGCAGAATGACTGGACTAATACTCTAATAAGGGGATCGTAGCCAATGTAAACAGACATGATCATACAGGCACACTTCTTTCATACTACTAGTACCATACAGACCCACGCAAACTGACACTGTCAATACAAATCTGTGTCTATAGAAACGTGCAGCGGCACTGCAATAGTCAGTCTCACTGTTATTACCATCAAATGATACAGTATAAACAAGGGCAGTAACGATACAATACTCATCGTGACATTTGTGTCCCGATGCAATACGTATCACCTGACACAAAGTTTTAGAGAAACAATTTATTTGCGTTGCGTTATATAGCAAGTTTGTGAAAATTGGTGATAACTAAAATCTTAAAAATATAATAAAACATCTCTTGATGTACATAGCACTAAGTGAACTTTGTGGAACCACATACAAATACGTTACCAATTGGTAGATCAGAGGCCAATTGTCCAGGGATATGAATGAAGGTAGAAAGAGGCAACTTAACTTTGGCAACTGGGAGTAGATACATACACAATGCCCCAAGATTAGCACATTAATATATAGATCAGTTCTGAAATATTCAAATTAACTACATAACATAATATTTGTTTAATGCTGCAGTTCATTAAAAAACATATTTATATATGTAAAACATTAGATTTAGTTCATACATCATCAAATATCATTTCACCATAAAACGATCAGACGTTTAGTACACTACAGATATGATGGATGTTTGACCAAGGTGTGATAAGGACTCAAAGGTGAAATGGCAGCCAGACAAGTACCTGTCAACAGCAACACATTAGTGACTCGGACTCATTAACAGGGGCTGTAGTAGCTTTGTTGCCTGGTTACCGGAGTACTTATGTAGTATATGTGACATACACATGGACACGTGTAGCATGCCAGCGATGTACCAACAAAGCCGCAACATGTTGTATATGACATCTTGTCAACACTGCTGCTCTCAAATTAAAACGTTTTATGTAATATGTAAATCTTCCTTAAGAACTGCTTAGTCCAATCTTCTAAGTTGTTGGCAACAGTAAATCAGTTTATGTAATATCTACCCCAGACATGTCAATCATCCCAAAGAATAAGAATATACTGGTGCAAACCAGGACAAAGATGGGTCGCAGTCATAAGCTCACAAAGTACAGACAAAAGTACTACAGGTGTATTATGTATATATATATATATATTCCTTCCCGTTAAAAAACCAAGTCAATTACCACCAGATTCAACTAACATGACATGGTTGTCAAGACATCACCCACCATGCTGCCAGGTTCTGATATCCACAATAGCATTAATATGCATGAATATATGTTCTATTTGTCAATTACCACCAGATTCAACTAACATGATATGGTTGTCAAGACATCACCCACCATGCTGCCAGGTTCTGATATCCACAATAGCCTTAATGTGCATGAATATATGTTCTATTTGTCAATTACCACCAGATTAAACTAACATGACATGGTTGTCAAGACATCACCCACCATGCTGCCAGGTTCTGATATCCACAATAGCATTAATGTGCATGAATATATGTTCCATTTGTCAATTACCACCAGATTCAACTAACATGACATGGTTGTCAAGACATCACCCACCATGCTGCCAGGTTCTGATATCTACAATAGCATTAATGTGCATGAATATATGTTCCATTTGTCAATTACCACCAGATTCAACTAACATGACATGGTTGTCAAGACATCACCCACCATGCTGCCAGGTTCTGATATCCACAATAGCATTAATGTGCATGAATATATGTTCTATTTGTCAATTACCACCAGATTCAACTAACATGACATGGTTGTCAAGACATCACCCGCCATGCTGCCAGGTTCTGATATCCACAATAGCATTAATGTGCATGAATATATGTTCCATTTGGTCAATTACCACCAGATTCAACTAACATGACATGGTTGTCAAGACATCACCCACCATGCTGCCAGGTTCTGATATCCACAATAGCATTAATATGCATGAATATATGTTCTATTTGTCAATTACCACCAGATTCAACTAACATGATATGGTTGTCAAGACATCACCCACCATGCTGCCAGGTTCTGATATCCACAATAGCCTTAATGTGCATGAATATATGTTCTATTTGTCAATTACCACCAGATTAAACTAACATGACATGGTTGTCAAGACATCACCCACCATGCTGCCAGGTTCTGATATCCACAATAGCATTAATGTGCATGAATATATGTTCCATTTGTCAATTACCACCAGATTCAACTAACATGACATGGTTGTCAAGACATCACCCACCATGCTGCCAGGTTCTGATATCTACAATAGCATTAATGTGCATGAATATATGTTCCATTTGTCAATTACCACCAGATTCAACTAACATGACATGGTTGTCAAGACATCACCCACCATGCTGCCATGTTCTGATATCCACAATAGCATTAATGTGCATGAATATATGTTCTATTTGTCAATTACCACCAGATTCAACTAACATGACATGGTTGTCAAGACATCACCCGCCATGCTGCCAGGTTCTGATATCCACAATAGCATTAATGTGCATGAATATATGTTCCATTTGTTAATTACCACCAGATTCACAACATGACATGGTTGTAAGACATCACCCACCATGCTGCCAGGTTCTGATATCCGCAATGGCATTAGTGTGCATGAATATATGTTCATTTGTCAATTACCACCAGATTCAACTAACGTGACATGGTTGTCAAGACATCACCCCATGCTGCCAGGTTCTGATATCTACAATAGCATTAATGTGCATGGTATATGTTCTATTTGTCAATTACCGCAGATTCAACTAACATGACATGGTTGTCAAGACATCACCCACCATGCTGCCAGGTTCTGATATCCACAATAGCATTATATGTTCCATTTGTCAATTACCACCAGATTCAACTAACATGACATGGTTGTCAAGACATCACCCGCCATGCTGCCAGGTTCTGATATCCACAATAGCATTAATGTGCATGAATATATGTTCCATTTGTCAATTACCACCAGATTCAACTAACATGACATGGTTGTCAAGACATCACCCACCATGCTGCCAGGTTCTGATATCCACAATAGCATTAATGTGCATGAATATATGTTCCATTTGTCAATTACCACCAGATTCAACTAACATGACATGGTTGTCAAGACATCACCCGCCATGCTGCCAGGTTCTGATATCCACAATAGCATTAATGTGCATGAATATATGTTCCATTTGTCAATTACCACCAGATTCAACTAACATGACATGGTTGTCAAGACATCACCCACCATGCTGCCAGGTTCTGATATCCACAATAGCATTAATGTGCATGAATATATGTTCCATTTGTCAATTACCACCAGATTCAACTAACATGACATGGTTGTCAAGACATCACCCACCATGCTGCCAGGTTCTGATATCCACAATAGCATTAATGTGCATGAATATATGTTCCATTTGTCAATTACCACCAGATTCAACTAACATGATATGGTTGTCAAGACATCACCCACCATGCTGCCAGGTTCTGATATCCACAATAGCATTAATGTGCATGAATATATGTTCCATTTGTCAATTACCACCAGATTCAACTAACATGACATGGTTGTCAAGACATCACCCACCATGCTGCCAGGTTCTGATATCCACAATAGCATTAATGTGCATGAATATATGTTCCATTTGTCAATTACCACCAGATTCAACTAACATGACATGGTTGTCAAGACATCACCCACCATGCTGCCAGGTTCTGATATCCACAATAGCATTAATGTGCATGAATATATGTTCCATTTGTCAATTACCACCAGATTCAACTAACATGACATGGTTGTCAAGACATCACCCACCATGCTGCCAGGTTCTGATATCCACAATAGCATTAATGTGCATGAATATTTGCTCCATTTGTTAGATGAAGTCAATTACCACCAGATTCAACTAACATGACCTGACAAGAAATCACCCACCACGCTGCCAGGTTCTCATATCCACAATAGCATCAATGTGCATTAATATAATTTATGTTCCATTTGTTAGACAGTTTGTTAGACAGCCAATGTACTGATTTATTTTCTGTGTAATCTACATGTGGCGAAGACCATGCCACCAACCATTCATGATATACATGCTGCACACTTACGCTGCGTTCCAATGGGCTGTTTACATCGTAAACATGACTTGGTGAACTGGAAAGTTAAAGAGCTCCTCCAGTTTACCACTTGTAAATTTATGCAACTGGGTCAAGTAGGGGTTACGAAGTCATATTCAAGGTATACAGGGGGTGATTGAAACGAAGCATTATGCAACCATCCATAAGTCACCTGGAGCTGCTTGTGATCTACAGTTATGAATGTGGGGGTAAAATGTATGCAATAGCAGCACACAAATTCTCCTGAATAGTCTGTTTTGCTGTTAATCATTATGACTCAATGTAACTGTACTCGAATTGTACTTGATAAGATTTATGCTTCAAAGTGTTTGTACTTGACCAAATCTATTTGCAGTTGAAATTGTAATAATACTGTACTTGATAACAGAAATGTTTGACACAAGTAATGGACCGGTTTTGTAAAGAACAGAACAGCAAAGACGATTGTTGGAAACAATCTATTGAAGCAAGAAGATGGCAAAGGATCAAATGTACTGCAGTGAGGCCTTGAAGTTAACATTCTGAGCTAGGAGCTTTGCGATCCTAAGGTGGGAGCAAAATATGTATTTAGGAGCACACATGCGTTGAGTAATTAAAATGAAAAACTATACATGCCATGGCATTTTATTGAACACGATTTTATATCAAATAATTAACACTGTACAGCGTTCTGAATCATCATCTTTGCTACTATACATAACATTTTGTTTGTAACAAATTCCACATACAGTTATGTAATTGGACCTAGCCATGCATGCTACCTGCTTTGATATTTATACCTACAACCATAACAATTACTTAAGCGATTGAATACTTTTATATTATACATAATTTATTTTGACTGTGTGTACATGTATATCCATATCGTCTTAACACAAGGAACATTATCCCCTGTATATTCCGACAGGCACTAGATTGAATTTTGCTTAGGCACAACTATTTCAGTTGAAACTTCAAACAAACAAACAACTACCGGTAGTTGGTTGGGGGTTTCCCCTTTCTGCTGGTTGCCCAAATCACCAAAGTGACACAAGGGTGGACAGTACAAGGGTGGATAGTACAAGGGTGGACAGTACAAGGGTGGACAGTACAAGGGTGGACAGTACAAGGGTGGACAGTACAAGAGTGGACAGTACAAGGGTGGACAGTACAAGGGTGGATAGTACAAGGGTGGACAGTACAAGGGTGGATAGTACAAGGGTGGACAGTACAAGGGTGGACAGTACAAGGGTGGACAGTACAAGGGTGGACAGTACAAGGGTGGATAGTACAAGGGTGGACAGTACAAGGGTGGATAGTACAAGGGTGCCTGCATAGGACTATGAACTCACAGCCTTAGGCAAAAAAGTCATCAGTCATTTGCTACAATTTATCAATATTAGCTGCTGTAGGGGGTAAGCAGGGGAAGAGAAAGGGGTTAAAATGTCATCATTCACAATTTGTCTGATGGCTAATACTTTTTATTATATCAACACAAAGGCCCATATGGTCAGTTGCCTGTCAGGGCAGTAATTAATGGACAAAGTTCCAAGTTGCACATTGTGACTAAAGCAATTTATCTAGTCGCAGGCATATTATGCTGGCAAATGCGACTAAGTAGTCACAATTTCGAGCCCTGACTGCAGCATTTGTGAAAACTGTTCATATAAAACAATATATTGTAAGCATCAATTCACGCCATCTAAATAGAACATTAATTTAACAATAAATGTAATAATCCTTTTTCAAGTTGTATTTGTACTCAATAATAAACAAGTGAGGTGTACTGTAATTTACCCTTAATTACATATTTTTTGAAGCACCACAATTATTACTTTTTTGAGGCAATGCAATTACAATCAAGTGTAATTTTACTCATTTGACTACAAGTGACATGATTTGAAGGCTTACTTTTTAAATTAAATTGTTCTAATTTTGTATTACTGAATACTAAAGATACATTATTGTATCATTAGTATTAAGACTAGAGAATACACTGCTAGATCAGCATTTTAATAGAAGATGCTGGTGGAAGGAACTCTGTGACAGAACACTGAAAAAACATCTTTCGCATGGAGTGAGGAAGGGCACAATGTATAAAATCATGGGGTTGTCCAATGCAGATTCCACACCCTCTCTATAATACATAAAGTCTACAATGATTTGAGGGAAACAAACATGCTTGTGATGTCTGAGAGAGCACTAATCTTTCACTTGAAGAGTTTAAGTCTAGAGTAAACAAACACACCCTGCCGCTGAGTGTGGATGATGCAACAGTTCTTGCAGCCAACACTTTGTTGAGGGCTTCTAGCCACCACATATTGTTGATGCTGTTCCTACAGGTGCATGACCACTGGGCATATGATATGACAGACTTCTTACTGAAATTCTTGGGTCGTCTGTGGAGAATACATGAAACATTGAAGACATTTTTATCATTTTGAGCTGATCACTAGAGGATTACAGCGAGGTTGTCTGTTCCATTTGCCAGAATCAGCCATTCGTGGCACTTGTACTCATTAGCAGGAGGTTTGCTCAATCAGTATTACTCTATCCCACTTCAGTTTTTACAACATTTGCCTACAGCGACTGCTTAGAATGCAACTGTTTTCTTAAAACTTTGAATATTTCACTTGCTCAAATTTCAGATTGCAAACAATGTTTCAGGCTTATGTAATAAAGCCCAATTTAGCAGGAGGTAAAAATCATGTTTAACAAATTTATTCTAATATTAAAAACATCATATACAAAATGAGAAGGCAGTCTCACTTTAACTAGACCCAAAATATTTCTTCCTAGTAACAGGGCTAACTCCATACTGTACTTAGCACAACGTCAATATTTCTGATTCATAAAACTGAGTACAAACAGAGCCAACAATTGCGTGTCAATGAGCTAAGTAATCGTATACGCAGGCGGTGTTTATGTGTGTACAGATGAATACTTCATTCACTACACAAATTATAAGATATCATACCACTAGTGACGTACATGTGCAGGTTTTATTAATAAAATTTGGCAGTCAACCAAACGTATCAGTTGTTGATCAATTTACATAATGTACTATGATGATATTTGTTGCGACACCATCATAATAGGTACGGCCAACTTCAACTAATGCAGTGGTGACACACGGTAAGTTCACCATGGTCAAACTAGAAACTCTCACAATGATACATATCGTTCACACCAACAACTCAATGTCTTTAAAATTGTCCTAGAACAGAGATTAGTGACCTGGACCCAAACAGGAAGTAACAAACCATGATGCATGGTCACAAGGTGTGTGTCCATGGTTATGATGTAGTAGGCAGTAAATCACCTGTCTGTGGTCACTTAGTATCTCTTGATGACAGAACAATCACAATGACTCTGCATACACATGTATGCTTAGTAAGATAATAAACAATAAATTAATAGCTTGATATTTGTTAAACAGTTAGAGCACATCGCAAACAAGTGAGAGGGCGACTGATCACAAACACAGGCAGTGTGTCTGGCCGCTGACAGGAACAAATCGCTGCAGTCAACAGTTATCACTTACTGTGTACAAAGGCCCGCATAACACCGCCGAACACATCCTGGTTGAAACAGAAAGCGACCAGTGCCAACTTCCCAAAAACAAACGGAGGATTTCCCTGCTGTCACCACTAACAAAGTAGGTGGCAATCCAATCAGTCCATCAAACGCTTTACACAGTCTGCCTCAGTTACTTTATCATTACTGTAAACAGCACCCTTTTGCTTGGTCACACTCTGGTTGGCGAGAACACTAGACAATGGATACGGCATAGAGACCTGTCAGCCAATGCTGTTCCAACACATCCTAGGTCAAACACACATGCGGTGTGGCTGCTGGTGATGTCACCACCACATCGGCTTACAGGCGACATCACAACAAAGACCAATGCATTATTAATTATGAGAATCCTCGCTGATAAGAGACAATGAAGAAGGCAGAACACTCCTCACAGTGTGGCACGTGACACAGTTATAATTAATTATAATTATTTTGGCAGTCACGAAGAATGCAGGAACAATAACACCTATAATAATTAATTATACTGATCATCACATTTCCGGTGGACTGCAATGGCCAATTACAATTATTTACTTGGTAAAGCTCAGTTATAATTACCACACACACACACACCACACACACACACACACCACTTAATGAAGGGTAAATTGCAGTAGTTCATTAGTTGAGAACAACTACAGTTACCTAGGTATATTGTTTTGTTTACATAGAAGATTTTTACTTCTAATTTCTAGAGTGTTTTGTGGTAATTCCATAGGCTGAATACAACTATATTATTTTAGATTTTTACTACTAATTTCTAGACAGTTTTTTAGTTGAATTCCTGCATTATTCATACAAGAATTGAGTTCCATATTTGGTAAATTTCAAAAAGCCTAAAAACCACAATCACTTTACAATAGCTATCATTCTACGGCTGTGCAAATACAGGTTAACCCAATAATGTATTATGTGTATTGTATGTGGAGTGCCACATGGGTCTGTACTTCTACACATGGGTCTGTACTTCTACACATGGGTCTGTACTTCTACACATGGGTCTGTACTTCTACACAGGTGACAGCTTAAAGGAAATGTGTATTGTATGTGGAGTGCCACATGGGTCTGTACTTCTACACAGGTGACAGCTTAAAGGAAATGTGTATTGTATGTGGAGTGCCACATGGGTCTGTACTTCTACACATGGGTCTGTACTTCTACACATGGGTCTGTACTTCTACACATGGGTCTGTACTTCTACACATGGGTCTGTACTTCTACACAGGTGACAGCTTAAAGGAAATGTGTATTGTATGTGGAGTGCCACATGGGTCTGTACTTCTACACATGGGTCTGTACTTCTACACAGGTGACAGCTTAAAGGAAATGTGTATTGTATGTGGAGTGCCACATGGGTCTGTACTTCTACACATGGGTCTGTACTTCTACATATGGGTCTGTACTTCTACACAGGTGACAGTTTAAAGGAAATGTGTATTGTATGTGGAGTGCCACATGGGTCTGTACTTCTACACATGGGTCTGTACTTCTACACAGGTGACAGCTTAAAGGAAATGTGTATTGTATGTGGAGTGCCACATGGGTCTGTACTTCTACACATGGGTCTGTACTTCTACACAGGTGACAGCTTAAAGGAAATGTGTATTGTATGTGGAGTGCCACATGGGTCTGTACTTCTACACATGGGTCTGTACTTCTACACAGGTGACAGCTTAAAGGAAATGTGTATTGTCTGTGGAGTGCCACATGGGTCTGTACTTCTACACATGGGTCTGTACTTCTACACATGGGTCTGTACTTCTACACAGGTGACAGTTTAAAGGAAATGCAAAATGTGTTGGTGTCAGAACTAGCTAAGCATTCATTTTGGTGTAAAGTGAATAAATTATCTGTAAATCTAGGTAAAATTAAATTTATGTTATTCGGGAAGAAGTGGACAAATTGACAATAGATGGATTTGATATTGATCGATTGCCTTGTATTAAGTTCTTGGGTGTAATTATCGATGAAAATTTCACATGGAGGCAACATATTGAGAACATTAGCGTAAAGATTCAAAGAGTATTTGGTGCTAAACAAAATCTGGTATATATTAAATATGAAAGTCATGTATAAACTTGTATTGTGTGTTAGTATTACCATATATGATGTATGCCTGTGAAATACGGGGCAAAACCTACCCGTCTAGATTGGGTCATATTATTTCTTTCCAAAAGAAAGCAATTAGAATCTTCAGCAATGCAGGATATAGAGACCATACTAATTATTTATTTTATAATCTGAAGTGTCTTAAATTTCTTCATATATAGTTGAGTTTCAATGTTTATCACTTTTATACAAAGTTAAGCAACACTGACTTCATCTGCAATTACAATTGCATTTTAATGTAGTAGATGATGTGCGCGTGTACAATACCAGATCATGTAGTCAGGGACATTTCCATTGTGTGTCTACAAAAAAAAACTTAAAATCAACGTGTGTCAGTGTTACTTATAGGGGTAAAAGTGTAGAATAATCTAAATGTGTAAAAAAAATGGGCTAATAGGCCCTGAAGTCCTTTGGAGTTTGGGGGGCCTTTGGTGGGGGGTTAGAATGATTACATCAAATACAGATTTCTTGTGTATAGTGGCACTACCACATGAAATGTCAATGCAAAATCAGATAAAAAGTTACTGAAATATTCGCATTATAACCAAAGTTACAAGAATTTAAACAGGTCACCCGTCAAGAATAAGTTATGGAGAAAAGTCCATTTTAAAGTCGAGAGTCATTATTCACATGAAAACAAAATTCAACATGGTTTAACAAAATATTAATTGCTATTAGTGTTACGTAGTCACTTTCTACGGAGTAAAGCTGTATCATACAATAACAATGAAAACAATACTCAACACACTGGTACTAGTTCATAGGGCTACTTTATTTCAACAACTGCCTGTTTATTACAGTACATCAGCCCTTAATTAAGGCAGGATCCAGTGCCCCTCAATGACACATCATTAATTTGGCCAATGCCATGGCATGCAACCTATGTAGTGTTGGGTTGCAGTCTCTTAAGGACACAGTCTTTTAGCAATCAGTCCAATGTGCAGGGCCTCACCCAGAGACCCATCATTTGGACGGGTAAAATTCGAAAATCGCGATTTTGGACAGGGTGAAATTGATTGTGGACGGGTCCGCCAGGCTGGTGCTTCCATATCCGTCCATGCCGTATGTTTGCGCTGGACAACCCGCCCATGCCATTTTTACGGCGTCATTGAAACTGCCGCGAAGCCAGTTACAAAATGTACTGAGATTGGTTTTAAAAATCTACCACTCGGATCACCTGGCCATCTGCCCGACACACGCCAGAAACCAATTAAGGCCTCGACTTGCTAGGGTAATTGTCACCTAACCGCTAGTGGTGGTTGTTTAAAAAGCAGGCAACATTTGCATAGACCAAATAATCGGGGCGGGGAGTTCCAATAAGCACTCGTCGATTGGACAGTTTAGTGAACTGATTGGGTGATGTTACACAGGCACCAACCGAGTGTATTGCTGTTATTATTAGTGCCTGGGAAGAACCCGCTCTTTCCGTTCCCAAACGATTTCCTAGACGTAATTGTAACCGCATCAAAGGCACCGGCGACCACTAACAGACAACAGTGACTATCACAGTAACTAACTAGCAGCCGCTGTGGCTGTTGGATCTGGCCAGATCTGGTGCAAAACTATGACAAACCACCGGTCACGCAGTCCTTACATCGTTCAGTCCGCATTAAATGGTACATATTTAATATCATTGGAACGACAACATAACATTCTTTACAATGGTATAAAGGTTTTAGAATAATTCCTTTATTTTACGAACTTGTCGTCCATGATATAGCGAAAATGCGCGCTAAGAATTTCATGCCGACGGCGCGTCGTGAAGGTACGGTTTTCGCACAAACACAGGTCGCGGCAAATCGAAAACCCACACATCATATATGGATCGTATGGTTTTTAATCAACCAACGAGGAGATGTGTTGGTGTTCACTGTTGCAGGGCTGCCTACCATTACGGATTCTTCGTATTCATTACGGAAATTCACCTCAGATTACGGCATTACGGAAACTGCCGCCGTATTACGGGAATACAAATATCTGACTACAGAAAATGATATACATTAAAGAATTGCTAAATCTATAAATACTGCTGCTCGAGATGCCCTGAAGAAACTGTCTCATTCACTTGTTACAATTTATCAACATATATTTAATCCACTACAAGTTCTACAAAGTCAGTATGGTGACGTCATCCGTTGCTGTGCCTGTGTACAATGTTACAACTTTGACTGCCACCAGCCTGCTGATGACTGCTGTGGCACGTGGCACGTGACACGTGAGCATATTATTATTATCAGTGTCATTAATGCGCGTCTACACATTAATAAAATGTACAGGTGTAGAATTATATAGTGAAAAGAATAAATGAAGATGACGTTCGGTAGAACCATTAAATAGTTATGGTTTTCTGAAAGTTATGGATATAATTATAAAATGTCTTAGAATAATATAAAATGAGTATTGTAATTGCAATATAAAACTATCAATTTTGTATTGAAAGGTTTTATTTGAATAGAACAATTTAACTTTGTCATTGATTGTTAGTAATAATTATAATGTTCCTGCTGTGTGTTGTAAATTTAGAAGCTCGTTGGATGATTATTGGCTATTCACTGGCGCTGTCTTTCTCACGGTGATGCTCTAAAGACGTAAACGCTTGGACATGTCTGGCCATGCAGGCACTTTGACAGCTGTAATTAACAGGCTGGACTTGTCACTGTATCTACTTCAGAGAAAGGTTTGATTGGCAACCTTGTGGACCAGGGAGCAGGGCCAGGTGCTACGGGGATCATTATGGAAATTGTTTTTGTCAGGTAGGCAGCCCTGACTGTTGATGTTACACGAAATTGATGCCGTCAGAGAAACAAAACTGTTACGATCAGTTGAAGTATAAATATGTCGGTTTACCTATGTTATCGCCCGATATACAACTTCGTGCATCACCGATGCCATTTGTCAGTTTTCCACTATTCAAATTATGTATGTTGTGTGATAATTAAACATGATTTACAAGTGCGGAAACTAGATTTTGTTTGACGATGTCGCATCATTTTTTAACAGGATTGCGATAATCAGCCTGCAGTGGAGCATTCAGGCTGAACGTATGGCGACTGTGCTAGATTTAGTTACGTCTGCGCTATTTTTAGGGCATTGCCGTGGTGAGTCCCGTTCGTTGCGCGTTGTTTGGTCGCGTGTTGGGTGGTCCAAGGCATGAAGCTACGCGTCGCTTGCTAATTAAATTAATTAATGTCTTGACTGATTTATAGTCTAACAATTGAAACATTCACAGCAACATGAATACACAATGTTTTAATTAATAACTGTAACTGATTACGGCCATTGCATGGCGACTTATTAAAAACAATATTTGTCAATCTAATATTTTGTTTTAGAAATTAAACAAAATCGAACTGTAGTATTTCTAATATTATTATATGATACTTGTACAAAAAAAAATCGAATGCTTTCAAATTCCAAGCTTCCGTAGTCTATCAGACCTTGTATACAATTTGTATACACACATTTTAATTGTATATAAAAATTGGCATTCTACGTTAAATATGTTTGCTAATTTCTTATGGTATTGTTAATAATTTTGAAAATTGTGGCAATTAAATGTGTTATAATGAAACAACTTATATGTGCTATATTGTAAGTGGCATTAAAATTGTGGATCACATGCTTTGAACAAAAATATACATACAAATTAGGATTTCTCATTCAATACATTCGATTGCGCGTCCGATCGCATGCCCGACTGCGCTTTGTAGCATGTCGGAAAAAATTTGAACTGGCAAAAATTTGATTCTGGGTGAGGCCCTGCCAATGTGTGACAAACACACTACAATAAATAACATCTCATTATGGGGGCCATGAGGTGCCCTTAGAATGATTCAATAAAATACAACTTTTGTGTGTATAGTGGCACTACCACATTAATTGTCTATGCAAAATCAGAGAAAACATTACTGAAGAGTTTTTGAAAAAATAGGCAAAATGTGAAAAATGACCAGTTGGGGGCCCTGGGGGAGTTAGAATGATCCAATGAAATACATATTTCTTGTGCATAGTGGCAGTACCCTAAGATATGTCTATGCAAAATTAGAGAAAAAGTTGCTGAACGGTTTCCGAGATATGGCAGCTAATGGCAGACGGCGGATGCAGAGTGATGGCATAAGTCCGTTGGACCTTCGACCCAAAGGACTAGAAAGTTATTCTTGCAACATATTCCACATTAAATTGAACTCTTGTTTTTAGCAAAATACAGTTAGAAATTTAGTTCGAGTAGTGCTATGGATGCTGATTTAGTGTTGGTATCATTAATGCATTGTGCTAGAAATATTTTAAGTTGAATGCATATCATGTAAATAATGCTAAAAATTATATGTATTTTCCTATTACGTATAACTAAAAATGTATTGGGCATTACAAAAAATGTGTATGTTGTCTCATACGCTAATTAGCTTCAAGCATATCCATTTCAAATTATACTGTAAAACAATTCATTATTTAAGCATAGAAAATGTATGATGAAAGTTGAAATAAACATATTTGTATTGTACTGTATAATCTTGGCAATCATGCAAAGTATGTATCAGCAAAGAACTCAAACTGCGGATGTAATTATTTACCTGTTGAATACCTGCAGTTGGTTTGGTACCAAATGGAACCTGTATGGCTCATGTACAATGGCTGCTTAAATTTGTATGGAAAATAATAGTTTACCTTGGAAAATACCAACGTATATATAGGGTATATTTCGGAAGGGTGTGTTAGGTTAAATACATAGGTGTCAATCACAACCCCCTCGGCTGGCACATATCTTTGTGATGCCAATATAAAAAATGGGCCAAGTTGCCCTGAAGACCTTTGGACTAATACGTCTATATGTGACCCCTGACCAAATGAGTGATAAGTCGGAAAAATTGTAACATTGTTTTCTTATAAAGGTTGGGTAGGGTGCTTTACACGGTTTAACAAATTATGACTGCTACAAAAATTGGCGAAGTTATGGAGCATTGAACATGGTAGGGGTCAAAAAGTGAAAATGAAGAAAACGGCTGTTGAAGTTTTACATTATATATGCAAATGGATTGTGTGGAAATATTATATGCACAACATTCAAATGTATGTTATGTTGCAATGATACACTGGAAGTACAAATGTGCTGCTACAAAAACTGATCACGTTATGCCAGATTATTTGAGAGCAAAAGGTAGACTCACTGTTTGACACAGTTTAAAACCTACAGGCAACTGTCCTGTTTAACAGGGTTAGTGGCTTAATGCTGTCTGTTGACACAAGCTTCTGCCAGTCACCAATTACAGAAATTTGAGAAAAAGTTGCTGAACGGTTTCTGAGATACGGCAGCTAACAGCGGACGGCGGACGCAGAGTGATGGCAATAGTCCCTTGGACCATACTGCCGTGCAATGGCAAAAGGGTGCAAGTGACAACGAGGTGCTTTTGAGATATCGGACAAAACGCGTTTTTCTTTTGCGCACTTTTCCATATTACGCCTCAGCAATTATTTCCAATTGCATGAACTACTTGATTATGTGTATTTATAAGAATGACTAGTACTCCGGGTTTTACAGAGTGTTTGGTGACTTAGTGTCACTTACTCCCTTTTGTCATTTTATTAGGCGATCGATATCGAAACAATTCTATGACAAAAGGAAGCAAGTGCAACTAAATCATGTCAGAACAAAGTATAACTGGAGATGGCAAAATGATATCGAAAAATGACAGTATGCAATCGTTAAAACACAATTTTAATCACTAAGTTGAATTACTGGTAAACCAAATTAAATCGGTCAGTCGATTTACTATGATGTCTCTCGGGGATACCAATTGACAAACTTGCACTTTCGTATTAACATTTAAATTGACATTTTGCTTTAAAGCAGCAATTAAACAACAGCATAGAAATAAAAGCTACGGCAGTTAAGGTAGTCATCATTGTTTCACTCGGAGTCAATCATGTCGACAGAAGTGTCACTGATAGGCAGGCAGCTCCAGAACAGAACTCTGTTCATTGGCATCAACAGACCAAGCTTTCTCGCAATGTCATCGCGCTTGCTTTGTGGCACACCACGAGGTCTGTCTTTCACATCGAAATTTCCTCCTCCGAGAAGATGTGTCGCAATCCTTTTCATAAGGAATTCACCCGACTGGAACTCATCTTCCGTCAACGCGCATTTCCAGAAGAGTTTGCTTGACCCCCTTCTGAATTGTGCCACGCTCACGTGTCCCAACGTCGGCTTCTTCGTAGATTTTGCCGAACTGATACCATTTTCCCAAGAATGAAAATCTGCATGATTCAAGAGATTGATGGTTCCAGATTTCCTTATAACGCTTGCAAAATCCGAGATGTCGTAGACATTCTTCTTTGACCTCATACCTTTCTCGACCTGTGCATGAAAGGAGTCGGCTGACATGAAAGTGTGTTCTCAAGATACTTCATAGTGATGGTGTGTGGGCCCCCTGGCTGATTGACCTCACTCACCATTCCCGTGTAGTGTCCAGTTTTTATTTTGACCTGTGCAATTATCAACCCAGAACGTGAACTCCTCACAATCTCGATACTTCTCGGTGTAGATTACTTTCGAATATGTACTCATCACGTCATCGGCATTTCTTCCAGAGATCCCCTCATGCCATACTACTCCAAGTGGACGTTCACTCTTCCCAGCACTCTTTCCACCCAGTGGCGCGAATGTCTCGTGGAATGTCACTAGGCGCTTTGTGAAGACGCATGTTTTAACCCCAGGCATCCGAGGCAGCATGATGATTTTCTGCATATCAACAGAAAAGAGGGCTTCTTTGTCACCATGTGCTTTTTCTCTGTCACCGTAGTATGCCTTTCTACTAAGCCATGCTCGCTCGATGTGCACTCTCCAATCACTACACTGCTGACATAATGCAGGATCGTTATTGTCGTGATTGTATTTCTCATGCACAATGCAAGTTTCACACTCTTCTTCTCCTAGTTTAGTGAAGCTAATGTTCATATCGCTGATAACTTTCCGATATGTTTCGTAGCAAGCGATCCCTGGGTGCGTTGTTTTGAAATCAGCATGCATTTCACGAATTGAGAGTTCCGGTGGGAGGTATCGTCTTAGAGGCGCGTGTTCTCGCCTGTAGTGACTGACAGCTGGATTGAATGACATTATGTGTTCCTTTATCTTCTCTTTTCCTTCGTTGCTCAGTTTGTGCGGAGGAACATGTTTTCCTCGTTTTTCGCGAGGTGGGGTGATTTCGCGGCTCATTGCAGCCACGACCACCTTGTCGCTGGTGTAGCCCAATGTGGCAAGGAAAAATCGTTTGCATACGAACACATCTTGCCCACTCTCATTTGGTAGCTTGTAATAGCGACTGCAAGTGCGAATGTAAACGCCTTCAATCTCTTCTCGCGGACGCTTTGTAGCTGCTTCTCTGATGTTGCTTGCAATCCAAGCCCGACGTGCATCATAGGACATACTCCAAAACTGTGTATGTATACTCTGCCTTCTTCCTTCATTCACTTTCTCAAGACACTTCTTTTTACAATTGCAGCCAGCCAACATTCGGTGTTTCTCCAGCTGCATTGCATCCTTCTCGTACGTAGTACGAGCACGCTTCCTTGCTTGATGGGAATCATTCTAATTTTCAGGCAGCCTGGCTTCGGCTTGATGAGGTCTGTCATCAAATACTTCAAGGCCATGGTTCAATGAGTTCGTATCAGAGCCTTGAGAAAGAAGGAAGCATGACTCGTGACAGAGATGTCTAACAAATTGTCTTATACAATGCGAATATTTAAAATTTAGTAATGTGTTTTTTTGTTTAAATTTGGAAATGCCTAAAGTTCGGGCAGCGTCTATTTCCAATTTACGTGTTAATTAATAAATATTGCGCCATAATTCGTGATATTTATAAAATCCTATTTTAGCACCCGTTAAAAAAGTTCTTCTATAATTATACATTAAGACAAGGTCATGAAATACGCAAATATGTTCTACTCATTCGTATACGTAGGATAACTGCTACACTAATAAAGTAATTTAAGAAATGTGTTAAACTTGGTATTGATGCTGAACTAATGGCGATGGGTGATAATAATTATTGGCATGCGTAATTATCGTTTAGAAATATATCATTGTATTATAATAATATACATGTGTGTACACACACCACTGTGTTAACATACAACACATAACATGTATGTATATATATATATATAATCCTAGAGGCAGCATACGCTATATTAAAATTTCTAATTGTTAAAGTAAAATATACCATCCACGCAAACAGGGGTCAACACATTCGGCAAACCGGCTTTGCCTTTGATCTGCAGAGCCTAGTGCATATTTGGTCTGCGTACGCAGCTGTTAGGAGTATTATATATATATGTATATATATATATAGTGTTATGTACTCACTCATGCATCAAATCGCGAAATATATTCGCAAAATTCATGGTAGCGTTTTCTCCCGCATCACTGAGTAAGAGAGCAGCGCACTGATTGGATGTTTTGTCCTAATAACGCGTCGCGCTATTGGACAATTAGTTACTCCCTTTTGTCATTGTAAAATACAATTCCATTGTCACTTGCACCCTTGTGCCTTGTCATTTCTAGCCAATCTAAGAGCTAAACTGTGTTATTTACTAAAATGTACGATTGTGATGATAACTCATTTTTGGTAAAAATGTCACTTGCACCCTTTTGCCATTGCACGGCAGCGTAGGCCAAAGGACTAAAAATGAAGATTACCTCCCACTTCCTGTCACCCCACCCCCTCATTTGGCAGTATTAGATGTCAGTAATGGGTTGTTCAAATGATCAAGTTTTTAGGTGGCAGGTTGAATTTTATGACCTGTTCACTCACACACCATCTCTATTTCTCTGGGAAGTTTTTAGCTGGAAATCGCAGTCAGATCACGTGTCAGCTAATTATTTATGAATATACTAGTACGATTTAACTGGCTATCAACCCAGTAAGTTTTATTCCTCATCAGTGGTGTGTTTGTTTTGAATTATGTTGTGTACTGTAGTGATGAGAAAATGCATTTTACTTTACATCACTATAGTGTGAACACTTTTGTAAAATCCATTAAGTTTTGTTTTCATCCAGAAAACTACAGGATGAGAAAGGATTGGTGGAAGTCATAACTTACGCAAATTGTATAAATTATTCATACCACAGAGTACAAAATAAAATTTTCTACTATTTCAAGTTCTAACGTCTGTAGCTTCCTTATCAATGTGACCTACAGTTATATCATGTTGTATATGCATTCGTGTATAACTGCACAAGTTAAGCTGAAACCGTAAACAAGTTGCCCAGTATTGACATAATTATATTCATAATGGTCCCCTTAGATGAAATGCTGTGCAAAACACCTACATTATGTATTTATGCAGTTTGCATAATTTTCTAGGGTGCAAAAAATTGCCAAAAGTGGCAACGCCTCAAAAAATCAAAATCATTGGCACATGATCTTGGAAGTATGTAGCGTTTGAGGTGAGCAGTCGGCAGGGAAGCATACAGGCACATACTCACTCAATCAGTCATACTAATGATAATACAGATATATACGTTTCAACAGTTTATTATAGAAATAAATAGGTTACAAGTACGACAAATGTACATATATAGTTAACTACTATGAACCCCAGAATGCTACCCTACAGTGGCGTCTTGTAAAGCAACCAAATTATACCTGATATATTCGAAATGTCAGAAGGATAGGTTCAGACGGTGGCGGCTTATACTGCAACCGAATTGTACCCGATATATTCTAAAAGTCAGAACGATAAGTTCAGACAGCAGCGGCTTATACAGCAACCGAATTGTACCTGATATATTCTAAAAGTCAGAACGATAAGTTCAGACAGAAGCGGCTTATACAGCAACCGAATTGTACCTGATATATTCTAAAAGTCAGAATGATAAGTTCAGACAGCAGCGGCTTATACACCAACCAAATTGTACCTGATACATTCTAAAAGTCAAACCGATAAGTTCAGACAGAAGCGGCTTATACAGCAACCAAATTGTACCTGGTATATTCTAAAAGTCAGAATGATAAGTTCAGACAGCAGCGGCTTATACACCAACCGAATTGTACCTGATATATTCTAAAAGTCAGAATGATAAGTTCAGACAGCAGCAGCTTAATCAGCAACCAAATTGTACCCGATATATTCTAAAAGTCAGAATGATAAGTTCAGACAGCAGCGGCTTATACACCAACCGAATTGTACCTGATATATTCTAAAAGTCAAACCGATAAGTTCAGACAGCAGCGGCTTATACAGCAACCGAATTGTACCTGATATATTCTAAAAGTCAGAACGATAAGTTCAGACAGCAGCAGCTTATACACCAACCAAATTGTACCCGATACATTCTAAAAGTCAGAATGATAAGTTCAGGCAGCAGTGGCTTATACAGCAACCAAATTATAAATGTCAGACCAATAAGTTCAGACGGCGGCTTATACAGCAACCGAGTTACTCAACGAGTCTGGTTTTCACGGGTGAACTGCGATAGTCTTTTAGTACTTTTTATACTATGTATGTTATCATTCGAAATTCATTTAATCCAATGCCACTTGATATGACCTGTCTGGTAAGCATTTAACCTTGATGCACCGTCTACTTGAACACTATTCATAAACATAACCTCGTAACTTTTAGTTACTGGCAGGAGATCATTTATGTGGAGTTTGCAACTTTACAAACTGTTACCTTCCTGATGTGTGTGTCACATCATAATGATTATATTTTACCTTCTTGCCTAGATATCAGCTAATCAGTGGAGTAGCTACTGTACCTGCATCAGGGGATCGTTGTAACCAAACTCTTCCTCCAAGTCCTATGCACCTTGCCACTGGCTTTGTAAGTGGGCACGGACACAGTTGGCACGCACAAAAGTTGACACAGATACACAAAAATAAAGATGGCACAGGGGTAATTTTCATAATCAATAAGCTGTATGTGTGTATGTGAGTGAGTGTGTGTGTGTGTGAGTGTGTGTGTGTGAGTGAGTGAGTGAGTGAGTGTGTGTGTGTGTGAGAGCGAGCGTGTGTGAGTGCTTGTGTGTGTGTGTGTGTGTGAGTGAGTGAGTGAATGAGTGAGTGTGTGTGTGTGTGAGAGCGAGCGTGTGTGAGTGCTTGTGTGTGTGTGTGTGCCGTCACGTGGAGTTGGTATTTAAACAGTTTGACTGATGTGTATCTATACCACACTGATATCTCTGCATTCTGTTGGCAGCAGTGCCCATAAAACACAGCCTTAGATAAAACGTGACACAGTTCGATCTTGTTACATCTCATCCTCGAATGAAGTGTTAATTCTTGGAATGTGATATTTTAGGGTAAATACCTCAAGAAATTGTTAAGTCTTTTTTAATATTTCTACCAACCCGCTCACTGACTCAGTCCACCAACAAAGATTGTACGCTATAGTGAGTGCGTCTAAATATTCAGAAAGAATACAAACGCTTTAATGGGAACATTAAAAGATTAATGATCACGTTAGACCGGTTTGCATGTCTGGCACTATTGCCTAACCTCTTGGATGCAAGAGGTTTTAACAAGATTTACACAGAGCTGAAACCCCAGATTGCAAGTGGACAAGGAAGCCTACACACCATAATTGATTGCAAGACAGGCGGGTACTCACATGGATGCTGCAGTGCAGACAGACAAGAAGAAGCCAAGAAACACCTGGCACAGAGAAGGGGTCAGGACCCTGTTGGACTTCCGAAAAAGTGTAATTTATTTTTGAGAAATGATTTTTTTTTAAATTCACCTGCTCTGACATCAGTGCATTTGAGTAGTCAGATTTCCCGGTGTGATTGTAGAAGCTGTTGACAGTAAAATGGTGCATTGGTAGCTGATTTTTTTAAAGCGGAAGGGTATTTGGCAGCAATTTGGCTAGCTGACCCTTTAGCCGGATTACTGCCTGCATCCATTTGTAAATATTGACGGGTGTCACACAGAGGCATTTTACAAGAGCTATAAATATTAGATTTTGACTAAACTCGACCAGCAGGTGAGATGATAATAACAGCAGGTGAGAAGTTTAAGACATTTTGTAGGTCACGTTTTCTTATAATCAGATGAAACGTTAACATGGTCGCCAATGGGAAAACTAACAGTGTGCTGAGCCCAGAAGTGGAAAGAGAGAGATGGCACATGCAGGATGTATATGGAAACAACTAGAAATGAATGCTCAAAACCAGATTCAGTGGAGAACAGCCATTGATGGCCTATGCTCTGTCAGGAGGTGAAAAGGCTCAAGTCAAGTAAGTGTTTGTATAGATTTATGAGTAACTTACCCTACTGAGGTATTTGTCAAAACCCTGTATAATTGTTAACAAAATTCGTGCTGTTAGTGATTACACAACCAGCAGATAATTTGTTAAGATTGTTCTATTAATTAATAGTCTTCTGTGGGAATAAATACAGAATGTCTGCAAGCATCCTGATCTCGACTCCCTATCCCGATCACGCCATGCACTCAGTTCGATTGTCCAACAATCAAACTGAGATCGGGGCACTGCAGACACTCACTAATATTGGTTCTAACATGTTTGTGTCCTCTAGTCCTTCTCTTTGTTCACTGAGAGACAACCTTGTGTTCATATTTTCGTACCCATTCATAATATAGTACTTAAAGGTTGGTTGTTTGATTCACAGTGCAAAATAACCCAGGTGGCAACCTTGCAAGCCAGGGTCAGGGGTGGTAGTTGGCTAAACTACCCCTGGCAGATATCCTACACAATGTATGGAATTTAGCTGAAACGTTTACAAGTACTATTTCCTATTGACTCAGCCAGTCGCGACTGTATCACTGACAAGATCAGTGCAGACACTGGTGACCCACATCAAAGATATCGCCAGGGCGATTCAATTTTAAGGGAATCCCAATATAGGCCTCATTATCCATTGACCATTCTCACAAGCAGTTGAGCAGTATTGTGTATTAAAATACCTGTAATTAGTTCTACTTAATGTATATTTAAGTGTAATGTCAAAATTGGCTAATGTTGCTCCTTTAAAATGGTGTCTAGACAAATATTTGCCACCATTTAATGTGGGTAATATTTTTGTCTCTGAGAATACAAGATAAATGGTTCGTACTTTTATGGACGAATTAATTTTATGGGTGTGATGGAGTGCTTTTTCACCCAACATTTCTAAATGTGCTTTTTGCCCAACATTTCAAAATATATGCTTTTTCACCCAACATATCTAAAAGTGTGTATAGGCTACTCCTGGTTTCACTACTTCTAGCAGCTTGGTGATGGATTATTAGTGAAAAAAGATCTCTACAACATGTTTCAAAACAGTGGTCATATCAAACTGACTGTATTCTTGCCAACTACTTATTGTACAAGTGACCATTTAAAAACCTAAACACCCTTGTCACAGCAGCTAGTTCTATGTTACGTAAGAACGTGTATTGTACAATATGCATGGACCTGTAAATGGCCCCAAAATACACCACAGCGTACATGAAAGATTTTAGTCAGACAAATGTGTGTATAAGAGCGAGGTCACGAAAAACGGAACACTTTCATTTTCTAAACTTCTGAGCTTTGCTATACAGTTATTAGAATGAATATCTAAATTTTCAGTTTTGTAATGGATAATACATGGTCTTTTCTGTAAGAAAAGATAACTTTGGCAACTTTCATCAAGATTTGGCTCTTCTAAAATTATTTGAAGACCTAAAAAATGGGTGTATTTTTGCATAAAAAGGTAAACACTTTTCACAACATTTCAAAGCTAAAAACAAAATTTACAAGAATACCTGGAGGCATCCGTTTATTTTTTATATTGAATTTATACTCCAAGGTATATTTGGGTGAAAAAAGTAATTGTCTACTCCTACCCTTTGCCAAGTTATTGAGGGGGAACAAGGTGTTGTTTTTCAAGAGACAGCAGTTTTGAGCGGTGGTTGTATCACAATATTTTTTTTTAAAGGTAATTTGCTAAATTAACATAACACAATTTTTTTCTGCTAACAAACCATCCTGAATTGATTTCCAAAAAAAGAAATTGAACAAATATTACAATTCATCAAAAAATAATCAGTGGAAAACTATCAAAAAAATTCCATCCCCTTATGTCGCACCTTATTTTCCCAGGAAAGTAAGAGGGAGAAAATATGCTGTACACCACTTGAACCATTTGTAATTCACAGATACAAAAACCATTAATAAGTGAGTTTCTGTTAATGAGTAGCAAAGAATTAACCAATTCCGTCCCTGAAAATGTTGTGTCTGTCACACTGTGAATGGCGGACATTTTCTTTATTACCATGGAAATGGGGGTCTGGGTGAAAAAAAGTTCAATATATTTGTTATACTCAGTAACACCCAATGTGTACTTTGGGCAGAAAAAATGCACTATTTGCATAAATAAAAAATAGTTCTATCTACCTGCTATGTATGTCTGATCTTAAAACAAAATGAATGGTTTCCACCGCTTTAATTTGTATTGTCCCAAAGATCATCATTTTGCCAACTGTTGGCTGGCGATCTATTAATAACAGTCTGCATTGCACAGTTGTTTTGTTACTGTCATTTTGTCATGCAGATGGCACCACAGACGATTCCAATTACCCCAGTAAAACAAAAAAATATTTAGATCTATATATCTTAATATTAGCTGTTAATCATTTTCTTCATTTATGTTGACTAATGAGTCATGTTTTTTATTAATATCATCTGACCTAAGGGTGTAAATTGTTAAATGTATCTGAATATCACGTAAAATACATACAAATTATACCTGGTATTTTGCCTGGCAATACACAGAACACACAGAGCAGAAACTCTCCTGTCAATAGTCCTCTCTGCTACGTCCCTCCAGAAAACCATACAAAAATAAGGGATTATAGCTCAAGTATGTCCACAAATCAAATCAATGTAGCTTAATATTATGGTTATGGACAGACAGGACAGGGATGTTGGCAGAAAAATATCGGCAAATCAAACATTCATGACCACATGAAAATACAAAAATATCTCAAAGATGGCAATTGAAATTTATGGGGTCAGATTTTCACTTTTCAATTACTGTATTACAGTACTATCTTGAAGTAATTTCCATCACAGTTGGTAAAAAGAAAGTGATTTAGATCATATAAACTAAATATCCAACCAAGTAATGACACTTTAAAAATAAAGGTTAATTTTATTTACCTTGTCGCTTGTCTGTCACAATTACTGCTCGGCCAACAAAAAAGGGTTTTCGTCCTCTAGAGTGGAATACGTTGAACTCATTTCCCCATGAGAGGTATGTTGAGTTAGGTGTGAGGTGTAAGACAGACCCAGATAATTAATTATTTTTTCTATTAGGAAAAACAAATTTAGGTGTAACTTTTTGAACCGGATTTTTAAAAAGGGACACAATTTTGCAATGTTGGCATTATCATTCGATTATTTCGATGGAAAACCTAGTAATTCTACTTTTGTCTGGTCATTACCATCACAACAGACCTTTACAAGCAAAAAAAGAATTGTAACTATATAATTTTTTGCTGGACACGTAGATTTATAAGTGTGACAGATGCGACACAAAAATGTCTATTTCATCATCCTATATATAATAAGCACCAGGCAATAATTGATCTTCTACTTATCACCTTGGTACACTTTCATCCCTCTACTACAACACTATATAGGAAAAAATATTTTGGGAAATACATTTTTTCACTTCAAATTTTTACCAAAATGTTCCACTTTTCGTAACTTTGCTCATAATTAATCAGGTATATTCGAATAAACGCATCAATTGTAAACGTAAACAACGATCCTTTGTGTATGTATTTTAAATAGGTGTGGCAAAAGCAATAAGTTGCTTAGAGTTCCGTGAAACCATCTAGCAGACATGAGTCATGTATATTGCTCCTCCTGAACTAACTGTTGGCATTCTTAGTTATTCAAAACATTGGGCGGAAATAAAAACATAAAAAATAAAAAGTCACGGAAATGAAGTCACCATTTTGGCTAGAAAAAAGTTAAGACAACATAATTTTATTCAAAGACTATACTAAATACTAAGCTAAGTGTTGCACACTTTCACTGATAAGTCAATATAATTGGTACGGAAACATGGGCACTCACCATCCAGGCAAAGAACAAGCTAGCAGCCGCACAAACAAAGATGGAAAGAAGTGTGTTAAACATCACATATTGGGAGAGAAAAACAAACATCTGGGTAACACAGAAGACAAAGGTCATAGACGTGATAGGACAAATCAGAAGACAGAAGTGGACCTGGACAGGGCACATTAGCAGACTACGAGATAACCGATGGACATCACAACCTGGAGACCTTACGAAGGGAAACGATCTAGAGGAAGACCAGCGAGACGATGGAGAGACGAACTAGACGAGTACTGGAAGGGCACCACCTGGCAGAGGATAGCGCAAGACAGGCAGATTTGGAAACGACATGCTGAGGCCTTCGCCTAACCACGGGACACTATGGCTGAACAATGATGATAATAATATGTATACATGATTAAGATTAATATTCTTAAGAAACGCTGATCTCTGCCACAATCTTACATATTTTCGCTGACAACTGAACACAAGAAAGTTTGATTCATGATTTTTAAGACAAATACTTATTAGAAACTCTGACATATATAGTTTTGCCACATTCACTGACATTTGAGCACAAGTAAGATTTTTAAGTGACCTTTTTATCATAGCTGTGCCCTGAGATGCTACTATCTTTAGTTTACTTTTGATTACTAAAACGATGAATTACCAGAATGTATTTAAGGTGGCTGGATCAGCTATTATATGCTTCTTTTGAATTAATCATTTCTAATATAAGTTTTGAAGATAAGCTAACCATTTTTTCTCAGAGTTTGCCTAAGACACTAAATAATACTCCAGACCAAACAAAATTGATTTTTATGTTGTCTAGAGATATTTAAATGTTTTTAAAGACAATTTAAAGTACTGCATTTTTGACACAACCCCTTCACCAAACATAAAACCATCCAGTGCAATTTTGGGTAAACACAAGTCGATTTGCCAAGTTATGGCTTTGTAAGTATTGTAGTTTTTATATAAAGTCACATTAAGTAATACTTCCTGGTTGTTACTTATAATATAAGTGTCACCAGATGCTTGTTTTTTGCTTAGAAATGTGACTTTTTTTACTTAGAAATGTGACTTATTTCAACAACATTTGACACACACTTCTATTACTGAGATTTCCCGCCAAGGTTTTCCCGGCCAAGTTGTCTCATGATATTGTGTTAGGAAGGGCCATGTGTTGAACTTGTTGTGGTAGACAAGATTGTTGACACCTGCTGGGGTCAGTCATGTGTCATTGCAACTGGTGGCTGAGGTCCAGCATTATCGGAGAATAAACAAAACTATAGCCAGTATTTGGTGATTTGACAGTGTGATGCATTTAGGTAATTATAATATAACAACATAGTGGCATGAGAATAACCAGACTATATGATCTGCATTCATGGTGAACGAATTTATGTTTGAACTGGGCTGACACACACACACACACACACACACACACACACACACGATCGATTGTTACTAAGGAAACATCGTCACTTTCCAAGAATCTGAAAAGGGACTTTCCACAGATACACTAAAAATACTAGTTTTTAATGGACGGATTGGTGACATATGGCGCTAGTGCCTTGGTTTTTTTAATAGTACACATGTTCATACTGACACCTACTAATGTTCTATGAAAAAAAATTAAGAAATCAACTGACATGATACCCGGCCCGGCTACCTTAATACCTTACCTTAGGATACCTAGGACAGTTCTGATTGCAGGATCCACGTGGTTCCTCAATAATTATAATAGTGCAACTATATTGCAATTACAAAGAACTGTAACTTTTAAGTTGTGACTTTGGGCCTGTGAACAGCAACTTTATTTCAAAAATTAGAATCTTGTCCTCAACCAACAACAGGCACGCGAACTACTGACAGGCTAACATGATTGTAACTACCCCTATTACGTTATGTTTTCCTTTCCTGTTATGTGGCACGCAAGTCTTCTTTAATCCAAATAACACCATTAAAGGTTATTTGCAGTTATTTGTAGAACTCCATCAGGGGGCAGTGACAGACAAAGATCACAGTGTCACACAAGGTTCCCCTGGGTTGGACTACGTTCTGTAAAACAAGTCACAGGAAAATAGTTACAACTTCAAATAATAAATAATTATTAACAACATTCTGTATTGAACTGTTACATATGCCAACAAATGCAGCAATGTTAACCTCCCCCCGTCCTGTCACTATCTCTGGAATAGTGTTTGAAACTGTTCTAGAAACAACATAAACAATTTAGCAATACATTTGTTATTACTATTAAGGCTAAATGAATTTATACACTGTAAAATCGGTCACTGGTTCAGTTAGATGAGATGTCACGGTTGTAATAATTTCTTCAATACAAGACATGTTTATTTGGAGCCACAGTATGCATACTGCATAGTACAAGTGTTAATTAGAAAGTCGACATACTTGGAAGTTACATCACCTAGTTCCCTGTTTATCAATCATGTATTCCATTTCTTTAAGCAGGTTAGTGAAGGAATGTAGGAAATAAAGTCACAGGGAGGAAAAAGACCACTTTAAATATGAACCAACATACATGCTAATTACTACACTGTAATATACATTAGAAAACCATACATTGATATATTAAACATAAAACTAAAAAGTCTGTAAGTATTTCCTATAATTCCTGCGGTTTCTCTTGTTAGACTTCTTGTTTAGATTTCAAAAACATACAATTTGCAAATTATAACAAACACCACAACACGAACGTATGCAGGGGACTACTCTGAACTGTTGCCGTCATCTGCATGAGCAGCGGCACTGTCAGGCTCTAAGAAACACTTGCTCCAGTCACTGACAGTGACTCCAGCTGAATCCGAGTTGAACTCGGACAGTGACTCACTGTCCGAGTCCAAATCGGATGTGAAGATGGGCATCGTCGCGCCGGATGTATTCTACAGGTGGATAGCGGATATGGGTTTGATGTCATGTCATGTGATTTCAAACTCTTCACTCATTTCACTGTGCCAGCACTAGGAAACTAAACTCAATCAATCTATCAGCGTCGATATTTTATTGTTTTCCAACTTGTTTTTCTACCTTTCCCGTTCGGAAGTACTCAAATGTCACCACTGTTGGCACTTGTCTAGTATCCGGGCCCACCTTGACTTCGTCGTTATAACAACACATTTTTGTCTAATTTTGATACCTCATGTGTTACTGCCATTATTCAACATCATCCCATGCATATTTACGTTACAAAAGTATCGCGTCTTAGCACACTTTTGAAACCAAAAGAGCAACCCAGTTTGCAACAACATATGCTGCTATATCGCTCACTGCAGTAACGCGCGGCCGCAGCGGCGCAAACTGACGCAAACCGGGTCACTCTTTGGGCCTCAAAAGTGTGCTAAGACGCAATATTTTCTTAATATAAATATGCCTGGGATGATGTTGAATGATAGAACTAAACCACTGAAGTATCAAATTTAGGCAAACGTGTAGTTATAATGACGAAATCGAGGTTGGCCCGGATACTAGACAAGTGCTCCATTATTTTCTTTTAAAAATTCTGCCGGTCTTGCGGGCTGGCACTTTTTCAAAGTTACCCGCCCGACGAAATGTTTGACGGTGTCGGGCCTCCGGGTCGGCAGTAATTTCGAACACTGGCTGTAGTGCCTTTGTGGATGCATCACATTACACCGATGTTCACCCCCAGCCTCTGGAATGTTCATGAAGCCATCATGAACAACAATCCTCATACAAACAACATACGTGAAGGATGGAACAACAAATTCTTCAACCTCATTGGCCACTACCATCCTTCAATCTGGCGCATCGTTGAGTGTTTCCAGCATGAACAGGTAACCGTGGGCACCGTTATCCAGCAGGATGGTGTTGGCAATCAACCACAGAGACGTGTTTGTTGAAACTATGTACAGTTACAAGAACGCCTTCGCAACTTGTGCGTTGATCGACGAGAAGGCTGCAAGACTATTGCAGAGTTTCTCTGTGGAGTCATCTGGAATATTCGCCTGAATTATCAAAATTAAAGACAGCATGTATTGTGCTCAGTGAAGTAGTGAAAGACTTGCAGAGTTTCTGCAGACTTTATTGCGCTCACTTGTCAGCGAGTTTCTTCTAGTCTGAATAACATTATTTTTTGACTTATTTCTTGCGACTTTTTTAGGCAAAACTATGACCCTTTTCTGTGACTTTTTTTCCTGTGACTATTTTTGTGCACCGAGTGAAGAGGTTCATCAGAGACTGGATGATTCAGATGAGTAATATTTTTATTTATTTCACAGTCAGTTTACCTTTTTCCTGTGAAGTTTCGGTGGCCAACTAGTGGTAGCCGTCTGAGGAAGACTGCTGAAAGCAGCCAAAACATCACAGGGAAAAAAGGTAACTGTCAGAATCGAATACGTTACAACAATTTATGATTTTTCTCACCATATAACTTATGAAATGGAAAAATTATAACATACATCATTCTTGAGCAAATAGTGCAACAAATTTATGAGGTATGTTACAATTATATTTAAGGAGAACGCAATGTACCATCTAGCTTGCACATCAACCCAAGAAGAACAAAAAGTTTATTTTGACCGCAAAATATAAAAAATATTGACACAATAAACATCAGGTATATACATTTACACAGATAAAATAGATATGCCTACACAATAATAATTTTTTTAAACCAGTATAATAATTAATTAACAGGTCACCTTTTAATTTTATAACATAGGGGATCAGTGGCTCCGATTAAGACAATTATTTTCACTATTATAGGAGCCATCGCAGTTATAACAAATATTAAAAAAAATATATGATGGCCTTTTTAAATTATGTGTCTATCTAAATTATATAAACGTGTGAATTATATATGGCATAAATGACAATAAGCGACTGATATAATAAAAACTGTGTATGTACTTGACTACTAAAATATTCGTCCATTAATTAACAATTAACATTAATGATTTTTTAATAAATGATTGCTGAATCTCACTAGACACACCTGCTGTTATAATCTTCTCGTTGACATGATGATAAAAAAATTGCATACTTCTAGTAAAATGCCTGTATGTGTGACACCCGTCAATATTTACAAATGCCGGCAAGAATTACTCCGCAAACAGGTAACACAGGCAAATTGTTGCCAAATATCCTTCCGCTTATTCAAATCATCTAGAAATCCACCATTTTACAGTCAACACCTTCTACAATCACACATGAAAATTTGCCTACTCAAATGCACTTAGGTCACAATTTAGTAAAAAAATAATTTCTCAAAAATACACTGCACTTTTCTTCATCTGTAACCAAACAGGAAGTCTAACTAGAACATGACCCCATCTAGTGATAACATTCCAACAGACCAACCTAGCCTCGATTACCCAGGCGACATGAGGTGGCAGCACTGGCCCCTCGCTACGGCCTGGATTATTAAGGCCCTGCCAATGTTACCGGTAGAGGGCTTTACGCCAGATTCAGGTAGAGACGATGATTGGCTCTCAGGCCAACTATGAAATAACAAATTAAATCAGGATACACTTTTATCAGATAATACACTATAACAAATATTGAACATTAAACTTATATTGAAACATGTCACAAAATAAACCGACATTAAACTTTTTTCGTAGTTTATTGCCTTTTAATCACATGCATATTCATAGGTGGCAGCGCTCATAGCTGTCAACAAGTGGGCAGTCAAAACGCGATTCTGAGCCAGACTATCTTCCTGGCGAAGTCATGCAGCCAGGCGAGAATCGGTTAAGCGAGACTACTGACCAACCCAGCCTGTAACATTCTATCAGAACTGTATATTAATTCCATAAGAACTCCTCAAACAAATCCTGCCTAGGATTTGTTGGCTTCCTAATTGTTATTGACACAGTCATTATTCAGTCCCTTGAAGTCCACTGCAATATCACTGCTGGTATGCACTAGCCTAGTCAATTTTCTTCATGCTTTCCCAACTGTGATATGTCACCTGTCCTGTTGTTCTAAAAGCCAGCTGCCAAGTGAAGCCATGTTGCTATAGTTATTTTAAAATAATTTACACATTAAATAAAATGGCACTTTTAGAGAATTTTATCTCCAAATTGAGTTTCTGATAGTTTCAGTCAGAAAGGTGTTTTTGACGAGATGGCATAAACCATGGTTTAAACCGCAGTAGAAATGGTCCTGTCAGAAACCTGCCAACATGTCTTTAAGCTATTCCTATTATTAACCAAGACCAGGTTTGATAGCAGTCACCAGGGTCTCCAGTAGGTGACTATTCAATTCAATTATACCCTCAAAAGGTTTTATTGTACATATAGATTAGTATTTTTTCAGTCATTGGTTGCAAATAACACTTTTCATCGATGCAGTATGGATGCATCAATTAATTACTGTCATAGCAGACATTGCCAAGCCACTGATTATTACTGGTGGGCCAAACAAGTTCTTGGGTGAGCTTTGATATTGTAGCGCCACCTTGAGGATGATTGTGCACTTCCGGCACATTTACTTTGTAGTCTGAAAAGTACAGCCACCTGGTGTGCAGTTCTGAACTACTGCAACACCAGGGACCATCAATTCATGTACAAGTCAGGCATAGGAGTTTGAGAACATAATACGAGTCCAAATAGTGATTACACTTTGGAACCTTGCGAAGTAAACTAACTACTTCATTACTCATTTTCCTGCTCATAGCTCAATGAATTGCGTTGGAAAATTACTCAAGCCCAGTAGAATGTTTTACTATAAATATTGTGAAAACTAAACAGAGAAAGTACATAATAATTATATTGATCATTTTTATTGAACTGAACAGATTCGGAACATAGTAAATTATAAAAATGGGCCAAGTGGCCCTGGAAGTCCTTTGGACTAATATGTCTATATGTGACCCCGGCTGCCCAAATGAGTGATAAGTCAAAAAAATTATAACATTGTTTTCTTACATCCTTGTAAAGGTTTGGTAGGGTGCTTTACACGGTTTCAAAAATTATACGACTGCTACAAAAATTGGCGAAGTTATGGAGCAATGAACACGGTAGGGGTCAAAAACTGAAAATGAAGAAAACGGCTGTTGAAATTATATATGCAAATGGATTACATGGAAATATTACTTGCACAACATTCAAATGTGGCACACAGTATGTAATATGTATGTTATGATGCAATGATACACTGGAAGTACAAATGTGCTCCTACAAAGACTTATCAAGTTATGCCAGATTATGTCTTTAGGTGTAAAACTAAGAGGACAGATTATTTGAGAGCAAAAGGTAGACTCACTGTTTGACACAGTTTAAAACCTACAGGCAACTGTCCAGTTTAACAGGGGTCTTCTAGTGGCTTAATGCTGTCTGTTGACATAAGCTTCTGCCAGTGACCAATTACAGATTAGTCACAGTTTCCATCAAACAATAGCAGGCAGAGAATCTTAGCTCCACAGCTGGGTGTAATACACAACAAGTTATAAATATAGCTACTCTGAGGTAGACAATTAATTTTAGTTAGCAAATTTAACATTTTAGGGGACCTTTGGTGCCCTTAGAATGAATCAATCAAATACAAATTTATTGTGTATAGTGGCACTACCACATGAAAAGCTATATATTTCTAACACCACAACATATGTATTATTATTGGATAGGTAATTGAATAATCTTTCAGATGAATGCAACTTGTAGCAGCAGAAAATGAAGCATACAAAAGTTACACCGCAAACAATGACACGCATTCTCAAAATGTGATTCATTCAAAAATTAGTGCTATATAATAGCAGTTTGTCAAAATGTAAACAAACTCAAAGACAGTTGCAGCTTACTGTCCACCAAGCAGTAGCAGAGCAGTTTTATAATAGTAATAATCCACAAGTTAAGTGGCAGTGATCTTCCTTTTATCATTGATGTGATGTTTATTGTGAGCAGGGCGGACAAATGGTTATCATACGTAGACAGGTACAGAAAGAAACTGAAATTTTCTATAAAAAGAACACGTTTGCCTATCAATGGCATGTATTTCCTATCGTTGCTGTCTCTGCCAGGGAGAAACAGTTTCTACCCGGCATAAATCAAACAACCCTGTAGGTAATTATTAATCAAATGTTTTTTGGTGAATCATAGTTACAGATCATTAAGGGTTATGATGGAAGTAAAATGTTTACATGTTTACTGGAAAAAAAACAGCTCCACAGAACTAATTATAGTTATTGTTAAGATGTTTAACCTAGTTCCATTATCTGACATTGTGCCAACAGATTGGTGTACTGGGATCATTAAGCCTATATAATTATTATATAAACATAGCAGCAGACACTGGGACAGTGTGACTGCTGCCTGGCTAAATGGATGCAATGGTGCTTTGAAGTTAGTTCTTCTGCCAACTATCCTTTTCACACAAGCCTATAGGTTTAGTAGCTGCCAGCACACTACTGAGCCTAAACTACCATGCAGGTGTGAAAAACGTGCTGATGTATTTGAACTTGATCCACTAATTAACTGTCCACCAAGCAGTAGCAGAGCAGTTTTATAATAATAATAATCCACAAGTTAAGTGGTAGTGATCTTCCTTTTATCATTCATGTGATGTTTATTGTGAGCAGGGCGGACAAATGGTTATCATACGTAGACAGGTACAGAAAGAAAGAAAACATTTCTATAAAAAGAACCACATACCTAAACAAGGCGAATGTAATAGGTGAAGAACAGGCAGTGTTCAGATAGGGGTATTGGTTGAATTGTATTTGTCTTGACACAAAAGGTTTTATTGTGCCTTAACTATGTCAACTCATCTAATGGTTGACATTTGGTTGTTTCAGGTGTCAACTATATTGTGAATCTGTAATTATTAGTCTATATTGATATAATTGATTTACACAGTACCATGTCTACACAAGGCATGGCAAGCATAAACAGAACAGTAGAATGCATTTGATATAAATAAAGTGTAGGATATTTAATTCTATAGTTGTCCAGAATATTAATTTTCTATGTTTGTCACCTACAGGTGACAGAATATTAATTTTCTATGTTTGTCACCTACAGGTTTCTACAGACAATACAACTTTAACAAATAGACACCACAGTCACACCATTTTATAATAATTAAATGAACATCAAAATAAACACAACTTGCAATTATAGAAAATCAATAGTTTTGAAGTTACAGTTTAAAAGTGTTAGGCAACTGTTCAGTCTAACAGGGGTCAAGTGTGTCTACTCTGCCTGGGTGCTGTGACCAATTAAAGATTAGTCAAGGTCTCAATGGCCTAGGCTGTAGAGATTAGTCACAGCTTTTGACTTTGTGACACATTACACAACATCTACTGTTGGGGGTGGTCTCAAGGGCCCTTCTCAAAACCACATCACTAGATAATGTAAACCTTTTGCACTTTGGGGGCCCCTTAGGTGCCCTTAGAATGATTCAATCAAATACAGAGTTCTTGTATATAGTGGCAGCACCCTAAGTTACATCTATGCAAAATTAGAAAAAAAGTTGCTGAACAGTTTTTGAAAAAATAGGCCAAATGTTAAATTTTTACCAGTTTTGGGGTCCTTGGAGGCCCTAGGGAGCCCTTAAAATGATTCAATCAAATACAGATTTCTCATGCATAGTGGCAGTGCCCCAAGATGTCTACGCAAAATTAGAGAAAAAGTTGCTGAACGGTTTCTGAGATACAGCAGCTAACGGCGGACGCAGAGTGATGGCAATAGCCCCTTGGACCTTCGGCCAAAGGACTAAAAAGTGTTAACAAAATGGGCCAAGTGGTCCTGATGTCCTTTGGACTAATACGTCTATATGTGATCCCGGCTGACCAAATGAGTGATAAGTCGGAAAAATAGTAACATTGTTTTCTTACATCCTTGTAAAGGTTTGGTAGGGTGCTTTACACGGTATCAAAAAATATGACTGCTACAAAAATTGGCAAAGTTATGGAGCATTGAACATGGTAGGGATCAAAAAGTGAAAATGAAGAAAACGGCTGTTTTAGTTTTACGTTATATATGCAAATGGATTGCATGGAAATATTACATGCACAACATTCAAATGTGGCACACAGTATGTAATACGTATGTTATGTTGCAATGATACACTGGAAGTACAAATGTGCTGCTACAAAGACTTATCAAGTTATGCCAGATTATGTCTTCATGTGTAAAACTAAGAGGACAGATTATCTGAGAGCAAAAGGTAGACTCACTGTTTGACACAGTTTAAAACCTACAGGCAACTGTCCAGTTTAACAGGGGTCTAGTGGCTTAATGCTGTCTGTTGACACAAGCTACTGCCAGTGACCAATTACAGATTAGTCACAGCTTCCATCAAACAATAGCAGGCAGAGAATCTTAGCTCCACAGCTGGGTGTAATACACAACCAGAGCCACCACTGATTCATGGTTAAGTAGATTAGCTCAATGCACCAACTAAGACAATACACAACACTGTGAGTGACAGTGTCCAGAGTGAGGCCTAAGCAGTGTCCTCATTGCTGAATAGATCAATTAAACCTGCCAAGTGGGTGACATTCTGCACAAGTGTTCATTAATCCTTAGTGATTGTTCAGAACACCAGACTGACCACATACCTAAACAAAGCGAATGTAATAGGTGAAGAACAGGCAGTGTTCAGATAGGGGTATTGGTTGAATTGTATTTGTCTCGACTCAAAAGGCTTTATTGTGTCTTCATCGATTATAAGAAAGCATTTGATTTAGTAGACCGGTCCTCCCTGTGGTCTAAGATAATTTCATGCGGTATTAATGGTATTGTGTTGAAAGTTGTATACAACATGTACAAAAATGCTAAATCATGTATAAATGAGGGCCAGGCTGTGTCAGCCTTCTTCTCATGTGTAGAGGTATGGCAAGGAGAAAACTTGTGTCCTTTGTTATTTGCTATTTACCTGAATAATTTTGAACACTATTAGTCACAATTATAACGGATTTGACATGGCAGCTATTAAATTTACATATATAGTGTATAGCGGAACTATGTCAAATCTTCTAATGGTTAACATTTGGTTGTTTCAGGTGTCAACTATATTGTGAATCTGTAATTATTAGTCTATATTGATACAATTGATTTACACAGTACCATGTCTACACAAGGCATGGCAAGCGTAAACAGAACAGTAAAATGCATTTGATATAAATAAAGTGTAGGATATTTCACTCTATAGTTGTCCAGAATATTAATTTTCTATGTTTGTCACCTACAGGTGACAGAATATTAAATTTCTATGTTTGTCACCTACAGGTTTCTACAGACAATACATCTTTAACCAATAGACACCACAGTCACACCATTTTATAATAATTAAATGAACATCAAAATAAACACAACTTGCAATGATAGAAAATCAATAGTTTTGAAGATACTGTTTAAAAGTGTTAGGCAACTGTTCAGTCTAACAGGGGTCAAGTGTGTCTACTCTGCCTGGGTGCTGAGTAGTGCCAGTGACCAATTACAGATTAGTCACAGCTTCCATCAAACAATAGCAGGCAGAGAATCTTAGCTCCACAGCTGGTTGTAATACACAACCAGAGCCACCACTGATTCATGGTTAAGTAGATTAGCTCAATGCACCAACTAAGACAATACACAACACTGTGAGTGACAGTGTCCAGAGTGAGGCCTAAGCAGTGTCCTCATTGCTGAATAGATCAATTAAACCTGCCAAGTGGGTGACATTCTGCACAAGTGTTCATTAATCCTTAGTGATTGTTCAGAACACCAGATTGACCACATACCTAAACAAAGCGAATGTAATAGGTGAAGAACAGGCAGTGTTCAGATAGGGGTATTGGTTGAATTGTATTTGTCTCGACTCAAAAGGCTTTATTGTGTCTTCATCGATTATAAGAAAGCATTTGATTTAGTAGACCGGTCCTCCCTGTGGTCTAAGATAATTTCATGCGGTATTAATGGTATTGTGTTGAAAGTTGTATACAACATGTACAAAAATGCTAAATCATGTATAAATGAGGGCCAGGCTGTGTCAGCCTTCTTCTCATGTGTAGAGGTATGGCAAGGAGAAAACTTGTGTCCTTTGTTATTTGCTATTTACCTGAATAATTTTGAACACTATTAGTCACAATTATAACGGATTTGACATGGCAGCTATTAAATTTACATATATAGTGTATAGCGGAACTATGTCAAATCTTCTAATGGTTAACATTTGGTTGTTTCAGGTGTCAACTATATTGTGAATCTGTAATTATTAGTCTATATTGATACAATTGATTTACACAGTACCATGTCTACACAAGGCATGGCAAGCGTAAACAGAACAGTAGAATGCATTTGATATAAATAAAGTGTAGGATATTTCACTCTATAGTTGTCCAGAATATTAATTTTCTATGTTTGTCACCTACAGGTGACAGAATATTAAATTTCTATGTTTGTCACCTACAGGTTTCTACAAACAATACATCTTTAACCAATAGACACCACAGTCACACCATTTTATAATAATTAAATGAACATCAAAATAAACACAACTTGCAATGATAGAAAATCAATAGTTTTGAAGATACTGTTTAAAAGTGTTAGGCAACTGTTCAGTCTAACAGGGGTCAAGTGTGTCTACTCTGCCTGGGTGCTGAGTAGTGCCAGTGACCAATTACAGATTAGTCACAGCTTCCATCAAACAATAGCAGGCAGAGAATCTTAGCTCCACAGCTGGGTGTAATACACAACCAGAGCCACCACTGATTCATGGTTAAGTAGATTAGCTCAATGCACCAACTAAGACAATACACAACACTGTGAGTGACAGTGTCCAGAGTGAGGCCTAAGCAGTGTCCTCATTGCTGAATAGATCAATTAAACCTGCCAAGTGGGTGACATTCTGCACAAGTGTTCATTAATCCTTAGTAATTGTTCAGAACACCAGATTGACCACATACCTAAACAAAGCGAATGTAATAGGTGAAGAACAGGCAGTGTTCAGATAGGGGTATTGGTTGAATTGTATTTGTCTCGACTCAAAAGGCTTTATTGTGTCTTCATCGATTATAAGAAAGCATTTGATTTAGTAGACCGGTCCTCCCTGTGGTCTAAGATAATTTGGTATTGTGTTGAAAGTTGTATACAACATGTACAAAAATGCTAAATCATGTATAAATCAGGGCCAGGCTGTGTCAGCCTTCTTCTCATGTGTAGAGGTATGGCAAGGAGAAAACTTGTGTCCTTTGTTATTTGCTATTTACCTGAATAATTTTGAACACTGTTAGTCACAATTATAACGGATTTGACATGGCAGCTGTTAAATTTACATATATAGTGTATAGCGGAACTATGTCAAATCTTCTAATGGTTAACATTTGGTTGTTTCAGGTGTCAACTATATTGTGAATCTGTAATTATTAGTCTATATTGATACAATTGATTTACACAGTACCATGTCTACACAAGGCATGGCAAGCGTAAACAGAACAGTAGAATGCATTTGATATAAATAAAGTGTAGGATATTTCACTCTATAGTTGTCCAGAATATTAATTTTCTATGTTTGTCACCTACAGGTGACAGAATATTAAATTTCTATGTTTGTCACCTACAGGTTTCTACAGACAATACATCTTTAACCAATAGACACCACAGTCACACCATTTTATAATAATTAAATGAACATCAAAATAAACACAACATGCAATGATAGAAAATCAATAGTTTTGAAGATACTGTTTAAAAGTGTTAGGCAACTGTTCAGTCTAACAGGGGTCAAGTGTGTCTACTCTGCCTGGATGCTGTGACCAATTAAAGATTATTCAAGGTCTCAATGGCCTAGGCTGTAGAAATTAGTCACAGCTTTTGATTTTCTGGCACACTACACAACATCTACTGTTGGGGTGATCTCAAGGGCCCTTCTCAAAACCACATCACTAGATAATGTAAACCTTTTGCACTTTGGGGGCCCCTTAGGTGCCCTTAGAATGATTCAATCAAATACAGATTTCTTGTATATATTGGCAGCACCCTAAGATACATCTATGCAAAATTAGAAAAAAAGTTGCTGAACAGTTTTAAAAAAAATGGGCCAAATGTTACATTTTTACCAGTTTTGGGGTCCTTGGAGGCCCTAGGGACCCTTAAAATGATTCAATCAAATACAGATTTCTCGTGCATAGTGGCAGTGCCCCAAGATATGTCTATGCAAAATTAGAGAAAAAGTTGCTGAACGGTTTCTGAGATACGGCAGCTAACGGCAGACGGCGGTCACAGAGTGATGGCAATAGTCCCTTGGACCAAAGGACTAAAAATCAATGGTTTGGTGTCGGGATTGAACCGGCATCGCCCAATTGCAAAATAAATGCCAATGAACCAACGCGTTTACCGACTGAGCTAGCAGGACTGACAGAAATTTGCTGACTGATTTAAGTTGTTATGATAAATTGTACAACTCCTCCTTCATACATCGATATTATAGTGATATTATAAGATTATACACTTATACACGTAACTTTCTGTAGCTGGATACAATATATGTTTGTTATGTATGTTTATTGGTGTAGATTATCTCCCGTTGGTTGCATCAGATATAAGTATTCTAAAAACGAGCCTAAGCTCGACGAAAAACCTAGTCGACTTGTAGGCATTCATTGTTTTAAATAAAACTGGATTCATGTGGAACTGTAAGATAACTGCTTGTTCCTCTATGATGACTAGTGTTTGTATTACATCGGAATATCGCATAATAACTCATTTTGACGTTTGTTTCGATCCGAAAGCTATCCTTGTAAACATGCTCTGAATACATGGAAAGGGTCGGCCTGATGCGACTATGGGTCATATGTGACGTCACATCTCGGCATCCCGAAAAGCGCGCCAAAAATATACATATTCAAAAATGTCCGGATGCACAGCATAAAATGTGGAATTTCTAATTCATTGAATTTTTATTTTTTTGGGCTTGGTTGACATGGAAATAGATAGCAGGATGTAATATAATATGAATTCAAGCCATAGATGTTTTTATTCCCTTTAATACTTCCGATAATATAATTTGCATTCAAATGCAACTGAGTGTTCTTCATTAATGGTGCCAAGTGGGGGTATGCCCACTCAGATCCATTTTGTAAGTGCTGTCTTGAGACACAATTTCCAAGAAGGCCATCATTGTAAAGGAAACGGATCATAGAATCGCTACACACCAATAACTAGATCCAAGCAGCTTAGTAGTTTTTAAAATGTGTTTACATTTCAAAATACCACTCAAAATGGCGGCCAAAAGTGGGAACGTTGACAATGAGTAATTTACAGACTGGAGTCTCATTGTGTGCTGCTGAAACTGAATGTGTTTACCTTGTTTTTGCATTATGGGATGATAATAAAGTTGACAATGTTTCCTTAAGTGACTTTGAGAAATTTTCTTTCGTTCAAAATTTCATTGCTAGCATTGTGTGCCTGTCGCTACACTTAAAATCAAACAAAAGTACTTTCCACCACAGAACTCCATCAAAATGGATCAGAAAGCGTATATGTACACAGTAAATGTTGCAGTCTGATTTTGTGCGTGGAGCGCGGGTTACGCCGGTTTTTCGAATTGATCTGTGTCCCAAACTATGCAGCGTTTCTCGGTGTTAGGTTTTTCCAGACTTCTAAGTTCTAAGAACAGAAAGCAAAGAGTGCTGACATTTTACAGAGGGATTGTCCTTCAGAGATCACACCATCGACCAAAAATAGTGCAGCTTCACACGCTGTTCCAGCCTGATCCACAGGTTACGCACAGAACATTTTTGCTTGGTAGGCTACATTTTTTTGCTTTCTGCAAGACTGATTTGGTAAAAGGGAGTTTAAAATGCAATATTTTGTTGTGGAAGTTCAATAAATGTGTATTTTCATGCTTATTTTGAAATTTTAGAGCTCTGGTGAGTGTCAATTGAAGTCAATCTGCCGGAACACGACCAAAGTGCAGGCGGAGTGATTAGCATCCCGTGTCTCACAGGTTACGCGGCATCACTAATATAATCGTTCATCTGTAAATTATCACATTGTTATGTCAATATTTAATAAATTGTGTAATAAAATGAAGATGTTTATACCATTTTAAGCGCCATTCGTTTTGTGTTCAACTTCCGGTAATGGTGTCGCGTGATGCGCAAGTTACACTGTTGAAAGTTTTAATAAATTTTACTAGGTTTTTGTGCAGCTCTGCTCATTTTTGTTCAAAGCGTAGTTTTCAATCAGAAATTGTGATGACAATCAGGTGTAGTTTTTTTTAGAATATGCTGTATCATTTGTGGTAAGTTCAAATATAAAAAAATTCACAAATGAAAAAAATTATTTTGAAAAATTTCCTTTAATTTTGTTGTTTTGTTAGATGAAAACATTTCTTGATTCTTATGTTTTAATTTCCACACTGTACTGTTCTTATGACTCAGGTCTTCAATGTCTTTTCTTTTCCATGTTTTTATTGCTTTGACATCACATGTAGCACAGGTTACACAGTAGATTAAACAAATTGTATATTCCAAAACTGTGCTCAGCTGAGATAACTTCCAGCCACACAGTTCTTTTAGACCATTCGCAACTCCTGATATTATTAGTTTAGCTGAACTTATCTTATCCATGTTCTGACAAAACGTCGTCATCAGTGTAACCCGCGCTACGGTGTCACAACTTGAACATTCCCACAACAGTACCATACTGAAGAATAAGTATGAACAAAATATATGAATACATTAATAACAAGATTTATTAACAATGACAAAGTGATACTGCACGAATAAAACATTTCCAGGCTTATTGTAGTGATTATGGTGACACAGTGTAATGCAGGTTACACTCCATGGATCCTTCTCATTACATCCAGATTATGTAACAACTGTGTACACAAGTGATTTTTTATTTTGCAATTCAGTTTCTACTTTCCAAAAAGCTATAATTCAAAACCTAATTTGCTGATTTAAATTTTGACCAGTTTTCCCCGTATGTGTCACCATTACTGAAGAACAGCTCAACTGTTATTATCAAGTATCAAATAAAATAAATTGAAATTATATATAAAATACTGGTTTCATATTCTGTAATTTGGCTAATCATGTAATTAATACATTCAGTAATTGTTCTGAAAATTTTACCATAAGTACACTTATTATAAATATAATTCATTACCATAGACATAGTCAAAACATCAAAGTCAAATCCAAACCCTTTAGAAAACTGCAAAATGTGTTAGTACTTTGTTTCAATTTATGTTATTTCTGTTAAACATGTAATTAAAAAGTAGTTTGACATGAAAAAAATTATTTAATTTAACCAAATGAATTAATTTTTTTTATTTTTACAGTTACATACCAGTAAAAGCCATCCCCAGCTCACAAGCTTACCTCCCCCATTAGGAAGACCAACCCATTTAAATGACAGTCCTATATTCTAAATGGCTTGAAAATGAAGACAAATGTACAATGTCATAGTAAATAAAAGGTACGTAAGTTCTCACATAGCGCAGTATCCAGTCCTCATGACTGTTCAAAGCGCCTTACTCCCTGTTCAATCGAACATCATCTAGACTTCTCTGGGAATAATTATACATTGCAATGGAGGTACAATTTACATTAAAAATTAAACTGAATCATAAAAGTCTACCTTCACCCGTGACCTGGTGCAAGTTTCTAGCTATTTCCAGCACTGAGTCACCAACATTTTATTAACTGATCAGTCTGTATATAGTAATGGTTTATTAGTATCTGATGATTTTGTGACACTAGTATGAGGGCCTGCTCGCAAATAGACAGCATTTTTTTTTCAAAATAAATTTTTCATTTAATCCATCCTCGCACGCCAGGGGTCGCTGCTGCCGATTACGTCAGTGCCAGGACACGAAGTAAGCGGTATCGCATCGCATTTTGCGAGGCAAATATTGTGGTTTGGTAGTCAACTGAATTTTTGTATCGCAACCTTTGTGAATATTTTATAATTTTATTTGTTGCGATCAAGCGGTAACTGTTGTAGCAAGGCATGGGCGGCGCAATTCTCGTTGGAATTTCTTGCGTGAGCCGGAAATGCGTTTTGACCAATGCATAGTCCTCTAGCGCAATACTGCTAGAGGGATTATGCCAATTCGTTTTCGCGTGTGTAGCGATATATACAGAATTGTTTCAAAGTGGAAGAAAGTTATTTAAGTTGTTTTTATTGTCATTGTCATTATAGTTAGTTATTTATTCGTTACACTGATTGTTACTGCAAGTGTTTACGAAACGTTGTAAAATGCCGCCAGCTTCTACGGCGTGTGCGTCGAAATGGCAACTTGTCGTGGATCTCGTCGTCCAGGCGTCCAGCCATAGGGGCCACGGATGCAACTAGCTGAGGAGGAGAACACTGGACACTGGTGCTGAGATTGCCACCAAAGTGCCAAGGATCGCCTGAACGGCTGGCTGCACTGTGCCATGGACATTTGCTGTGAACATTCGATTTCATCACTTGTACCCTGATTTAGTAAAAATGTATATAAAAGAGCAAATTCATAAACTGGTATTGTTTTCCTATGTCCTAAAATTACTGTCAGTACAATATGCTGCGCTATGCAAAAACCGTTTGCTATGCAAAACTCATTATGGATAGCAACAATTGCTATGCAATTTTTTAGATTTATTTCGTGCCCTGGCTGATCGCTTTGCGAAACTCTGAATTTAAGCTCAGCCTATGAAATCGCTCACTAGATCAGTAGATGTACGCAGGTCAGGTGGTCATAATAAAACTCATTTCAACCAACCGTGTTACATGCAATGTTTAGGAAGTAGAAGCAATTATTCGAATACACAATACCGCTCCGCTGCTCGTGCTAATGGGCGAACGGGTCATTATATACAGTGTATTGGGATTCCCAGAAATCGTTTATCCGTCTTCAAATTGGAGCAGGTATTTGCACTGTTCTCACGGGTGATGCAGTCACGACTGGCGAAGTCAATTACTAGTTTGAGTCAGCTAACTTCCACACTTAGTTTTGCATGGCAAACAGCCCTGGCTTGCGAGGATGATTTAGTCCAACTACTACACCACTCACTACTTCACCTTCCGAACTGAAGATGGAGTGTTTTGAGTGTTAGTGATATACTGATACTGGCATTTCATTCATTACAATGATTCTGATTTCACGGGAACTTACCAAAGAGAGCGTGCTTATTGCATGAATTGAATGTAATAAATAAGCAAAACCGTAACTTAAGGTTTTAACTAAGCGAACACCGAATAGTCAGTAGTGGTCAACGTTATGATTAGTATACTGGACCACTCGGTTTCTGCATTACACAAGCATAATATGCAGTTGTCACCAACAATTTTTGAAATCGTTCAGCAACATATCAATATTATTAATCAGAACCACTTATTTCATCAATGGCATGCAAACAAAGCGTCAAATGAGTAGTTTTTAGTGAAATATTTACAGTATTTGTAAGACGATAATCACTTCACGCGCCACACGAAAGCACTCGGTTTCTGCCTCACCGTGTTCAAAATCAACAATGTGCGACAAATCGCTACGCATTCACTGTATAAACTCCACGGGCTGTTCGTTAACTTTCCTGTGGTGATTAGGGTGAATAGTTGCTTACAATTTCGCCCGATAAATTTAAATATTACGATTGTTTACATCACTGTCACCGATATGGTGCACTGTAGTCACATGGCCTGCGTTCGCTATCAAAATATATGTCAAAAACCTGTTTGCCTCGTTTTAATTTGAGACAAATAACTTTGTTGTAAGCTTGTAGATGTTCTTTGCTCATCGTGTCCGATATATCTGACTAAAGATGTATTTAATATGAGATCCAGCCATATAATCGTAATGAGGCAGAAACTCAGATAGGGCAGAAACCGAGTACTAGGTGACTATGTATGATGTACAAGATAGCAAATGGCCTAGTAGGTATACCAGCAAACCAATACCTTATTCCTGTAAATATAGTCACTAGAAAACAACCATTTTAATCGTAAATACCAATTTCTCAAATCACCCTAGAAGAATCTACATGTGGACATCGCCAGATGGAAAGACTAGAAATCAGATAGAGTACATCATGATACAAAAAGAGATGGATATCAGCAATAAGAGGTGCAAGAACACTACCAGGAGCAGACTGTGGATCTGATCATGAGCTACTGTTGGCAGAGATGAAACTTAAGTTGAAAGTGAAAAAGGAGTGACAACAACACAGAGATATGATGTAGAAAATCTGACAGACGAATACACAGTATCTGTGAAGAATCGATTTTCAACTTTACAGACAATGACTGAAGAGAAAGAACCAGAAGAAATTGCAAATAATATCAAGACAATTTTCCGAGAAGCGGAAAAACACCTATGGAAGAGAGAGAGGAAACACCAACCCTGGATCAGTATAGACCTTAAAGAAAATAGCAGAAAGGAAAGAGCTTAAGAAACGCAAAAACGAGGAATCGATCAGATTAAGGTATAATGAGATGAACAAATTAATAAAAAAACTCTGCAAATGGGACAAACAAAAGTATATAGAAGCCAAGTGTAAGAAAATAGAGGATTGTATGGCAGAAAACCGAAACCAAGAAATGTTTAAAGAAATAAAGAACATGACAGGTAAATTCCAGCCCAGACTCGGTGTCATCAAAGATAAAAATTGGAAAACTCTGACTGATGCAGAAGACATAGCCAAAAGATGGAAAGAATATTGTGAAAATATGTACGCACAAGATGGAGACAACAACGACCCCCCTGATATGGGAAACGAAGACCAAGACGAGGATGATCTCGAACCAATAAGAGATGAGGTGAAATTGGCCATTAATAGTCTAAAAGATGGGAAAAGCCCTGTGTGCAACAACATACAGGCAGAAAAGATAAAAGCAGTGGAAGAAGAAGGAATAGACATATACCATGCACTGTGTAAGAAAATATGGAAGAGTGGAAAATGGCCACACGACTGGAAGAAATCAATATACATCCCATTACCAAAGAAAGGAGACGTACAGCTATGCTCCAACTACAGAACCATATCACTCATTAGCCATGCAAGCAAAATATTACTGAAAATCATAATGAAAAGAATGCAAGTTAAAACGGAAATGGAAGTGAGCAGTACACAGGCAGGCTTCAGAAAAAACAGAGGCACAAGGGACCACATATTCAATCTGAGAATGTTTATTCAGAAATTCAGAGAGATAAATAATGATCTAAGAATATGCTTCATCGACTATTCCAAGGCTTTCGATGTGTGAATCATCAGATGATGTGGAAAACGCTCAGCGACATGAACTTCCACCCAAAAATAATCGTCCTCTTGAAATCACTTTATAGCAACCAACAAGCAGTAGTCAGGCTGGAAAACACAACTACAGAAACTTTTATAGTGGGAAAAGGAGTAAGACAAGGGTGTATTTTATCTCCATACCTATTCAATCTCTACACAGAAGACATAATGAGAGATGTAGAATTAGATGACAGAAGTACAAGATACGATGAAGTGAATATTCATGGACATAGAATCAGAGACCTACGATACGCAGACGATACCGCACTCCTGTCCACTACAACAATCGGCCTAACAAACCTAATCATGTCTGTAAAAGAACACAGTGAGAAAAAGGGCTTGTTACTTAAAGGAAATAACAACAAGGCATTAGCTAAAATCCGTTTTCCATGTGTACACAAAGATTAACATTGTATGTAACATTTGACAACATTAAAAAAATACAGAAAAATACGTTTGTAGACAAAATTCTATTTTAAACCCGTCTGTGTAGAGATTCCCGCAGAAAGTTGAAATTTAATGAGCTAGGCGATCACGTGGTATCGTGACGTCAATGCCGACTCGCGGCTTTGTTGACATCTATGCATCGCCATTGTTGTTCTCTCCATTCTCTTGTAACATCATGGCTAGTGGGAGTTTCGCAGAGTTTCAAGTGAAATCATACGATTTTGAGCCACTAGCGGGAACGGTTACAGCGGATGATTCGTCTAATTCCGCTCTTTCCGAGCGTTTCAGCGACGGTATATAGCGAAGAAGATGATGCGGAGTCGGACAGTCACAATGTTCGCTCATGCAACACCGACTCGGCGACTGGTAAGCTTCAACTTCATTATAATGACACATATGGTGTGAAAACTGTCGACAACAACAATTATATCGTTTTAATACGACGTTATATTATAAAATGCGGTGTCAAAGCTGTACAGAGAGTTAGCTAGAGGTTGTAGCTAAGTAGGTCATCGGACGAAGTAATTGTAAACAGACTTGTCAAAGACAAACTTCACAAAGTTACGAACCGTCGAACGTCGTAAGCATGGTTGTCTGGTTTATGCGGATCGAGTTTAGGACGTTATAGCTACTTACGATATCACCCCTCTGGACAAAACCCACACTTTTTTAGTTGGACAGTTGTTCGCGAGATGACCATAATATCATGACATATATAATGACAGCTCTAGATTATCATTATGTCATTTATGTGGAACAATAATTTTATTACTCTGAGTCTGACACATAACAATATAGCTACTATATAATCAAAATAAACTAAAATAAACATTAAAACAACATGCAGAACAATTGAATAATTATGGTAATGGGTTATAGACTGAAGGGTTATGTCCTAGACCTAGGGGTTTAGTGTAACCTTAGGGGTCTTATATGTGAGATGCTACCAGTGGGTATATATGTGCCCTACGACTATGTCCATAAAAATCATAAGGACATAGCATTTTTAATCACATTTTTTGTGTGACATATTTATTACAAATCCATCAAGCAAGTTTCAGAACACAGTTTTACTGGGTTGAATCATTACAAATTCATCAAGCAAGTTTCATAACACAGTGTTACTGGGATGAATCATTCCAAATGTTGGTAACTGTGTATACCTGGTAACACAATGTGAATCACCACACAGTGCACAGACAATGGTTATAAGCCAAACAACACCCATGGGAATACTTCCCCTGCAGGCAGATGAGAATATGGCTTCAGCAAATACCCATTGATAAACAAGTTATCTAGTCCATTTTGTTGATCACTTTACCTATGACATGCTAATAAATAGCATAGCTTCACATCTACAGACCAATTATTATCTTTACAGGGCAACTTCCCATTGAGCCGAGAAACTGCTGCACTACGACATTGGTTTGGCCAGTGCAGTTTCGGCAACGTGCGAAAAGATGACGAAGTGAAGACTCTGCAACCAAGAAGTACCTCTCCCTGGAAGGGCAGCAATCTTTCCTCAAGGGAGTCTTGTTTGTAACACCCTCCTCTGTGTCAGTGTACTGGTCGACATGGTCATCGCTGTCACTGTTGCTGCTGTCACGACTAGTCGACTCATTGTCAGAGCAAACATACTCTGGATCTGCAGCAGATGTCACTTCCTCCCCGTTTTAGTCACTCGAGTCACTAATCGGACCAGTCAACAAACTGCACTGCACACTCGTTGACCTCACTGCTGATGTCACCTGCACAGCAACCTGCTCTGATGCACAGACTGCTTGCACTCTTCTCGTGCGAGTTGATGGCCTAATGTCAACCTGAAAGCATTTGCTGCTCCTTTTTGGAGTGGAAGCTGTGACTGACTCAGGTGTGGAATCCTCTGTATCACAGGAATCCATACGAGAGCTGTCATATTCAGTTGCTGTATCTTCAGATGACCCATTCTTGGTCGACGGTGGACTATCTCGAGCTGCTGCCAGAATGTCAGCAAATAACTGAAATAACAAATGACCCTTATAGAATTTGCAAAAAAATAAATTGTTGTAGGTTTCTGACAAAAGCAAACAAAATCCTGTCTTTTACCATCTTGTCAGAAAGGAGTACATCCATTTGTCTAGTCATTTGCCCAGCTTCCAAGTGTGAACAGACTGCCTAGCTGTGAAAAATACAAATTAATAAATTAATTTCAAGTTGCAAGGTATGTATTGTTTATTCTATGATAAAAACATCATAAATAATTGATATCACGCTTACAGAATCTACACAGAGACATAGTTACTTTTGTTATGTTACACTTTTATGCAAACAATTACCTGGAAAATGTGACAATATATTACTTGTGAACATTTTATTTTTGGTTATAACTAATCATCTATTAAATATACAATAGATAGGTTTGCAACTTGCATTGCATTTATTGTTATTGTTTCACAACAAATGACCATTTTCACACTTGGTAGCTGGGCAACAACCCACATCCAAATGTGAACATATTTATTATTTGATAAATTTACTTGATTTTTTTAATAACATTAAGTTAAAAATCAAATAAATTCATTAATGACATTTTGTAACATCATTAGTAGAATCCTTATCCATTGATATAGTTACTATCATAACAATATGTGACTGCAGACATGAACAATCCTGCAATACTCAATTTTATAGTCACTATAGGAAGCCTGCTCCAGGAGTGGTGTAATAATAATAATACCTATTAGTAACAATAAGTTGAACAAAGCACAATATAATAACAGAAACAATGTAATAGTAACTGGCATATAATATATATACATGTTTATTAATATATGTCGCATCAAAATATAAATTTAATTATGCTTTCTGTATCCTATTGAACTAGTTTATCCAGGTTTTATGATTGCCAACATCCATCCCATGAATAATGTGGGAGCCGAATAATGGTCCTTGGTACATTTCTGAGCTTCTGTTTAAAAAAACATCATGACTTGTGCCAGTAATTAGCAATGCACCAAGCAGTAAGGTGTAATTACACTGATTGCAATCTATTAAATTGCAGTGACATTTCTTTTGTCTTCCATTCATTCATGTTATACAGACATAAAATGAAAAATATGTTCTATCCGTAAACTTTGTTAGTAGATAATACAAGATACAATAGTTATATTTTTGTTCTAAATATTTATCTCGGTACATACTGTAGTTCCAATTCAAAATGTAATGATAATACCTTCAAATGTAATAGTATATATTGCATGATGTACATTGTCTTCGATATTCAACTGTAATAAAATGGAAACTAGGCAATAGCAATATATGACACTGTAATGTAATTCACCATAGGCCTGTGCACTGGAGTTATGAAAATACAAATCAATAAATTACTATTGAAATATTAAAAATTCTATAGTAACAAATGTAACAGTACTTGTGTGTTACAATAGTGTGTGTTATGAAAGCTGCTCTCTACTGTAAGAATTCTATAGTAACAAATGTAACAGTACTTGTGTGTTACAATAGTGTGTGTTATGTAACAGTACTTGTGTGTTAAAATAGTGTGTGTTATGTAACAGTACTTGTGTGTTACAATAGTGTGTGTTATGAAAGCTGCATCTACTGTAAGAATTCTATAGTAACAAATGTAACAGTACTTGTGTGTTACAATAGTGTGTGTTATGAAAGCTGCATCTACTGTAAGAATTATATTTATTGAAAACATTACTTTTGAAAACTTAAACATAATATATTATTAACTCGATGAATACATACTGTAATCTACAGGGTGTTCAATGTGGTAACCATTCAATATTAATAATAATTAATCACATCTACCTGCAAGGTTTACCAATTGCAATGGTGATCAGGGTGATGTTAGGCATGGGTTAATTGCATGGGTTAATTATAGTAATAATAAGTATCGGACATGTCACATCCATGTTACCCAGTTCCTGCCATTTCCACCTAGCATGCTTTAATTACCAGTAGATCAGGTTCAGATAACTATTTTAACTGGAGGGAGAATGCAGTGGGCCAGCTGGAGGTGGCTGGTGTATTTGTTATTCATAGCAGGAAAGACCTACAAAGTGCAATGTCAACTGGTAATTAATTAGATTTGATCTTTGATCAGTTGACTAGGGCAAACACTACACTTAGTTCCTCAGTCAAGTGGAGGAGTCACAACAAAGGAGTCCAATTAGCTGGATTAGCAGACAGGTGCCAAACACTGTAATAAACTGTTTCTACAGAGAATACTGATGGGGGATAATTCTTCAGCAAGTCATTGATGACATAAGACTTTAGTGAGTCATGTGTCAGAGGAGGAGATTGCCAGCAACTGGTTCCAACTATGAGAGTGAGACAGACCACTTCCTAATTTTATAATTTTTGTTTTAAATATCTAACTTATGCATGGTACTTTATGTGTACATACATTTGATGTTGATCAAAATGCATGGCACTTTCATAAAGTCCAAGCATTGTCATTTAAAAAACAACAAATGTTATGTATGAAAAATAATAATTAATTTATGCAAATTCAACGTTAAATACATTTGAAAATATAATTATTCTTCCATCTGCAAATTCACATTGCAATGTTCTACATCCTAGTATTGCTTCTTACGGTTTAAAAAACTTATTATAACAGACTAACCTGACTCGGCAACAAGTATAATTAAAATAATTATTTCTTATTTGCATGTAAAAGTAAATAGATTAATTAAATGCATAACTAACAAATTAGCATCAATTAATTTGCTGACGTTTTTGTTTTATTGCCTTACATTCCTGTAACCATGATAATGATAAAAACAGTCACCTGAATCGATTTGATTACACTATCAAATTTTCCACAAAACTGAGTATATGTAGATTTATTATAGTAGTATCGTGCATAACTACAACATTTAGAATATAAGATACTTAGGAAGAGTTCCGTGATATGATTGGAACCAATGGGATACAATGACAATAAGTTGAATAACTTATTTTGACACTTGACACACACGAGACCGTCCAGTCCAGGCATTATACTAGACCTACAGAATAATAATAGTAGATATAACATGTAAGAATTACCTTGATTCGTTGCCGCTTTCGGTAAGCAGACCTCGTAAATTCACCACTCGTCGAAGGAACCTGGTACCCCAAAGAAGCCATGGGTGTAGTTGCTGAGCCGGCTGTAGTGACAGCGGCAGCGGAGCCTGCAGCGGCGACTGCGGCACTGGAACAACGCTTGCGAGACCCGCTTGCCTTCGACTCGGGCAAAGCGGCCGTCGATCCTGCCCGTGCCGACGCCTGTCTTCTGCGGATTGACGGCATCAATGCAGCTTCTACTGCCGGGAATATTGTTGGGACTGCATCGCTTTTCAACGATATTCGAGCACCAGGATATCCAAGGGTTGCCAACATCTCCGGATCGCGATCAAAACAGCTTTTCTCAAAATGAGCGGAGCAAAGCCGGCTGTGTTTCTTCAATAAAACTGGATCCGTAGGGAACCGAAAAAAATGGTGTGTTGCTGTATGTTTAGAAGAGTTTGCATTACAACCGAATGCCGCACAATGAACCATGATGATATTCGCATTACACAGCCACCTCTGCTGTCATATTGCTGAGAATGAATGTAAACAAGCGGTCGCTGTATCGGCAGAGTCAACTCTGACGTCACATCTCGGCATCCCGAAAAGCGCGCCAAAAATATGCATATTCGAAAATGTCCGGATGTACAGCATAAAATGTGGAATTTTTAATTCTTCTATTTTGGGGGATTTTTTTGGCTTGGTGGACATGGAAATATATAGCAGGATCTAATTTAATATGAATTCAAGCAATATATGTTTTTATTCCCTTTAATGTGAAGAAAACAAAGATCATGGACACTGACAAATGCATTGAAAAAACAGAAATTGCAATCAACGGGGAGCAAGTTGAAAATGTGAACCATTATGAATACCTTGGAGCAAGACTACAAAGAGACGGCAACACATCACCAGAGATTAGAAGAAGAATAGCCATAGCAACGCAGAAACTAAATAATCTGAAAAAATTTATGGAAAGGACAACACATACCAACAAAGATAAAAAATTAAAAACCTGCGTTTTCCCAACAGCTCTATACGGGAGCGAAACGTGGACACTGAACAAAGAAGACATGAGAAGAATACAAGCGTTTGAGATTAAATGTTACAGAAAAGTACTAAGAGTGCCATGGATAACAAGAACAACCAATGCAGAGATCCTTAAAAAATTAGACATAAAGAACTGTCAACTAGTGAATAGAATAAAAGGACTAAAACCGAGTTATTTGGCCACATCAAAAGATATAATTCCTTAGAGAAAACAGTCCTAGAAGGCAAAGTGGAGGGAAAGAGAGGAAGGGGAAGACCAAGGAGAAGATGAGAGCAGGACATCTGCGACTGGTTGTAAGACGAAATCGTGAGAGCAGGGAGACAAACGGCAGACAGAGCAGCGTATCGTGGGATCATCTGGGCAGCTACGTCTCGAAGAGATATGCTGAACTGAAGAAGAAAACAACATTCCTTATCTTACCTTATCCTTCACTCCAGATGCAACTACCACTTGTATTCTTTTTTCTCCAGTACCATTCAACTTTGGAATTCCCTCCCTTAATATATTGTAAATCAAAACAGACTGGATGTGTTTAAAAGCAACATCCAGACTTTGCACTACCCCATGTTTTAGACGTTAACAAGTTCTTCTGCACGTATTTCTGTTTATTTACACGATAATTTATGTTCTTATATATTGCACTCTAAAACAAACAAAAAATTTCCTGTTCGCCTGCCATGCCACGGCACCGCCTGTATCCTCAGAATGTTGAGGCTAGGCATGTATAGGAAGAAGAAGACTACAATAATACATTACTGAATACTGGGACGCAGGTACTGAGGTAGGCCTACAATTGATAATTAGGCTACTACATCACCACGGGTCGTCTATTTTGTCTCTAAGAACTTACCTTGACACCTTTATATAATGCCGCGAATTTCTGCCAGTCTCCTTCACCATAATGCATTAAGCTCAGGCGTAAAGCAAGGCACGATTCCGTTTCAAACACAGGCGCGTCAGGTGTAACGTCACTTTCACGCGCAGCGCCAGAATTATCGGTCTCGTCATCGTCGTCTATAATGATGACATCACTGCTTGAACTGACGCTGATGGCTTCAGGCTGTGGTTGAGCCATTATTCAAGTCTAATCTATTTGTTTAATATCATAAGCGAAAGGTAAGATACAAAGATCGAAAGTAAGACATCTACCACCAAGGGGTTCGTTCTGCGCATGCGTTAGGTATAGTCGTTTCCTTTTGCTCGCTCCGATATCTACTGCATATATCACGAGATCAAAATATTCTTACTTGTCGTACCTTGGTGATATACATTTATAACAATATTTAAATATAACCGCATGGTGATATTTGCGTTCAAATGCGTTTAAATACGGTTTTAGTAGTTTAGCTTTCTTGGCAAGTAACGACATTGGCATAACAAGATGGCGTAACTAGTAAACACTGAAAAGGGCGCGTAACACAAAACGGCACTTGTATAAAATCCGGACCCACCTCGATTTCACCGTTATAACTTGATATTTGCCTAACTTTGATACCTCAGAGCGTTAGTTCCATTATTCAACATCATCCCAGGCATATTTATATTGCGAAAATATTGTGTCTTAGCGCACTTTTGAAGCCCAAATAGCGACCCGGTTTGCCCTAGTCTGCACCGCTGCAGACGCAGTCGTGCGTTACCGCATCGCGCTAGTAAAATGAGCGATATAATTGCGTATGTTGATGCAAACCAGGGCGTTATTTACGCCTCAAAGGTGCGTTAAGACGCAATATTCTTAAACGTAAATATACCTGGGATAATGCTGAATAATGGAACTAACGCACCGAGGTATCAAAGTTAGGCAAAACTCAAGTTATAACAGCGAAATCGAGGTGGGTCCGGATTCTACACAAATTCACAAGTGCCGTTTGCCCCCAAAAACCCTCCTAAGTAACTGGACTTAAAGGAAATAAAAACAAGGCATTAGCTAAAATCCGTAGGCCTACACAGTTTAACGTTGTATGAAACATTCGAGAAAATACAGAAAAATACATTTGTAGCATAAATTCGATTTTAATTTAAACCCGTCTGTGTAGAGATTCCCGCGGAAAATAAAAATTTAATGAGCTAGGCGATCACGTGGTATAGTTACGTCACATATGACCCACACTCGCAGCAGGCAGACCCTTTCCATGCATTCAGAGCATGTTTACAAGGATAGTTTTTGGGTCGAAACGAGCGCCAGAATGAGTTATTGTGCAATATTCCGATGTAATACAAACACTAGTCATCATAGAGTTCAGCAGTTATCTTACGGTTCCACATGAATCCAACTTTATTCAAAACAATGAATGCAAATGAGTCTACAAGTCGACTAGGTATCGCCGAGCTTGGGCTCGTTTTCAGAATAATTATATCGAATGCAACCAACGGGAAATAATCTACACCAATATACGTACATAGCAAACATATATCGTATCCAGCTACAGAAAGTAACGTGTATAATCTCATAATATCACTAGAATATCGATGTATGAAGGAGGAGTTGTACAATTTATCATAACAACTTAAATCAATCGTCAATACATACCAAATCATTTGTATACTATGATGCACTGTTTGTAAATATTTTTTAAATTTGTGTAGTAATTATTTATTGGCCACAAAAATGAAAATATGGTAATTATATATTTATTTATCCAGACAGATCACCATTTGTTTTCACATATATTACCGTACAATATATATATACAATTAATAAATTATATATCCATTACATTATATTTGTTTGGATAAATAAAATTTAGAAACATTGTTATATAATTCCCATATTTTAATTTTTGTGGCCAATAAATAATTACTACACAAATTTAAAAAATATTTACAAACAGTGCATCATAGTATACAGATGATTTGGTTTATTATATTACTTGGTGAAAACATAAACAAAAAAGTGTAAAGAAAATCAATGATTTGGTGTCGTGATTGAACCGGCGACGCCCGATTACAAAATAAATGCCAAGGAACCAACACGTTTACCAACTGAGCTAGCAGGACCGACAGAAATTCGCTGACTGATTTAAGTTGTTATGATAAATTGTACAACTCACCCTTCATACATCGATATTCTAGTGATATTATGAGATTATACACGTTATTTTCTGTAGCTGGATACAATATATGTTTGCTATGTATGTTTATTGGTGTAGATTATCTCTCGTTGGTTGCATCCAATACAATTATTCTAAAAACGAGCCCAAGCTCGGCGAAACCTAGTCGACTTGTAGGCCCATTCGCATTCATTGTTTTGAATAAAATTGGATTCATGTGGAACCGTAAGATAACTGCTTGTTCCTTTATGATGACTGGTGTTTGTATTACATTGGAATATCGCACAATAACTAATTTTGACGCTCGTTTCGACCCGAAAGCCATCCTTATAAACATGCTCTGAATGCATGGAAAGGGTCGGCCTGATGCGAGTATGGGTCATATGTGATGTCCCATCTCGGCATCCCAAAAAAACGCACCAAAAATATGCATATTTGAAAATGTCCGGATGCACAGCATAAAATGTGGAATTTCTAATTCATTGAATTTTGTTTGCTTGGTGGACATGGAAATAGATAGCAGGATGTAACATAATATGATTTCAAACAATAGATGTTTTTATTCCCTTTAACTTAGTCAACTGGAATAATTGCATTGCGGTTCAAAAATAATCTTCATACAACCACGTCGCATTCAAACAAAATTTAGTTACCGCTAACTAGAGCCTTGTATATTCACAGCATTTGGTACTAGTAAGTCTCCCACCAGCTGAGCGTGGGTTTCCCGCCTAATTTTCTCGTGTAAACAAAGATTTTATATTATATACATCCATGTAGAAACGTGCAGGTCAGACTGCTAATCAATAGCCAAATATTGTAAGAGCACCAGTAAACCTTTATACTAACAGGCTTTTTCGCATAGAACGTCTTTAAACCTGGAGTTGCCCTGGGTGAAAATCCGGCCGAAAATCCCTTGTTAGTTGCACTGTATAAAAACGTCTTGTTTGCACTTTACTATTTACAGTAGTTCGAAGAGTAGTCTGATATCTGTTATTTAATTTATAATAATGTTTATTTCAGACAAAAGTCCATATGTATACATATAATACAAGTAAATAAAAATAAATAAATAAAATACAAAGATACAGACACATGGAATAAAAAATAGATGGTTAATAAAAAGCATATATAAAATGTGCGTTCAAGTATACAATTGGGTAATCCAGTGTTTATTTACTGTTTAAACATAGGACTTCCAAAATGCGTTCCGGTACTAGGCGCGTACGTAGCAACACTAGCAGCACTAAATCTCATTATAAACTAATAAATTCAAAGCACTTTCATTAATACTTAAACCCACAGCATAATTCAAACCCTATGCTGTTGTTAATACCAGAAACTAGAAAACTTCTACCCTTAGAATCGTAACTATAATGACACTCTAATTTCCAAATTTTCCCGCCACAATTAGAAGTAAACAAAAGAAAGCACCCGAAGCAACGCTTAACTTAAAGCCAATATGATTAGAAAGACAAACATTATAAATTATTTAGACATAAATATTATTAATTAGTTAGGCATAAACAATCTGGCTCTATCATCAAGGCAACTCATTAAACCCAAAGTCACCCTGAGCATCATTCTATAATTACTTAACTTCTCCCAGCACTGCCTTGATCCCTTGCACAACTATAAAATACAAAATAAATAAAATACTAAGGAATATAAAACTAAAGTAGGTTATGGCAAACAGAAAAAAAAACAAGAACAAAAACTAAAACCGACTTTCAGTGGACAACTGTTGATGATGAAGTTTGGACATGCACAGGGTGTAAACAAAACTTCAAAGGACCCAACCACAAACTCCTAGAGTGCGAATTTTGCGAGAAACACTTCTGTATTGAATGTGTGGACATAAACGATAAAGAATATAAACTAATGACAGACAAACAGCAAATACATTGGTTAATTGTGTCCACCCAGTGACTCAATAGTGAAAAATCTCAAGATGGAAAAGAGCTGTGATGAGAGGTGCGAACAATTCTTAAAGAAAGTGGAAGAAAGAATAAATGAAACAGAAAAAGACCTTGGAACCAAAGTTGACGAGAAAAGAGTGAGAGAAATTCAAGGTAGAAAAGAGCTCAACACAAGCCCAAACAAGGTTAACTATTAGCCCAACTGTAGTCAATGAGTGGTCCAACTACAAGTGAAAGAGCAAAACATTGAAACAAAAGAAAGAGAAAAAAGATGTAATCATCTTCAACCTGCCAGAATCAACATCAAAACCACGAGACAATGAACAAATCCTAGAAATCTGCACAGAAATAGGCCTCGGGAAAGCCAAAGAAAACGCAAACAGCCCCAGAACAGTACTGATTACAGTAATGCACATTGACAAAAAACGCACCCTTCTTCGAAAGTTCAATCACATCAAGAACAATGATAAGTTCAAAAATATAAATATTTACCACAACAACTAAACAAGAAAGAGAAGAATCTAAAAAGCTCTATGAAGAAGCAAAGAGACAGGTAGCAGCAGATGAGTCGGGGGGATACCTGTACAGAGTCGGGGGGATACCTGTACAGAGTCGGGGGAATACCTGTACAGAGTCGGGGGAATACCTGTACAGAGTCGGGTCCACCGTGAGAAACAAGAATAAAAAAGATAAGGAAAAGCCAATAAAGATTACACATCCACCTAAAACAACAGATGGGAAAACGAACATAAACAAAGATAATCGTAATGAGATAGGCAGCATTCAGTGTTTTGATATCAATGCTGACCAATTAAGGAACATAATGAATTTTAACAAAGAATCAAAGAACTAAAACCACACATATTACCAATTAATGAAGTAAAACCCCAAAACCCTAAATGTTCTGTAACCACACCAAAATTTTCCTTACAAGGTTACATGTTATTCTCAAAAAATGTAGAAAATAATGAAGGAAGAGGTATTGTAATATACATGTTAAATTCCCTGTATGCAGAATCTATAAACCTGGTTTAATATATTAACAATTATGAATGTTTAAATCACTGTTTGCTGTTTCATTAATAATTTTGTTCAACCATTAATTTTTAGCTAGCGCTATACATGACGCCATCCAACGGAATTTGTTAGAACTACAAAACGCAGACTATCTCACTTTGAGCCAGTCTACCCTAGGCTGTTATTACTCCTTCGCATTTCCAAATTGGTTGGGACACCTTGTGAAGAAAGTGGAAGCCCTTGAAAATATTAACGATTCAAACAATTTACTAGCAATTGTTGCAAGAACAAATACATAATACAACATAGGCTAATTAATACACTAGAGACGGAGAGACTTGGCATTGAATTTTTTATGAGATCCTAGAATTGTATTTAACACCTTATTGGACATTTTATTTTGAACATTTTTATATGATAGTGTAACTGCCGGCTTCCAGTTTGTGGGTGAGTGGAACATCCAGACAACCCTGCTGTTTGCAGCTGATATGCGTATCAGGCATGTTGTATACCATCACTCGCGACATCCCTCTGAGAATCAGTGGACCATGTCTACCTGTTTGTTTACTTACAATATTTAGGTATGTGGACAAAAATTTCAAGCTTGACCAATGTCTAAACAAACAACACTGATGAAAAGACATAAACAATGATACCAAAATCACTTAATTATGTTGAATATTAATGGAGTTATTGGTTTTTTTGTTTCAGGAATCGGCCTTTGTTTTAGTCCTACTAAATACATACATTTGCATTACACCTGTGTGACCAAAAATGTGACTTTTTCCTCAAAAAAGCATGTAACTTCCTTAATAACAAAGATATCTTCATAAAATTTGGAATGAAGATATAGGGTAATTAGTTCTTTCAAAAGATCTAATCAAAACTGCAATATAAGATACAAGTATTAATTAATTAGTGTTAATAATATTAATTACAGCCGTCCACGGTTAAGTTAGTCACTTTCATAGCTAAAATCTGAAAGAAATCCAATAACAGTGCTGCTTTTGAGGTGTTGTTTCCAAAGTTCTTCCCAGTCCACACCTGAAATTATAGAAACTATCCTAAAAATGAATCAGTAATATACAAAATGCAGTTGTTTTTACCTTTCAAAGCTAAATAGCTGTTCTTGCTTAGTTGTTTTGAATTAAATTTGATGAAAAAAAAGTGGGCTGTTCAGTGCTAGTATGGCTGGTACTTTGTTGGATTTCCTGAGAAATGTCAACGTGCAAGTCAAACTTCTGATTGCATATGGACGAAAATGTGATTAATTCATTTGAATCACTAAGTTTTTTGAACTTATTGTCTATAATTTGTGATACAGTTCTCTGAATTGCATTATTTAAGGTATTTGAGCCTTGTTCAGCATAGGTTGATGGAAAATGTGCTCGCAATTGTCTCTCTGTCTTGGCTCTGCTACACACCCCCGGGGTAATATACAAGTATAGTATGTGTCCATTACAAAGATCATCAACCTTTGGAAGAGTTGAGAAATTATCCAGAATATGCTGCTTTTTCAATACCAACATGGGTACTACTACCAGGTGGCCCTCCACAGAACTTCTTCTTTGGAGGCATCTATACATCATGAAAACGAAACAATATTTCTCAGAAATATATAACAATTCAATAGATATGCAGAGCTAACAAGTTTGGCTTAAATGAAATTCCACCTGAAATGCAAAATAATTCCCTTTCCTGAAAGTAAAAACACTTCCTCTGCATCACACCCCTAAAAGCACATGGTGATTTGTTTGTAAACATTGAACCAGAGCCAATCAGATTGAGAGAAATTGGTCACATGACCTGAATGCGAATTTTAGCGACGAAAATAACCGGTCATAAATCAACAATCATCTGCTTTATGGTAAATCATCTGGCAATTAAACACATATTTATAATGTCCTAAATCATAACTACAGCTGCAAAAAACATAAAATATATGATATCTACAATATAAACATGTTTAAATCAGCAGAGATGGTGCAAACATTTTCATTTGCCATGACGCATCGACGCTGCTGCAAGTCAAATTCCGCAAGCTGACAAACCACTTCGCAACATAAGATCGTTTTAAAACTTCGCTAGTTATGAGATAAAAACCTATATTTTATGTCTATATACCTTTCATTACCGCCTATAGACTTTATCAGTTTTATTTTGTGTTGAAATGGGGATTGGTTTTCGGAAAAGCGTCCAAGGCTAAATAATTGTCGGATTTGAACAAATAAAAAACGCGGCAGTCAAGGAATATCCCAATTACGTCATATCCAGTGAATCACTGGGATTTTCTGTTCCAACAGCCAGTCACAGGGCGCTCTTTGTGGGGATGCCCTCAACACCAAGTGAGACCCCGGAAGCACGTATTTGGAACAAAGATGGCGGACACTGATCGACAGATATCCACGTACCTACAATATTGATCTCGAACCTCGGGCCTGCTAAATACTCCCACCAAATACAATTACCCTACAACATGTTTCATCGGCTCTGGAAACCCAATTAACGGCCCTCGGTGAAGAGGTCGCCCTGACATGACCTGTGAGAGACATAGAGGACACCGGCTTCAGTGGGACTTGTCACAGTCTTGTGTGGCTGCCACAATCATATGTCAGATAGAAAACAGTGGAAGGAACTCGATCATCATGTCACTGCATTAAATACTGATAATTATTGGGGGCTCCACACCATCCTTTCGCTCCCGATGCCTATGATTACGACTTAAACATCTTGCCTCAAGTTCTTACCTCAAGGACGGTCAATAGGTGACTGATCAATGAGGCCAACATGCCTCAGTGAACATGTGCTCACTACAACCAAAACAAAGCCGCCCCGAAACAAGCCCAATTCCGCGGGAAAATCGCAATCAATGCTAAACTGGTGCAATACTCCACGAGATGGCGCCTTCGTTTCTCGCTATAAACCGCTATGAGGCGCCACACTGTCGGTCATTCCTTTAGGCGGTCGACTACCTGGGGTAAGACCAAATTAAGGATTCGTTCGCCTTTACCCACCGAAAGAGTGCCCTTGAAAATACCGTGTTGGTGTCATGTGTGAATTTTTTTGAGCACTTTGGCATGGCACATGTCAGTCCAGTGAATATTGAATGTACTACTACATTAGATCTTTCACGAGGTAGCAATAAACATATGGGCTCAGCACACTGTCAGTTTTCCCATTGGCGACCATGTTAATGTTTTGTGTGATCATAAGAAACCGTGACCTATAAAGTTTCTTAAACTTCCCACCTGCTGTTATTATCATCTCATTGACATGCTGGTCGATTTTAGTCAAAATCTAATATCTCTTGCAAAATGCCTGTATGTATGACACCCGTCAATATTTTCAAATGCATGCAGGCAGTAATCCGGCTAAAGTGTCAACTAGCCAAATTGCTGCCAGATACCCTTCCGCTTAGTAAAATCAGCTAAAAAGACACCATTTTACTGTCAACAGCTGCTACAATCACATCTAGAAATCTGACTACTCAAATGCACTTATGTCAGAGCAAGTGAACATTGTAAAAAATCATTTCTCAAAAATATAATGCACTTTTTTTCGTCTGTAATCAAGCAGGAAGTTCAACAGTGTGCTGACCCCATACGCTAGTCGCTCGCGTATTCGCACTGTGGCTATTTTGCAGAACGTACCAATATTTCAAAATCCGTCACCAGATTGGGGCGAAATTGAGGGGTGTCAGGTTTGGATGGATTTTTTTGAAAACTGAGATATGAGAATTTTACGAGTTTTCCACAGCACTTGTGTCAATGGAGGTTAAATATGGTGTGACATTTTCAAGAAAATTTTATGTAAAATTTAGCAGGAAATGAAGGAAACGTTATAATGGCCGCTTATGTAAAATTTAAATGTGGTCTTACCCCACCTATATCTAGCACTCGCATGGCGCTGCTCAGCGCCACGGCAGGAAATAGTTCCTAAGTGGACATACAATTAGAGAACTTTATATGTATCACATCTATAATAAACTAACAAAACCGTAATTTAAGACATTTTGACGCTATACATATAGGCCTATACGTTATTCTGTCGTGCGGCTCATTCCCAGGTGTCACTGTTCCCGAACACTCGGTCTTTTAGCCTTTCCTAGGAGGAGAGGCTAAAAGCCCGACCATTCGATAACACTTTTCTAGTACATCCATATTAGGCCTTATAATTAGATATAGTGAAAAATGCTACAGAAGGATACTACATATATTTTATTATCCAACAAGAGTAGATATAACATAATGTCGTTCCCTTGTGTCACTGGTCCCGAAAACTCGTCCTTTTAGCCTTTGCTAAGGGGAAATGCTAAAAGCCGGAGCATTCGGGACCACTTCATTTTTTAGTCTGCATCATATGCCTTATATATACTTTATATACTAAGCAATGCTAAAATATAGGATAATGGCGTATTTTGTAATTTCCAACAAGCAAAACTATAACATTGACATTCCGTTGTGTCACTGCATGGTCCCGAATAGTCGGGCTTTTAGCCTTTGCTAGGGTGATAGCCTCTCCTCCTAGGAAAGGCTAAAAGACCGAGTGTTCGGGAACAGTGACACCTGGGAATGAGCCGCACGACAGAATAACGTACATATGTATTGCGTCAAAATGTCTTAAATTACGGTTTTGTTAGTTTATTACGGATGTGATACATATAAAGTTCTCTAATTGTATGTCCACTTAGGAACTATTTCCTGCCGTGGCGCTGCACAGCGAGTGCTAACTATAGGTACACATTTTGCGGTTGACGTCATGTTCACGAATGGTCGGGCTTTTAGACACACCCCAACGCTAAATGCCCGACTGTTCATGCACGTGACGTCACCCATTTACGTGCACTTTCTTTATTTACATGCCGCGCATGAATAAAGTCAGATACGGCGCCGTTAGCGGGTTAACGAACGGAAAATGGAGGGAAACGGTTTGTGAAATATGCCAGTTTGTGAAATATGTTAGTTTATGTTTTAGTAAGTCATGATAATGCTACCTTCGATAGTTCGTTGCATTCTTATTCGAAAAGTGACTATGCCAAATAGAATGCGTCAACCGTAACTGACTAGAACACAATTATGATGATTATGTGGGACGTTCGGCAGTCGGCATACTGTTATTATTAATCACTTCACGGGCATTATCATTATGGCTTATACCGATTATGGTGATTATCGGACGTTTTGCCAAGGCTTTAATTAAGTTTAATTTGTAATGGCCAGGCTGCCATACATATTAGGCCTTCGTAAGAATTATTTATGGTTCACAATTATTTAATGTTTGGATGGTAACTGAAAGGGTCTACCTACACAAAGCGTGCTTAGCCTTTACTGGCTTTAGGCATAGCCATAGGCATAGCGTTAGAATTACATGTAGGCCTACTGTAATAAATGCATTGCCCTTGTAGTTATACTTATACGAACTAAATTCGGGTACTTTTGCTTTTGGTAAGTTTTGCTGTTAACTTTAGGCCCGCACCTCGAAAAAACAAAGAAATCGGTCACCTACAGTCACCAAACTTCACACCATAATATATCTACAATACCTATTCTGCACATGCACAATTATTACGTGACCAAAAAATTAAATTTACTGTTTTGTATCGATCAAAATGTACAAGAAATACACTCGTTTTTACAAGTATTTATTAATTCAACCGGAGACTCCGTTAGGTGGCGCCACTTTATGGATGCCTTCAGACGTGGGGATAGACACAAAAATAAGACTACAGCCAGTCTCGTTAACCGACTCTCGCCTGGTTGCGTGACTTCGCCAAAACGATAGTCTGGCTCTGCATGGCCCTCCTGAATGTTATGCCACGAGAGTTGCCACCTAATGAATATGCATGTGATTAAAAGGCATTAAACTACGAAAAAAGTTTAAGTATAGTATTATCTGATAAAAATGTATCCTTATTTAATTTGTTATTTCATAGTTGGCCTGAGAGCTAATCATCTTCTCTACCCGAATCCGGGGTAAAGGGCTCAGTTTTCCCATTGGCTTCCATGTTAACGTTTCGTGTGATTATAAGAAAACGTGACCTACAAAATTTCTTAAACTTCTCACCTGCTGTTATTATCATATCTCATTGACAGGCTGGTCGAGTTTAGTCAAAATCTAATATTTCTAGCTCTCCTAAAATGTCTCTGTGTGTGACATCTGTCAATATTTACGAATGGATACAGGCAGTAATCCGGCTAAAGGGTCAACTAGCCAAATTGCTGCCAACTACCCTTCCGCTTAGTAAAATCAGCTACCAATGCACCATTTTACTGTCAACAGCTTCTACAATCACACCGGGATATCTGACTAATCAGATGCACTTATGTCAGAGCAGGTGAATTTGTAAAAAAATCATTTCTCAAAAATAAATTGCACTTTTTTTCGTAACCAAGCAGGAAGTCCAACAGTGTCCTGACCCCCAAAGCCCCCTACCGGTAACATTGGCTGGAGATTAATAATCCAGGCCGTTGTGTCGTCTCGCTTAGCCGACTATCGTTTGGCTGCGTGACTTCGCCAGAACGAGTCTAACATTTTTAATGGCCCTTTTGAATGTTATGCCATGAGAGCTGCCACCTAGTGAATATGCAGGTGATTAAAAGGCATTAAACTACGAACAAAGTTTAATGTCGGTTTATTTTGTGTGTGACATATTTCAATATAAGTTTAATGTTGAATAGTTGTTATAGTATAGTATTATCTGATAAAAGTGTATCCTTATTTAATTTGTAATTTCATAGTTGGCCAGAGAGCCAATCATCGTCTCTACTTGAATCTGGGGTAAAGCCCCCTACCGGTAATAAACGCAGGAGCTTAATATTCCAGTCCGTTGTGACGGGCCAATGCTGCCACCTCACGGCGGCTGGATAGTCGAGTCTAGCCGTTGTGATGGGACAATGCTGCCACCTCACGGCGCCTGGATAATCGAGGCTAGTCGACTGCATAATCATTAGAGCTGTCAGGACACTGTTAGACTTCCTGTTTGGTTACGAAAAAAGTGCAGTGTATTTTTTAGAAATGATTTTTTTTTTTAATTCACCTGCTCTGACATAAGTGCATTTGAGCAGTCTGATTTCCAGGTGTGATTGTAGAAGCTGTTGACAATAAAATAATGTATTTTTAGATGATTTTACTCAACGGAAGGGTATTTGGCAGCAATTTTTGGCTGGTTGACCCTTTAGCCGGATTACTGCCTGCAACCATTCGTAAATATTGACGGGTGTGACATATACAGGCATTTTACGAGAGCTAGAAATGTTAGATTTTGACTAAACTCGACCGGCATGTCAATGAGATGATAATAACAGCAGGTGAGAAGTTTACGACATTTTGTAGGTCACGTTTTCTTATAATTAGACGAAACGTTAACATGGTAGCAAATGAGAACACTAACAGTGTGTGGAGCCCTGGCAGCCTAACCTTACCCATATAACTAGCCACTGGCCCTAACCCCAACTTACTGTATGAATGAGTTTATTTGGTTACACAGTTACTATTTAAGGCGCGCCCCATTTAAATTATTACAGATAAAAACATTTAATTAACTGCAGAGTGCGCAACTCTGTAGATTATCTAGAAGCCTAAATGGGCTTAATTACGAGAATCACCTATAATTACATAGACGCCGGAACCGAGAGGGGGGCTTGGGAGTCTGACACCCTTCCAGTATTTTGGTAGGGAGATGGAGAATATTTAGGGAAGGAGGCGCAATTTTTGGTGCATTTTGTTTAGTTGGTTTGGAGAGCTGGCGGGAGGCTGGGGATAGGATTAGCCCACCAACATATAGAGAAGGAGAGCTTACTTCTTGGTGCAGTTTAAGGTTTTTAAGAGCGTGTAGGTTGGGTATTCGGTTAGCCTCTATGGGGGTGCAACTGGAGTTTTGTTTAGAGACTGAAGATGTGGTTTTAGTGAACCTCAAAGACGGTGCAATTGGAGGTTTTAGGAGCCTGAAAGTCGGCGTTTTGGCGAGGCTCAAAGGGTGTGATGCTGAAACTCCCGTTCAGCCCACCCGATATTAATTTTAAGAAGTTTAAATGTGACGCAACTAAAATATGACCATAAACCGTCATGCCTATCTGTCTCTCTGGCTTTATGTGCGTGCGTGCACAGTGCCGACGGCTGACATATTGAGGCTCTACCAATATTTAAAGCGCCTAGAACGTGAGTTATTTGAAAATGCTGTAACACGTCAAAGAGTGACACTTGTAACAACTGCCCTAATGCCATACCGTTCATCTCGCGGGCATAACATTTTTACTAGTTACAACGACAAAGCAAGTTCGGCGATGAAAATCGTTTTTGACTGCTGGGTCTATTGCAGGCGCACCAGCTGTCGAAGTCAACAGGTCATAACATACATAAACAACTAATTTAACTGGAAGTGGCACAATCAGCTGAGGAAATTATTAAACCTTCAAACAAACGGTTAGCCGAATTATATAGGCCGAGACGGACTGATTACACTTCTAGACAAGCAGGGTAGAGAAATACAAGACCAAGATATGATCATGGAACAAATAGAGGAATTCTACACCGAGCTATACGACAGTGAACAGAGTACCATATTTCACATCGACCCGATAGAAGTACCAGAGATAACACCATGGGAAGTGGAAGCTGCTAAGAGATATGAAGAATGGGAAGATATCAGGCAACGACCATGTAAACATTGAAACATTAAAAGCAGGAGAAGATATAATCTCGAAGACACTGGCTAAGCTGTATACTAAATGCATATTAGAAAGACGAATACCCACCGCTTGGAAGAACGCAAAGATGATGATTATCTTCAAGAAGGGAAATAAGAAAGACTTAATGAACTACAGACCGATATGTCTGTTATCAAACATCTACAAATTACTCACTCAGATACTAACGAATAGGCTAGAGAAGACACTCGACGAAAACCAACCACGAGAGCAAGCAGGATTCAGAAGCAGGTACTCAACGACAGACCACATACACGTCGTAAACCAACTGAAAGAGAAGTGCCGAGAATATAATATCGCGTTCTGCATCGCTTTCGTCGACTACGGGAAGGCTTTCGACTCGGTGCAAACTCAAGCAATACTGACCTCCCTTCAAGAACATGGGATAGAAGATGTGTACATCGATCTTCTGAAAGACATCTACACTAACAGCTCGGTGACAGTCCACCTAAACAAAAAGAGCAACAAGATCAACATCAAGAGGGGAGTACGACAGGGTGACACCATATCGCCCAAGCTGTTCACGGCAACACTCGAAAGCATATTCCGAAGACTGACCTGGGAAACCAGAGGCTTGAGGATAGACGGAGAATATATTAGCCATCTTCGCTTCGCCGACGACATAGTCATATGCGCTACTACACCGCAAGAACTACCAAACATGCTGCAGGAGCTAGCTGATGAAAGTGAAAAACAAGGTCTACGGATGAACATCTCGAAGACAAAAGTGATGCTAGGAAATGACACACCAATATATAATCAACACGACGCAGATAGAGAACGTTGAAAGCTACGTCTATATGGGACAGCGATATTGTATCAGAGACAGCTTTTGGATAGCTTTCGCCAAACACCGGGACATCTTCAAGGGTAACTTTGGAACCTGCGTGAAGAGACAAGTCTTCAAACTCATGCGTACTTCCAGCGATGACATACGGAGCGGAAACATGGGCACTCACTATCCAGGCAAAGAACAAGCTAGCAGCCGCAAAACAAAGATGGAAAGAAGTATGTTAAACTTCGCATATCGGGAGAGAAAACAAACATCTGGGTAAGACAGAAGACACAGGTCATAGACGTGATAGAACAAATCAGAAGACAGAAGTGGACCTGGGCAGGTGACATTAGCAGACTACGAGATAACCGATGGACATCACAACCTGGAGACCTTACGAAGGGAAACGATCTAGAGGAAGACCAGCGATACGGTGGAGAGACGAACTAGACGAGTACTGGAAGGGCACCATCTGGCAGAGGATAGCGCAAGACAGGCAGATTTGGAAACGACTTGCAGAGGCCTTCGCCCAAACACGGGACACTACGGCTGCACAATGATGATGATGATGATGATGATGATGACTGAGCAGTGCAAACTAGAATAATGTTCTCAGTTTGGCGACTAACGAATTGGGAAGAGTAGGCATTAATGACGTCAGGCTTTCTATCACAATGGCGCTGTCCGCGCAATTTAAATTATGTATCTTCAACAAAGTTATTCTAGTAAACTACTGGCACGATAGTTATGGTTGCTGTTCTTAATGGGTTGTATTAACTCTTTTATATGTATAGACCCAAAAGTCTTATGTTTCTCTTTGAACACTCAACAATACGTTTATTTGTCAACAACAAATATAAAACGTGCAATTTCCAATTCTTACACTGTATCAACCAGAAGTTAAGTCCCTAATTTCCTGACCACAGTAAAGCGACGTTGTCAATTCCAATACCTGGAATCATACCTCTCTTGCGCTACTCGTCAGGTTGAAACGGCATCATTCGTGAAGGTTATAGAAAGTGATTGACGAAGACGAAGAAGAATTAAACAATTTTGTTTGTAATTTGGACATTTCATGGCGCAGCATTTACTTTGCGAACACTGTTTCGGAGTTTCGAAACACCATTTGGTGTGCCGTGTACCTTCAACATAATGTTTTCTAGTATTAAGAAATTACATTTAAAAATACGGTATAGAAAATGATGGTTTAATTTGCAATGCGTTTGCAGCAGGACACATAGGGGCTACGCTTCAGTTCTGATAGATTTGCAATAACAACCGGCCAACCTGTTCATGGAGGGACTGCATAATTTCCTGGTGCATTGGTCTAAAAACATATTGTAGTTTGTATCCTATATCACGGAAATGTAGCTCAGCCCACAAGACACTGAACTCAACATTGCGTGCATTGCAGAAAATATCTTCTACGGACGCTTTGCACCACGTTAATTAATATCGTGACAGTGACGTTGACTTTTCAATAACACAGTATTTCAAAATTACAATTTCTCCGCACTCTGAAGATACCGTTTGTTGTTTAGATGTCATATTCATCGAAATCTTCTTCATCATTATTTTTCTTCTGCCTTTATCGCCGCTTTGGACATCAAATGCCTGGTGAATTCCATGAATTGCTTAAATATTTAGCAACTGCACATTCGGAATTCTGCACGATTAGAGATTCCAATTTTTATTTGGAATCAATGCAGCTCTGATTATACCTGTGACCACTATTGTTCCTGTTGTTGTAGGCGAATAATCGTGAAGTTAGGTCTAACAAAGTGTTACCAAATAGTACAATAGCACAGAAACCTATCACAACCAACAGCCATACATTTAACTGGTGTGCAATGTCAACTGGTTCTCACGTGTGAACAGTGTCCTTGAAGGATGTGCAGAAGATGACACCTGAACAGCTTCACTCACCGCCGCATCAACTCGCACCAGAAGCAACGCACATATCACTAATTCCAGATATTCACCCGCATCGACGAATACAAGCACTCATTCTTCATAAGCGCCACCAAATCACGGAACAGATGCACACAGCAGTTAGTACGAAAACAAGTAATTAACGTAATCCACCTCCACATATAGGTGCACCGGTCATAAGGCCTTTTAATGTGTCAAATATGCATAAACTCAATAGAGTCTAACAAATAGACCTCATCCAACGCTACACAACCCGCTACTTGCGACCCTCCACCAAAGTTCAACAATACTAGACCCTACAGCCACATGCAGGGACGTAGCTAGCCGTACGCACGTACTCACATGCTTCCACGTCAAGTTGGCAAACCAAAAATACCATTTAAGACAGTGGTCGATGGAAGCTCTGATAACGTTGTACTCCTTGGTAAAGAAAATGTCATCACTAACTTGTAACAATTTATCAATACTTTGATGACACAGGATGGAGTTACTAGACGAAGGCAGCCTTTCCACGAAGCTGCTGCCACTGGTATATGACCGGCAGGCAAGCCGGTGTCTAAACAAAGCATGTAATTTATGTCATCATTCACTTGTAGAAATTTGTCCATGTTTGACTACCTCTATGAGGTGAAACTAACAGAAGCATGCAGCCACTAAGAAGTATGTAAGGCTATAGCACATAAGCCCTTAATGGTGGCGTTAACGTAGCCTCACATCGGCAAGGGAAGTCGACAAGTTAGGTTTTTAATAATTAAAATTATCAAAAAACTGTTGATTTGGCTGATATTGCCATTGTTAATGATTAGGTAGCTGGTGGGCAAGTGTAATAAATGGTGGTCAAGGGTGAAGAACATGGGAAAGCTATTGACGGAGAAGAATAGGCTTTCTCACTGTTACCTTCGAGAATGACAAGTAGCTTAACTACCTAGATCTAGCTTTGGAAAACTGGAACGCCAATGCCCAACAACAATAAACATACATTTTTTGAAGATAAGTGGAGACATCATATTAATTTATGTGTCCATCAATGTGGACACAAACTATTTAAATTGTAAGTGTATTTTAATGGATGTGAGATAATTCGCTTTAAGTCTTTCCCAGAAAGTATCTGCAATGGATGAGGTATATTCTCGTATCTCCAGTGAATGTCTTGGATTTGTTGAAGCCGCCAGCACAACTGGTGAAGCATTTGGCCACAAAGTGTATAGTTCCACGGGGGAAATATGGAGTTTTGGTGGCAAAGGTATGCACTCTGTGATATGAAGGAGTTGCCAAAATGGCATCCATCGTGGAGTGCACGCTGCATTCGCTCTGTGAGACAAGATGGACCAGTCGTACAAATGCACTGCACATATTGAAGTCTGCATTCTCTGTTGTAGTCACTGTTCTGGAATATTTTGAAGATGCATTGGGATAACAAACCCAGAAGTTAATTATCTATCAATACATTTGACCTCATCGTAACACTAAAGACCATTTAGTGAGCATGTCCACCACAGTTTGCGTCCGCAGTCTACTGCAGGTCAAACAGTGTGTCGTTGTACCGGCAGCCAATGGTGCAGATTTTGTAGTCTCACAGCTACAGCATGATGTGGAATGTGTTGTAGAATTAGCAGGACAATTTGAGCAAGAAATAAACATATGTTATCCAGGCAGCAGTATATGTTGCTATGCGACACTAAAAGTTTTATAATCCACTTTTGATCAGAGATGGGTGTCATGTAATAATAATAAGGTAACTTCTTCTGCGCCTAAATCTTTAGAAACCAAGCTTATTGGCCAATGTAGAAGTCATGTATTTTTCTCTGTTATTCAAGTGCCCCATTTATGTTTTATTTCAAATTCTAAATGCACCCCAAATTGCAATTGTATACCCAGTTTTAGACTACCAGATCCCCTCTACATAGGCGTCAGGATGTGGCGAATATTTGGGGGCAGGGGGCTGAGGCTCACCAAAATCCTTCGAGTGCAACCCCATTCTTGAGTTCACCAAAACCGTAAACTGCACGCTTTTGCCAAAATATTAAGGGGATAAAATCTCCTGGTCCCCACCAAAATGATGGGAACTCAGCCCCAATCTCGGGGCCTAGGGTATGTCGGGACAGGGGGGCTGCCCCCTGGTCCAGATATATATATTACATGTGGAAACACAATTCTATATACAGAGTATATATATAAACATATATATATACATACATATATACTCTATATGGGCCAATGTCCCAAAAAGTGTACAAATGGGATTTTGTAGGTCGAAAAATAAACGTTTGATTCTCAGCAGTTAAGTTATATTTTCTTATTGTACATATAAAGACGCATATTTTCCATAAATAGTTCAAGGTAATACAATTTGAGCATTTCAAATTACATATCAACGGGAAAATATTTAAAAATCATGTAGTATATATGCCATTTAATAAGATTTAAGAGGTATAAGATAGCATTTGACTTGGAAACATTTTATTTCCCTCAGGGATATTTTGGTGATTATTATAGCACCGTGTTGTTTCATGGAAAGGCCTATTTTCAATTACTGCAGCGCTTTCAGAAACGTGTTTGGAAGTATAACTGAAACATAATCAGTAACACTGTTGTTAATTGAAGATGATGTGTAGTTAAACCCATGTATTAGTAACACAAGCACAATGGTAACAAGTTTATATATGAGTTGTGAATATTATTTTGTAATTTATTAATAATTCGTGTTGTATTTTTTTTTTTTTTTTTTTTTGTAGTTTGAGAAGGGCATAGCAACATATAAATCTTTGACTTCAGCTATGTCCTTTCAGCAGCAGCAGCAGCACACCATATTATGTATTATGTTGTTGTTGTTGAATAAACTTCCATTAATTAATTAATTCATTCATTCAGTTATCTTTGGCTATGCTAACTGTGATATGTGTCTGCGGATTGGAACTAGGCAAGGTGTGAGCTAATGAATGAACATATCTTGATGACGCTGGACATGCAATATAGCTATTGTTAGATAGTGCCATTATTCTTCATCGAAAACAAGTAAAATGTTTAGGAAAACGTATTAAAACATAATGTGGTATGTAACTATGCACAGGTGGAGTTTGTATTGTTTTTATTATTATTTCGCTTCCTTAAATGGGTCTTCATTTCATAATTATTTAAGTGTGTTGTTTAATAATCTGATCCTCAACATGTTTGACGGTTAGCCAATGTACACCAATCTACTGTATCGATGCTGGTGTTTATAAAACATTGACTAATCATGATATTAACGACACAAAATCAACAAATAACACTCCAAAATAGGCCATACTCGACTGCTAACACGTGATGATGCTGGACACGGGTTGGGCAGAACTGACGAAACGGACACTGGTTTTCCTTACAATTGAGTGAATATAATTACGTGGATACATTTTTAAAAGGATCTAGGCATGCACATGCGACTTTTCCGATTTTATCTGAAGCTGTGCCGATTACATATCACCGGTAGAGATGTAATTATATATGTATATATCAGTGTGAATCTAAAGTTTGTGGATCCGTCGACATTGCGTTGTCACACGTGTCACAAGCTCATGAAATATAACCATATCCTCAGTGATGGATTTGTAGGTATAACTACCTCGTCAAACACTCCAGAAGAACCTGTGTATCCGCTTTATGTAGGCCCTACTTGTCATCTGGCAGGACAATACCCGTTTGTCGTACTCGGCAACGTTACCGTGGTTGTTTCCAAACTGTTAAAGTGGTCATCTATTATTCTTCTTGATATGCATGTTTACACATGTCCGGACTTGTTAGCATATCAGCCAGTCTGTTGGATCTTAGTTTCAAAGGAATATTTTGCTGTACGTTACATAAGCAGATGTTATTGCTTCTGTAACGTACAATAACACCACGTTTCGGTATTAGCTGACAAAACAAGCAGGATATGATTTTTTTTGTATTTGGATTTCCCTCGCACAATTTAGCATGCAGGTATTAAAGATCAAATGTATTTCCCTTCTTCAATTGCTTTTTCTTATCAATATTCACCGCAAAAACTACTTCTTGACAAGAAATGTATCCATTCTAATTGCAAACGGCCATTGTGTTTTTTGTCGTGCGAGAAGCTGCTTGTGGCAATCCAGTTGCAAAGTCTTAACTATTATGCTCCCTTTCCTCCGACTTCTTTTTAAATGACGGCCGAAGAACGGTGCCCGGTTTGTCTTGCCGGGAATGGTTTACAATGCTAATAAAAGTGCAACATGCAAGGGCAGGGTGGGCCTTTCTCAGTTTATGCTTTTAAGGGCTCGGTGCGTCATTCATCAGAATAATGTCGGTACGGCGTAAGCATACTAGCGTTTGGTGGAACGTTCATCGTGGAAGTTATATCATTAAACAAATATCCAGCTCCATATCGATACATCGCCGTCTTGCACCAGACTGCAAGTATTGCAACATAACTGTTTCTCCAAAGCCTATGCATGTTGTCGCAGCTTCTCCATCTCTTTCCCCAAAGCAGTGACTTGCGTGGAGGCGGATGGCTTCATTGTTCATGGGAATATGTTCAGTAGATGGTGTAATTACACAATTTGTTGCGCCGGCTCATAATTCTTGTGGGTGTATTTGTAGTAGTTTTTCTTCATAATTACATTTCACTTAACGATATGTATAACTAATTGCTATGAATGCAACATGTAAGTACTTATAGCGTACATTATGAAGGGTGAGCCGTGTAACACAATGTCCTTGTAGTTACTGCCAATAAATGCATTGGCATCGGAACGTGGAGAGTATTCGGGGTATGAGGCGGGAGCGTGCGTGTGTGTGTATGTGTCAGGCCTGGGGTAATAGTAATATGTAATAGTAAATATTACAAATATTGAAGTAATAGTTACAGGTTGAGCAAAAATTCAAAGTAATGGTAATATGAAGCAATGTAATAGTAATTTACCTATTACATTTGTGTTACTAATGGACATTTCAATACAATTTCAACTACATAACAATTCCATTTGATCAGGTTGTAGATCTAATCCACTAGTTTCTCCAGGTGTTATGGTTGCTCCCCCTTGTCAACTTCAGCATAGCTCACATGAAGTTTTCCCTATAGTTTTATGAGCCTTTACATTGCAGGAGACACTGGCACAGTGTGACTGCTGCATCGACTAAAGGGATTAAACTGGGCTTTCACTGCTTTGAAGCCAGTTCTGCCAAGTGCCAAGTTGCTGTTATGTCTTACGCCATCTTTATTCGACACGTCCGCACAGCCCGGGAGCTGTCCTTATTCCAGAGCCACGGGGAGCATTCATAATGCTCTACAATACAAATACTCTACACCCCTCCCTTTCAAATGTTGTTCCCTTAAAACATGTTAATACCCTGGTTGCGCTACGCCACATATACGATATGACAACCGTCAACACAGTCCACGGATTCAGCGTCCATTAATTAGTCCTTGTTAACAATGCCATTTTAGTAGCCAGTAACGTCTATGTCCATAATTAAACTGAACACCGTCTTTTAAACGTCACAGATCCAGCTTCTCTGGAGGTTTTCTGGTTCTTGTGGACCTTCTCACGAGTCGTTCCTCTGCCATTTGTATCTGCGCTGGACTTGCCGGTCTCACGGGATAGTTCACTGCCATCGGTGTTTGCAACGAACTTGGCTGGTTGTCTGCTTCTGCTTCTGTTGTTGGTCTAGTCGATTCGTCAACCACTGGTACCTCCACCGCACTCAGAGGTACCATGGCGACGTCAGAAGCCCTGGTTTGGTCGCTGTGTCTCCGCCATACATCGCCGTCTTGCACACGCACTGCATACTATATGGTACCCCTCTTCTCTTGTACGGTACCGGGTACCCACTTTTGGTCGTTGCGATAGTTTCTTACCGCTACTCTGTCCCCAGCTTCAAATTCTCTGTGTTGCCCTCTCTTCTCCTCTACTGTCTTGGCCTGACGGTTCTCCACCGTCTTCCTCGTGTTTGGTCGTATGGCATCTAATCTTGTTCGCAGGGCTTGACCCATCAGTAACATCGCCGGAGATTCACATGTTGTTGCATGTGGTGCGTTTCTGTAGGCAAACAGAAATATGGCCAGGAGTCGTTTCACAGCACCCGAGTCACCTCTCGCTGATCGCATGGCTTGTTTAAATGTCTGAACAAAGCGTTCCACCTGCCCGTTGGTAGCAGGGTGGTAGGGTGCAGAAAATGTGTGCCTGATGTTGTTTGCTTTCATGAAGTTTCGGAAAACTTCGCTTGTGAATTGACTTCCGTTGTCACTGTGCAGGTGTTCTGGAAGACCGTACCTTGCAAACACATCTCGTAACAGTTCTACGGTTCTTTCTGATGATGCTGAGGCTGTTGGTAGTACCTCAGGCCATTTGCTATGTGCGTCGACCGCTATTAAGAACATCCGTCCCATAAACGGTCCAGCGTAATCTACATGGATACGCTGCCATGGTTTTGCAGGCCATTTCCACGGGTGAAGTGGCACGGTAGGCGCTTCAAACTGGACTCTCTGGCAGCCTTGACATTTCCGTGCCAGAGATTCTATATCTTTATCTCTCCCTGGCCACCAAACGTAGCCACGAGTCAGTCCCTTCATTTTTACAACCCCGACATGTCCATCGTGTAACTCCTGGAGGATTTGACTGCGCAACTTCTGTGGCACTAGGACGCGTATTCCCCACATAACGCATCCGTGGAATACACTCAGCTCGTAGCGCTTGGCAAAGAATGGTTCAAGTCCCTCTGGACTGATCGTCGGCCATCCTTGCTGGGTTCTCTCCAGAACTTTTGACATGACTGGGTCCTTGCTGGACTCTGTCTTGATGTTTGCTGCCGTGACAGGAAGGGTTTCCACGTGGTCCATGTAGAACATCTCCACCACATCAAGGTGTGTCTCCCCCGTTTTCAATGGTAACCTCGAAAGTCCGGCTGCATTTGCGTGTTTCAAAGAGCTTTATAGACTATCTCATAATCGTGTGCTGCTAGATGTAGGGCATATCGTTGCATTCGTGCAGCCGTCATTGCTGGAATACTCTTCCCTGGATGAAAGATAGCTGTGAGGGGTTGGTGATCCGTCACCAGCGTAAATCGTCTTCCAAACAGGTATTGGTGGAACTTCCTGACTCCCCACACGAGTCCCAGTGCTTCTTTGTCTATCTGGCTGTAATTCCATTCATCCTTGTTTAAAGTTCGCGAAGCGAACGCGACTGGTCTCTCCAACCCATCTGGCATCGTATGACTGAGTACGGCCCCCAACCCATATGCAGATGCATCGCACGCTATTCTGATGGGCAAGTTCGGATCGTAATGAACGAGATCTTGTTCCGATGTGATCAGTCTCTTTGCTTCACCGAACGCTTGTTCACACTCCTTTGACCACATCCATTTCTGATCCTTCTCTAGTAACTGGTTTAGGGGATGCAAGACACTGGCCAGGTTGGGTAAAAACCTGTGGTAGTAATTCACCAGCCCAAGGAATCCTTTTAAACTACTAACATCTTGGGGGCGTGGTGCCTTCTGCACGGCTTCTATTTTTGCCTTTGTCTTGTGCAGACCCTCGTGATCAATCTCGTGGCCACAGTACTCGATCCGTTCTATGAAGAACCGGCACTTCTTCACATTGATCCGCAGATCCTTCTCTGCCAGCCTCTTGAATACTGCTTCCAGGTTTTCCAGATACTCAGTGTCAGACTTCCCCGTGACAATGATATCATCCAACATCACCTCCACGCCAGGGATTCCTTGTAAAGTCTGCTCCATTGCTCTCTGCCATATCGAGGGTGCCGTCTTGATCCCGAACGGCAACCTATTGTACTGAAACAGGCCCTTGTGCGTGTTGATTGTGAGGTATTGTTTAGAGTCCTCCTCTACCTACATCTGCAGGTAAGCATTCTTGAGGTCAATTTTGCTGAACCTCTTACCTCCGGCCATCTTTGCGAAAATATCTTCGATGCGTGGTAGCGGATATTTATCTTCCCGGAGCACCGGGTTGAGTGTCACTATAGTCTCCACAGAGACGTACATCCTTGGTATCTCGTTTCGCCACAGGTACCACTCCTGATGCCCACTGGCTATACTCGACAGCTGATACGATTCCTTCTTTCTGGAGCCTTTCTAGCTCCTTCTCAAAGTATGGTTTGATCGCATAAGGCACGCTTCGTGGCCTGCAGAACTTCGGTTGAGCGTCTGCCTCTACGGTGAGTTTGGCTTTCACACCTTTCAATGTCCCTAAGTTGTCCGTGCTTAACAACTCATACTTTGCCAGCAGCCGTTGAACTTGCTTATTGGCACCTTCAGAGAAATGTCCTTGTCAGTCCCATGCCATGACTTCAGGGAGTGAATTTCTCCCCAGTCGAGCTTGATCTCCCAAAACCAGTCACGACCGAACAGCACTTGTCGACCGCCTTTGATAACGTACACGTCTAGCTTCACCTTCTGCTTCTTGTACTTGACCTGGACACGAAGCTTTCCCTCGGGATCAACTAACTCCCCCATGTAGGTTCGGAGAGTTACCGGTGTAGGCTGAAGTTCATGCTTCTTGAACATTTCCTTGTACACGTGGTGTGGGATTACTGAGTATGCCGACCCAGTACCAACCTCCATTTTGAGTGATTGTCCGGCTACCCGCAGTGTTGTCCAAATTGTGTAAGTTCTGGTCTTTGGTTTTGATAACTGGTGGACCGCATTTAGGGTGTCCAACCCATCACTCCACTCACTGTCGTCACTACCGTTACTACTACTTTTGGCAGCTGACATTTGGTTCACCCTTTTGCCTTTATTGTAGCGTTTGTTTCTGTCACCAGACCGACACACAGCCTTGATGTGACCATGTTTACCACAGCCGTGGCAGATTTCGTTTCTGAAGCGACAATCGTCCGACCTATGCCCCCGCCCGTTACATATGTAGCATGTGTAATTTCTTCTCTGTTCTCTCTCTCTTTCCTGACGTGGCTGCTGACGTGAACACAGATTGTGAACAGATGCACTAGCCTCTCCGTGGCTATTGTGTAGTTCATCGGTGTCACGACTAGCCGTTTCGTCTATCTTCGCTGTTTCGACGGCAGTTTCCAGGCTTACGTCTTTGATTTTTACCAGCTTCTTTTGTGTTGATTCCGATCGCAAACCCAACACAAACTGGTCTCTTAGGGCTGTCGTCAGGTTTGCTGCATAACCACAATGTAACGACAGTCTCCGCAGTTCAGCCACGAACGAGGCGATACTTTCACCCTCTTGTTGATATCGGCGGCCAAAACGGAAATGTTCCCCCATTTCAGTGGTTTGTGGATCTAGGTGTTCCGCAAGTGTTTTGACTAATTCTGCGAATGGCTTAGTTGATGGTTTTATAGGTGCCATCAACGTTTTCAGTAACCCATACGTGTCGCTTCCCATGACACTTATTAGCAAGTGCGCCCTTTTTTTATTCATCAATGTCATTAACGTTGAAATACGATTCCAACCTTTCAACGTATGCCGTCCATGTCTCTTTTGAATTGTCAAATTCACCCACACAACCAACTGACGCTGCCATGATGTGTATTAATTGTTCACTCACTTATAGCTTGGTTTAATCCCATCTCGTCGCCACTGTTATGTCTTACGCCATCGTTATTCGACACGTCCGCACAGCCCGGGAGCTGTCCTTATTCCAGAGCCATGGGGAGCATTCATAATGCTCTACAATACAAATACTCTACAGTTGCCAACTACTCTCTTCAAGTAAGCCTATATAGGTTTAGTGACAGCCTCCATGGTGCACACAATTGAGCCTAAACTACAGCAGGTGTGAAAAACATCCAAATGTATTTGTACTTGAGCCAATAATTAACTGTCCACCAAGCACTAAGCAGCAGTAGAGTAATGTGGTTTAATTAGACTGTAATATAATTAATCAATTTATGTGGAATTGATTATTGCTTTTGTCTTTCATTCAGTAGTTAGTGGATTGTATTAAATATGGTATATACAGTATAGATATACTTTATTGTAAATATTTATGAGTTTGTTATACTTTATAATACTTCCGTAATGATGATGATGATGAAAGTACTTGACATTCTCAAATATTATTTCAAATACTTTGGGCATGGGTATCAATAAATGGCAAGTTACATTTTGTATTCACCTATCTTGTTTAACGTCTTGAGACTGAGTCAAACAACTGTACTTATTGTATTCATGCATACTGTGCATTATACCATAAAATGTTCCGATGAAAAATGTAATAGTAATTGCTTCAAATGTAATAGTAATGGGAAGAATTCAGCATGTAATAGTAATAGTAATAGGAAGGAAACAAAGTAATGGTAATAATAATATATTGCATTGCAATGTAATTGACCCCAGGCCTGGTGTGTGTGTGTGTGTGTGTGTGTGTGTGTGTGTGTGTGTGTGTGTGTGTGTGTGTGTGTGTGTGTGTGTGTGTGTGTGTGTGTGTGTGTGTGTGTGTACGTTGAGTGGATATCAACGCGCCTAGCTGTTGTATATAACAGCTAACACATTTCCTACATCTACGACTAATTTTACTAACGTAGGTTTGCACAGAACCACATAGAACCCAATAAATGCGCGACAACATTTGAGTAAAATATAGGCAATTATCATCACGTGTGCCATCAGCGAAGAGACATGACTAGCATTCGACCTACGCGCACCGAAGCGGCATTTCGCAGTTTATAACACAATACAGCAGGGTGTATTAACGTAAACGTGGTGAATATTGGGGTGATTTTCAAAACCCTTTAACTGCACTGAGCCTACCAACAACTCCAACTGCACCAGCCTTAAGGTTCACTAAAATTCCAACTGCATCGACTTTGAGGCTCACCAAAAACCGCCAACTGCACCTCTTGCCGACAAGTTGGGGGATAAGCCTATCTCCAGGCCCTCCCCAAAAATATCGGGGGCTGAGTCCACATCTCCATACACCCTGCCCCTCGGTTCCGTTATGAATGATCTAACTGGAGATTACTAAAAAGGTGGAACATGCGAGAATATTATAACAAAATACACACTGTTGCTTTCATCACTTCCAATAGCGTAGTCTGCGTATGTATATGTATATATATACATATATGTATATATATATATATGCATATATATATATTATATATATACATACATATATATGTATACATATATATATATATGCATACACATATATATATGCATACACATATATATATACATATATATATGTATATATATATATAATATTTCATACATAAACACATTGTATTTTACTATACACAAAATTGTTTTTAACAGAAGTATGTTTGTGTGCGCGTGTGTGTTTGTTTGTTTGTTCGTTTGTTTGTTTGTTTATTGTTGCCGACAAGAGAGACAATCCAATGGTTCGAATATGTAAACAGATATAAACACGGAAACAATTATATAGCAAATACATGCAATGCTTAAACACGGCTAGAGAAACGGAGCCAGACTGCGCAATTCCGGCTGACTACCCTAAATTATAACAATTAGTATAAGTCATCCTCAATAAAACATTGTTTTGTGGCCATTTAACAAGAGTGAACAAGATTGCCATCCAATATGGCAAGTGGAACACAAAGACAATGGTTTCTCTAGAGTTCAAAGTTTATTATCTATATCTCGGTATAACCCAGGCTGAAGTATTTGTCGGTTTTGTTTTAAACATATTCAAACTGCTAACATTTACACTATCAGTAGATTATTCAATTTTGTTCCACTGGTACTATATTGATTTCCGTGTTTGCTCGAATAGATCCACCAGTTATAACAAGGAAAAAACGTGTCCTAATTGTCAAGAGATGTCACTGAACTACTGTTGACTAAGTGTTTGTCAGTGGCATATTCCATTTCAAGTGTCTGTGGAGGATCAGTAGAAGAATTATTAGTTGGGCTTATTTGGTAACAAACAAAGATACATCTACAGAAACTGAGGAGAACACCAGCGTTGACGTCAAGAAAGGAGGATAGATATGGATTGGACACAAGCTCGGAACAATGAATACAACGTATGGTAAGGCACGGTAAGGAAAATCAAAGTAAGGTATGGTAATATACGGATTGGAACGGGCAGTGACTTCTATCGGTGCCCACCTACAATTCTTAGTTCGCGTGAGCTAACGGTTATTTCAGGATGTCCTGATCGTGCGTAGCTGGATTTGTGTTATTCGTGTAAACATATCTATAGTCCAGGACGAATTAATCACTATCGCGTAATTACTAACATTATTCAAGTTCGCCATCGCATCACCTGGGTCAGGGCGACTGTCAAAGATAGTGTATAGCCCACGACGTCCAAAACCACCATGACTGCGGTTGTGTCACACACGCCCTCGTGTATGATCTGTTAAGTTAAAATTGTTCGACGTTGCTATATTCAGCGCTTACAATGGCGAGTAAAAAGTTGACGGAGATGAAGAAGCTGTGGAAAGCAACGAACAAAGATATGAAACTACGAATTATCCGAGTCTGCATATTTCCAACGGCTACATATGGATGCGAAACCTGGACTCTTAATAAGAACATTACTAAACGTATAAATGCATTTGAAAACAAGTGTTATAGAAATATATTACGTGTTTCGTGGACTAAACGCAGAACTAACGAATCCATCGCAGCAGAGCTTGGTGTTATACCCGGGACTTCACTGAACTTTGTAAAGAAACAGAAACTAAATTATTTCGGCCATGTGAAACGGCATCAGTCTCTAGAGAGACTAATAATGGAAGGAAAAGTGGAAGGCAGAAGAAACAGAGGAAGACCTAGGAGACAATGGGGGAAGGACATAGAGGAATGGATGGGAGCCGACGTCTGGCGAGTGGGGAGACTGGCAAACGAAAGAGCTGTCTATAGACAATCCATCAAGGCTGCAACGTCCGGAAATGGATAAGCAAAACCATGAACTTTGATAGCAGTCACGACATCGATTACAACAACTGCGTTAATCATTGATATGAAATATATTGTTATTAATTATAATCGAAGATAAACGTGATTACTTTTGAACATAATATATAAGCTTACACAAAAATATGTTCCACGAAGAGCAAGGCAGGACAGACAACTATTTGTAACAAAAGAAAAAACGTTGCATTTTCAAGAACATTTGTTTTATGTACTAAAACAAAGTCAAATTGTCCGAAAGCTCAGGTGGAGGCTTATCAAGTAAACTGTATTAATAGTTTATACAATGTGACTTTTAATTGCTTCATCAGTTCCATGTGTTGTTCGTTTCGTTTCAAATTTTTTGAAATAAAATATATCTACAGAGTATCCAGTACGACTCGTTATCTCGCTTTCGCAAGACTTATATGTAGTTTTGATAAATGGATTAAATAAAATATTACCTTATTTAATTCCTTAATTTAATTAACGTGACTGACCAAAAACAAATTGGTGTTACCATTTAAACAAATGTATGCATTTTTAACCGATCGCGGATGATAGGTTTATTTATGTTATTCACACGTTACATATTTGGACATCAAAGAACCGGATTCGTGATAGGTTCAATCAGTCGAGGAAGAATCTCTATAAAACTAGGCAATGACATTCATATTGACAACTATATCATTCATGGCATAATTGTTTTGAGGGCCGTGATCATAAAAAAGTCTCTAAAAGGCATACCCCATCGGAGTACCCCAGGCATACCCCATCGGAGTAGAGTCTGGATATTAAGTGCCATGCAGATATTCACTTGCTGGGAGCAGGCTTCGTGATTCGTTGACATAAGAACCAATTAACTGAAGGCGTACATCATTCGTGTCAGACACACCCAGTCGTTGCCCAGAACACATAAATTTTACGGGTCCGCTTCCAAAAGAAACCGCACTGCCAACTAATTGGCGTTTGACGTCGGAGCTCGTGACGTTTGACGTCTTACTTCACGTCGCGCGTGACGTTGGGTGCGTCAGTTAACGCGGTGACGAATGCCGTGCAGTAGTAGTAGGGCCTACAGTCAATTTCGATTTCTGGATACAATTAAATTTTGTGGGGACGATTAACTTTCTGGTTAATGCCATGCGAATTCGATGCTAGCGATGATTAGATAGTACTTCTTTGACAGATTTTGGGCAGAGGTTATTAATTCTGGTGACTGATTGGCAGTATATAGGCATGTCAATGACGAAACGATCCCGGTGTATGAAGACATGCAATGTAACATTGTGCCATTATTACACGATCAGAAATGTTCATTAAATTAATAATTAACTTTCTTTAGGATTGTTAATTTTTGTTATTTAGCATATCCAAAGATTAATTTATATGTAGTATATCCTTTCGCCTTTTAAGAAGATGGCTTTATCAGTAACACAGACATCCTGGAGGGAGCCGTTTTGTTCAAGTAACAATCTGAGATCATCCATCTTTTAATTGCAAATGTCCAGTGAATCAATATGCCGCAGACACTATATAGAAAGAAACAAAGGAAGAAATAAAGAAAGAACGAGAGAAAGGAAGAAAGAAAGAAAAAAGGAAGAAAGAAGGAAAGAAAGAAAAAAGGAAGAAAGAAAGGGCAGTAGGCAGCAACAGAGAGATTCGGGGATGATAAGTAACCTTCTCCAGGTTTTGTTGATATCTCTAACATGTCATTTGATTCGAAGATCACTTAACAAGATTTAACAAGATTGCCACCCAGAGAATTAACTCTAGGTGGCAGGTGGACAAGGAAGCCCTTTGGCTTATCGAGAGTCCGACCCTTTTATCTATTTATGTGTATCCCGCCCGTCTGAGGTATGTGTCGATTTTATTTTTAAACATATTCACGCTACTAGCACCCACACAATCAGCAGGTAATCTGTTCCATTCATTTACAGTCCTTTGTGAAAATGAAAACTTTCTTATATCCAATCTACTCTGCTCCTTTGCCAATGTAAGTTCATGTCCTCTAGTCCTTCTATCTTTCTTAACTGAGAAAAAAATATTTCTATCAATATTTTCATAACCCTTCAATATTTTAAACACTTCTATCTGATCTCCTCTCAATCTCCTGGTCTCTAGTGTTGTTAAACCGCATTTTTTAGGCGTATTTCGTAACTAAGATCCCTCAGTTTTGGTATCATTTTAGTTGCTCTCCTCTGCACTCTTTCTAGCATATCTATGTCCTTCCTGCGATATGGCCTCCACGCTTGAATACAATATTCTAAATGAGGCCTAACTATTGTTTTGTACAGCGGTATTATTAGCTCTTTTTCCTTATACGTTATATTTCGCCTAATTAATCCAAGGATTTGATTTCCCTTTGAAGCTGCAATTCCGCACTGCTCTGAAACCTTCATATCAGCACTAATGGTTAACCCTAAGTCCTTTTCTTTTACAGTAGTACTTAGTACAGTACCCCCCATTGTATATTCTGCTTCTTCGTTCCCATGTCCTGTGTGGAGGCATTTACATTTCCCAAAATTGAACAGCATTTGCCACTTTTCAGACCATTTGATCAACCTGTCAAGATCATCTTGTAAATGCTGTCTATCTCCATCGCTTTTAATCCTTCTAAACACTTTTGTATCATCCGCAAATTTCAACACCTTGCTTATTATTTCATCATCCAAATCGTTGATATATATTAAGAATAATATAGGACCTAATACTGATCCCTGTGGTACCCCACTCAATACTGATTTCCAGTTTGAAGCCTCCCCATCAACTACTACGTTGTCTTCTGTCAATCAACCATTGTTCTATCCAGTTTATTATACCATTTCCTATGCCATGGGCCTTTAGTTTAAGCAGTAATCTTTGATGTGGTACTTTGTCGAAAGCTTTTTGAAAATCTAAGTAGACGATATCTACTGGTGATCCCTCATCTACCCACTTAGTGATGTCTTCCAAAAAACATAACATATTTGTTAAGCATGACCTCGCTTTAAAAAAACCATGTTGAGATGGGTTTATCAAGTTTTGTTTAACAAGAAAATCCACCATGTGATCTTTAATTAGTCTTTCTAACAATTTACAAATCACTGATGTTAAACTCACTGGTCTATAGTTCTCTGACTTGTTTCTCGAACCTTTTTTGAATAACGGTATAATGTTTGCTTCTTTCCATTCTAAAGGAACCACTCCCTCTTCTAATGACAAGTTGAAAACTGTTGCAAGCGGTATGCTAATTTGTTCTACAATTTCCAATAGTAGTTTGGGTGGAATACCATCCACTCCAGGTGATTTATTATCCTTCATAGCCCTTATTTTCTTACCTACCATTTCCGGGGTTACAATTAATTGTCCTAAGTAGTCTGAATCTGCCCCCTTGAACTTAGCCTCTGGTACTGGCAGTGAACTAATATCTTCTCTGGTAAACACTGAACTAAAGTACTCATTCAGGTCTTCTGCCATTAAGAATCCCTCTGATATTATATTTCCAGCACTATCTTCTAGAGGACCGACTTTATCTTGAACTTTCTGTTTGCTTCGAACATACGCATAAAAACTCTTGCTGTCATGTTTTATATTACTAGCTAATTGTTGTTCATAGCTTCTCTTTGAATTTCTAATTTCAGCTGTAGCTTGGTTAAGTGCTTCTTTATAACTGTTGTAGTCTTCATCATTTCCAGTACATCTGTATGACTTCCACATCATTTGTTTGTACTTAATTTTTCTAATGGCTTCTTTCGATAAGTGTTTCTTTTTGGACCGTTTTCCTTGTTTTTTGAAGGGTACAAATTTATCGACTATGCACTTAATTTCACTCTTTAATACATTCCAGCATTCTGTTGCCGTCTTATTTTTCAGTGTGTTATTCCAGTCTATCTTGCTAAATATTTCCTCATGTCCTTATACCTTCCTTTGTGGAAATTTCTCCTATACTGCTTTTTACTATTCCTTTCTGATTTTACTTTGGTGATAAAATGTATCTGGTTGTGATCGCTACTCCCCAGTGGCTCACATATCTTGACATTGTCAACTAATTCATTCTGTGAGGACAAAACTATGTCTAACACATTCTCACCCCTGGTTGGTTCTAGCACATGTTGAGAAAGGAATGTATCTTGAACTAAAACTAAAAACTTGTGGTCCTCACTCCCCATACTCTGTAGAGATTTCCATTGTATATGCCCGTGGTTAAAATCCCCCATAATAATACAGTCCCGTTTGCTTACTTCCCTTATAGCGTTTTGTATTTTTTTCATTCTCTTCTATGCTTATGTTTGGACTTCGATAAACTAACCCAACTGTTAACGTTGACGTTTCCTGTAACTATGTTACACCAAACAGCTTCTTCGCAATCTGCTTCTCTTTCTAATTTTATTTCATAAGCCTGGATAGATTCTTTAATATATAAAATAACTCCACCTCCCTTTCTTCCTATTCTATCTTTTCTAAACATTACATATCCTGTCAGTCCCAATTCAGCATCTGATATATCGGTGGTGGTCCAGGATTCGGTTATACCTATTATATGAGGGTCAATATCTTCTACCATAATGTTTAGTTCATTTCTTTTGTTTACTATACTCCTTGCATTTAAACAAACACATTTATATCCAGCTTCAGAAGAGTTTTCCACACTGTTATTTGCTGATTTATTTGTGCTGTCTTTATCTATGCCTCCATTTTCAGGCTTTTCTGTGAGTCCCCCCTGCGAATCTAGTTTAAATAGATACAACCTGTCCCACTGTCAACAGATCGCAGCAGGTTCTCTGAGAAAACTGCTGCCCCCTTTCCACTAAGATGAAGGCCATCTCTCATGTACATATCTTCCCTCCCAACAAAGTATCCCCATAAATCTGTGAATCCCACCCCCTCTTCTTGCTTGCAGTGTGCGTCACTCCGTGAATGTTACTGTGGGTCTGCCAGTATTGTGAATATGACGACGAGAGGTGGACAACACAAAACAATTCTCTGGCAACATAAGTTATCAGTGGTTGGAAATCTTACCCAGCTTTATGGCAATGCATCCGTTCGATAAAAAATGAAGAATACAATTTTTAGAAGTTATCCTCTGAGGAAATGCTAAATCTGTTCGAGGGAGAGGAAGCCGCCACTCAGAGATCACTCTTTCGTATACATACAATACACCAATGCACGTTTTCGAGGACATATGACATACTCCATTTTACTGATACATTGGCTAGCAAAAATACCTTTCCTGCGGATAACGCTACATCTACGCACGCACGCACGCAGAAGGCGGTTCCCCAGAATATTCGTAAATGACGTTGATACGACTAGGCGAGGAAAATGGGAGAGGAGATAGACTTGTTGAGTTTATCATAGAGAATGAACTGATGATCACTAATACTTTCTTCAAACAACATCAAAGAAGACTGTACACTTGGACAACACCAGATGGTCGGAAAAGAAATCAAATCGACTTTATACTGATACCAAAACGATGGAGGACGTCTGTGTTTAATGCAAAGACATTTCCGGGAGCCGATTGTGGCTCTGACCATGAATTGCTAAGCGCCAAGATAGCGATAAAATTAAGAAAGATGAAGAGAGGGAAAGAGATAGTGAGATATGACGTCAGTGGTATCAAAGAAGGATACCGAGTAGAGGTTATGAACCGTTTCGGAGTATTACAGACAATGGCTGACGAGAAGGAACCAGATGAGTTGGCAGTAGAAATTAGGAACATCATTATGGAATCAGCTGACAAACACTTCACAAAAAAAGAGGATACAAAAACAACCATGGATAAGCAAAGACACACTCCAGATGATTGACGAAAGGAAAGAGTTAAAGAAGAACAAAGAAATGAGTGAGAATTAACATGAGAAATACAGAGAGAGAAGTGCAAGATGATTAAACGAATGTGTAAGAAAGACAAGAAGAAATATCTAGAGAAGAAATGCGAAAAGATAGACCTATGTATGAGAAGGAACGATAGTCGCAGTATGTTATAGGAAATCAAGTCTATGACACAGTCGTTCAAACCTAGACTTGGCGTTAGTAAAGATGAAACGGGAATGACTCTGACAGAAAGCGATGACATACTTGAAAGATGGAAGCAATATTGTGAAAGCATGTTTAAGAAAGAAGAAACAGAAGAGGTAGACATGGATGAAGGCAGAGAGAGGACAGAACCAGGAGATGAACTTAAGTCTTTGCTTTCAGAGGTGGAGTGGGGAATAAAAAGTTTAAAAGACGGAAAATCACCTGGCACTGATAACATCACTGCAGAGCTAATAAGAGCAAGTGGAGAAGCAGGCGGGGATATCTATTATGCATGGAAATATGGAGAAGTGGAACATGGCCCATGGACTGGAAACGAGCCATCCTTGTACCAATACCGAAAAAAGGTGACATACAAGAATGCTCAAACCACAGGACTATATCCCTCATCAGCCATGCGAGCAAAATTATGCTAAAAATCATAATGAAGAGAATCACAACAAAATTATAAAGTGAAGTCAACAGAACACAAGCTGGTTTCCGGACTGGAAGAGGAACAAGAGATCACATTTTCAACCTGAAGATATTAATTCAGAAATGCAGAGAATTCAACCATGACCTTAGGATCTGTTTCATAGATTATTCAAAAGCTTTTGATAATGTTAATCATCAACAACTCTGAAAAACCTTGATACGCATGGGATTTGACCAGAAAATTACATCACTTATCCAAAATTTATATGTTGGACAGCAGTTTGCAGTGAGATTAGAGTGTGGTACCACATATTAGTTCCCAGTCGGCAAGGGAGTGAGACAGGGGTGCATTTTGTCCCCCCCCCCACCTATCCAGTCTATACACAGAGAATATCATGAGAGAATTCGAGATTGACACGAGAAGCAAGTTTTGTATTGGACTGAAAGTGAATGGACAGGAGATATATGAATTGAGATATGCCGATGACACAGCGTTAATATCCGATTCAAAAGAAGTTTGGATAAACTGGTAACTACTGTTAAAGAGCACAGCGAGATGAAAGGATTGAAACTAAACGTAAAGAAGACTAAGATTATGGATTTGAAGGGATGTCGAGAACCATCAGAAGTCACAGTAGATGGCGAGGAAATAGAACGAGTGGAAAGTTTTAAATATATAGGGTCACTGATATAAGCGGATGGAGAAAGGACGAAAGAGATCAAGCGGAGGTTGGCAATGGCGAGTAAAAGGTAGACGGAGATGAAGAAGCTGTGGAAAGCAACGAACAAAGATACGAAACTACGAATTATCCGAATCTGCATATTTCCAACGGCTACGTATGGATGCGAAACCTGGATTCTTAATAAGTACATTACTAAACGTATAAATGCATTTGAAAACAAGTGTTATAGAAAGATATTACGAGTTTCGTGGACTGAACGTAGAACTAACGAATCCATCGCAGATGAGCTTGGTGTTATTATTGAACTTTGTAAAGAAACAGAAACTAAGTTATTTCGACCATGTGAAACGGCATCAGTCTCTAGAGAGACTAATAATGGAAGGAAAAGTGGAAGGCAGCAGAAGCAGAGGAAGACCTAGGAGACAATGGGGGGAAGGACATAAAGGAATGGATGGGAGTCGACGTCTGGCGAGTGGGGAGATTGGCAAACGAAAGAGCTGTCTATAGACAATCCACCAAGGCTGCAACGTCCGGAAATGGATAAGCAAACACAGAAGAAGACACACGTAATCATAGGAACGCTGTTGTACCGTCACCGGAAGTGATGACGACACCTAGTTAATTTCCACACGAAGCCAACTTAACCTGTAACATTTCTTAATTAGCCTATATATATCACTTCTGTGGTACATTATATGTAAACTGCGTTAGGTTATTTATAAGAGGACCAGAGTAATTCGACGGCTCTATCAACCAGTTCGTTGTCATTGCAACGTCACCTAAAGAACAGAGTGGTTCTCAAACTAGGGACCTGGGGCGTCGTTTGGCAATTTTAGGAGGGTCGTTTTATGACGTTGTGTCATTTTAGGTTGCTTACACTGAACTGTACAATTACTCACACACGATTTGGTAGATGCGTACGCAATGGTGTAAGCATCATTAATGTTATTGACACTCTAAAATTACAAACAAAAGAAACCTCACAACATGGTGGACAGTTTTTTTTATTTTTTGTCTAGACCATGATCAGTCATGCATTGGAGGAGAAAATGCTGAAAACCATTGTGGCATTTCTATCGCGAAGGGTACTGTCCACAATAGAATGTGCAAACCTTTCCTTATAGCAAAGAACAGCTAGGTGATGTATGACATAGAAAAAAGCTAATTTGTTCTGGATCCAACAGTGTGAATCTATCGATATTCAGTCATGGTATTAAATGGACATGCTCGTTAGATATATGTGCCTCAGCAACCTCTACGTTTTGATAGTGTTTCCAACATAACAAAGCTTCCCAAAAAGCCTTCAATGACGATTTTCAATTTCTCAAAACTATGGATGATCAAGCTTTCCAGTTGGGATTAAAAGTTCAGATAGTTGAGCTGCTTAACATATCGACGAGGTAGCCAGTCGTAATTCTCAATCATATTCTGGTCATGTTCCGTTTTGGTTGTGATTTTGGTTAAAGCTAGATATTCTGTTTCATTGTGGTAATACTGCCGTTGGACTGCCTGCAGCATATAAACAGTTCATGAACATTTCGTGACTGTACAGAGTTTCTTAAAATGGCTCAATTTGTCCCATTTTAACAGTCACGAAATGTTCATGAACTGTTTATATGCTGCAGGCAGTCCAAGGGCTGTATTACCACAACGAAACAGAATATCTAGCTTTTACCAAAATCACAAACAAAATGGAACATGACCAAAATATGATTGAGAATTACGACTGTCTACCTCGTGGATATGTTAAGCAGCTCAACTATCTGAACTTTTAATCCCAACTGGAAAGCTTGGTCATCCATATTTTTGAGAAATTGAAAATCGTCATTGAAGGCTTTTTGGGAAGCTTTGTTATGTTGGAAACACTATCAGAACTCAGAGGTTGCTGAGGCATGCGGTGGGTAATACAAACTTGTAGCATCTGGAAGCCCTGCAATAGGAGTTGGTCAGATACTTTCATGAAATATCGAGTCAGACATTCTACCAGCCAAGTCGAATGTTTGCACAGTACAACATAGAACTTAGTAATTGTACGACTTTGAGTAAAATATCGGAAATTATCATCACGTGTGTTATTAGCGAAGATATATGACTAACAGGGGGGACACACACGCGCGCGCGCGCACACACACACACACACGTTCAGAGAGAGAGAGGGGGGCACACACATACGTACACACATACATATATGCACACACGTATACGCGGCCGTATGCACGTATTTCAAGGAAGCCGTTTAGACTTAATATGTCACAGAAGCAGGACATGACATCATATGACCGATGACCACGGTGCATCGTAAATATTATGCTAGCTGTCCGAGTATGCACGATGTCCTTTAACGTGTTTCGTGTGCTGTGGTTTATGGAGGCGCACGACTTCTTCGATTGTAATTAGGTGGCGATGCTACGTATAATTAAGTGTTATATAAATGATAACTGATTGTATGCATGCTAGCGCGCGTGCATGTACACGTTTGTTTAGTTTTTAAAATATTCGCATAGTTGGTACGTGAAAGGTGTCGCCATTTTACGATCACTAAATTACATATGAAATTCGAGCAATGTTAATGTATCGTGATCGTGAGATTAAACCAGGTAACTTTGTGTCAAACCGTTCTCTTGTTGTACTATGAGATTGAGGCATGAACGTTCTTTTGCTAATTGACGGGCTATTTGTTAACACGTTTATGAATGTTGAAGTTCGTGTCAATGTACTTAACTGGCTAGCGGAACATCGAGACACCGTTTCCCTTACACACAAACAAACCACTTGGTTGCCGGTTGAAGTTCCAATTCAATACAACATATGCTTATTGACATTGGATTCACTATTTGGCTATGGACCAGAGTATCCGTCTGAAATGTTGACTCCCAGAAACGTCCATTAAGGGCTGAGATCGCAGGATAATTTGACTCTTAATATACCTGGGGCAAAGCGGAAAACTCTGGGAGATCGCGATTTAAAATGGTTGAATGAAACTCCCTACCCAAACTGTGCGCAGTAGTAGAAATGTCAGTGTTTTAAATGCAAATCGAAACATAATAATTTTTGTGTAGCATACATAGAAGTGATTAGTTTTACGCATTTAAATAGTTTTACTTTTTATCTAATCATTTGAATTACACCATATTTTTTCTAATATTGTTACATTTTATTGTACAGCACCACGTAATGCGATTACGAATAGGGTTGATGACGAGTTGTTGACAACCACAAACAACAACATTGTGCGGAGAGTTGTGGTTTCCATCATCATCATCATCAGACGCGAGACAGAAGAAGAAACTGTGGAATGAGGAATGCCGTTGTTTTTACATCGTGAATTCAATATATCGTCTGTTTCGTGCTAACTGATGATGACCTTGTTTTATGCGCTCAGTAGTCGGCACGGCGTGATACATTAACAGCACGGCGTGATACATTGTCAATGTATGACTGATCATGTAATATCATGTTCTGATAGCAAATATTGTAGCCCAGGTATTTGTGCATAAATGCCCTTAGAAAATATGTTTAGACAATATAAATCAATTCGTAGCTGCGCCGCAGTCATTGGTATTTATTATGATTATATGTTTTAAAGGACGTGAAGTCCCGGCAGAGGTGATAAACATCTTTCTCAGCAGAATGGGTTAATTTTACTGCTACAATGTAATCATACCGCCAGTGGCATCAGCTATGTCTACCACATGTTCTACGTGTACACACATGCATACGCATGAAATACAAGTTATACTGTCGCTTCAGAAAATAGCATACATATAAGCTTACACAATGCTCATAAAACAAGTCATACACAGGTTTATATAGGCATACTTATGGTTGATCTCACAGTATAACTCATCATGATTTATTAAATGCTTGTTGGCTAATATTGTGGCCCTGGTATCACACTATGAAGTCAGAAGTCTCAACATGTATGGTTATGAAATGCATTTAGTGAATATTTTTGCGGATAGTATATTACATTATGTGATGCACATATATTCAATTTGATACACATTGCATATTCTTCGGCAAAGTAAAGACGTTTTTCGTGGATACATTTGACTAAAATGTGTCACTAAAACACTATAAGTGTTACAGGCTCTAATAACACCTATTGTGTTAATTTTGTTAATTTTTTTATTTTATGTTTGGAACGTCTTTTTAACTTTTTGTGGCCAGATGCCACATCAAACTACATGTATTACTTTTGTACTACCGGACTGCCTTCCCAGTCTGACAACTACTCTCATTGTGGTACACGATTCCAATCGATCCTCTACTTATGGCGCAAAATACAAATGATAATTTATCGGAAGATAGAATACTACTAAATTTTGGTGGTTCAGCTGCTAATAACCTACAACATATTCTCGGCAATTTAGATGACAATAATGAAAACATAGCTATGATGACACACTCGCCATACATAGACATTTTGAAACTAAACGAAACTCTCGCTTCTACAAAAGATAGTTTTACAATATTTAGCTTAAACGCTCAAAGCATGAACTCAAAGTTCGATCACCTTTCTCCACTTTTACTGGACTTACGCAACAAAGACATAGGTTTTAGCGCAATATGCTTGCAGGAAACGTGGCTCTCGGAGGACTCAGAATTGTCTCAATACCACATTCCGAATTATAATATTATCCATCAAGGCAAACAATGTACAGGTCATGGTGGCCTAATTATATATCTACATGGACGTTACCAATATCATCTATACGAGTCATTCGATGTTTGGGTGGGGCTGTTTATTTATATTTATGGAGCAAATCTAAAAAGACACATCACAGTAGGTAATATTTACAGACCACCGAAATTCAATAACACAGCCATAGTAATATCCACTTTTATTGGTGAGTTGGCACCAATTCCGTCAAGATTAGGAACGAAAAGTTCAGAAACAATAATTGTAGGAGGTTTCAACCTTTATTTGCCGAAAGTGAACGATAGACAACAAATTGGAGATTATTTTGATTTATTTTGTACAAACGGCTTTTATCCGAAGATCACTCTACCGACCCGTTTTTCTCTTAATAATGTACACTCATCGATCAGATACAATGTAGGATCTCAAATGCCACTAGAGTTTGTACAGCAGGTATATTAAAGAGTAACATATCAGATCATCTACCATATTTCATAAGCTTTAACAAATTACAAACTAAACAAAGTACCCCGAAATATGTGAAAATTAGGACAAACATTGAAAAATATATTTTAAATTACTGTGAATCTGTAAGTCAATTATGCATTATGGAGAAACTAAATCAAGATCGTTCTGCAGACCCAAACATTAATTATGAAATACTTGAAAGCGTACTTACTCAGCTATTCGAAACTCATTTTCCAGTTACAACTGTTCGCTACAACAAGTATAAACATAAAAAATCCATCTGGGTAACAGATGTAATTATTAAGTCCATAAAATATAAAAATAAACTGTATCGGAAACTAAAACAAACTCCACAAAATGACACTTCTTACAATGCCATGTCGGTCAATCTTCGTGTATATAAAAATATTATAAATAAAACCATCAGCAATGCCAAAAAGATTTACTACGGAAACCTATTTGACCAATTCAAGTCAAATACGAGGAAAACGTGGGACACCATCAAACAACATCAAACAACATCAAACAACTTATAAATAAAAACTACACATAATTTAAACTTCCAAATCGCTTTCATATAAATTACTTACGTATTACCGACACCAAGCAGATTGCACGAATTCAATGAGTTTTTTGTGTAAATATTGAAACTAAACTAGCACAATCAATTCCCCACAAAAAAAACCAAAACATTTTAATAGTTATTTACAAAACAGGTCTCTATCAACATTTAATTTCAAACCAGTAACCGAAGATACTGTAATACAGATTACCAAGGAATTTGACCCAAAGAGAAGTGCAGATCATGATTTGATTTCAACAGTTTTACTAAAAAGAATTAATTTATTAATTGCTAAACCGTCCTTAATTATTAACCAATCTCTTAGCACAGGTATATTTCCATATAAACTACAAATTGCCAAAGTTATTCCTTTGTATAAAAATGATGATAACACCATGCTCAACAATTACAGACCAATTTCACTTCTCCCTCAATTTCCAAATTTTTTGAAAAAAAATTGTATACGATCAAATATTTGACTGTCTACCTATAAACAAATTATGATACAAAAGTCAGTACGGGTTTAGGAAATTACATTAAACGGAAATGGCTACTCTCGAACTAACTGACACTATTCTTCAAAATTTATATAACGGAAAAATTCCCATTGCATTTTTTTGGACTTGTCAAAAGCTTTCGATACTATAGACCACAATATTTTATTTACAAAGCTTGAACACTACGGCAAAAAGGGTACTTCCCTAACTTGGCTAATGAGCTACCTTGCCAAAAGACGCCAATTTGTTAAATTCGATGACGTAACATCTGACACATTATCTATTTCAACTGGGGTCCCGCAAGGGTCAATATTAGGACCCCTACTATTTGCTCTATATAGAAATTATATTCATCTTGCTAGCAATAAATTCAAGGCCATACTATATGCTGATGATATCACCCTCATCGGACCACTTTGTTCTTTCAAGTGCAGTTGAAATATACAAAACAATAATGTTGTCAGTGATAACATAAACGATGAACTAAAACATATTAGTGAATGGTTATCTGTAAACAAGCTCTCTCTAAATACAAGCAAAACTAAATATATTTCATTTTCTACAACGTAATACCTCCGGTATAAAAGTATTGTTAAAAATAGATGGTAAACCCATAGAGTGTGTACACACATTCAACTTTCTAGGCACTACTATTCAAGAAATGTTAGATTGGACTCCACACATTGACAAAATATATAATAAAATATCACGAGCCCTGGGAATTATGAATAAATTAAAACACTTTCTACCTGGATATCCATTAAAGACTATGTATAATTCATTAATTGTGCCACACCTCAACTACAGCGTTTTGCCATGGGGTTTTGATACAGACAGACTTTCTAAATTGCAGAAAGGGCCTTCCGAATAATTTCCTCAGTAAATATAACTCACACACCGAACCTACAATGAAATCTCTAAATCTATTAAAACTGGAAGAAATCTTCACTCGTCAATGTTTGACGTTCTTTCATAAATTTGTACATAAACGCGTTCCTAAATTTGTAAACGCTATTTTTACAAAACGCTACATATTATGAAGGCAAAGTCATCAAATTATCATCCCATATAGTCATACATCGAGAGCCCCAAAATGTATTAGATTTTACCTACCAACTTTACTTACAAAAATGCCACCCTGCATTTTGGATAAAATATACACACATGTCCTCTATGGTTTTTCAACATACACAAACTGCTACATATGCACTTAGCCTACCAACATACATCTCATACTGTCTTTCGATTTTTAAGCACTTGCATGTCTTGAACTTAAATATGTTCTGTATACCACTTTGGGAGTTGTAGAAATGTTTTAGTTACAATTTCAAGTGGGTGGATGGTTCTCACGTCAGCGGCATATTTATAATGCCTTAGTGAGAGTCTCCCGACAGAAATGTCTTCTTTACATGCTTTGTATTTGGTCATTTATTATCTGTCGAATAAAGATGTTCCAGTTCCAGCTCCATTAACAACTCAACAAAGAAAAGAATATACAATCACGAGAAAACATATTGAATTGGATAGTAACAGATAGGGTATAACAAAAATAAAAGGGTATGATACGGAACACGAAACATAAAACGAATCACAATCAAAGTAATGTATTTGGAAATAAGATCACATTAAGACACGTACATGTCGAATATGCTTCATTTTACCATTACCAAAAATACCGAGACAAACCAATTACCGCGCGCGGCGGCGGCGACGGCGACGGCGACGGCGACGGCGGCGGCGGCGGCAGAAGCGGCGGCGATATTAATTTGCATTATGCGCCCCAAGCAAACGCGCATCGCACGCGAGGAAAGCAACCCATGACATTTGCCGACCCCACATCTGATCCGTGGGTATCTTCTGCATATACTGTTAAAAAAATCATCAAAATCGGAGACTTTTTTAACATCCTGTGCGTGAATGATTTGCGTATGTTTGCAATGTAAATTGGCAGCAAAGTGTCGAATACCTTAAGGAAATAGCACGTTCAAAAGCCTACATATATGAAATGTTTGCGCAGACCGGTCATTTGCCGACCCCACATCTGATCTATAGGTATCTTCAGCATGTGTGAAAATATAATCGAAATCGGAGAAAAACATGTTGTTATTTGTTATACTTGAATGATTAGTCCTATGTTTGCAATGTAAGTGGCAGCAAAATATCGGATATCTAGGAAATGACACGTTCAAAAGCCTATATATGACATGCTGCCGCAGACTGGTCATTTACCGACCCGGGATTCAATCTGTATTTATCAGTGGCATATATACTGTGAAAATATAGTGTAAATCGGAGAAATGGTTGGGTTAACCAGCTTGAATGATTAGTCCTATGCTTGTAGTGGAAGTTCTAAATAGCAGTAACCGATTAGATAACTTCAGACACATTATATTCCTGAAATAAAATGAGAGACCCTTTAAGGTGTAGGACAATTTATTTGAGAAACTGTACACATGATACAAATGACACAAAACCAGTATGTGTCTGATAACACAAGATAATTGTTTATATGATCTCACAATTACAGCATAAGAAGCATTTACGTATAGAGCAGACCGGTCATCTGTCAGCCGGCATTGGATCCGTAGGTATCTTCGGCATCTTCGGCATAAAATGTGAAAATATCATCGTAATCGAAGAACATTTCTTAACATCCTATCCTTGAAGAATTAGTCCTATGTTGGTAGTGTTTACTCTAAATAGTAGTACTAGATTATATAACTTCAGTAACCAGCATTTTCAAACGCCTATATGAAATGCTGGCAGTTGCTGACATGCACACTAGTTGCCAACACATGAAGTTTCAAGGCAGTTGGAAATAAAATGTTGGTTTTGTGGTAATCTAGCGAAACAGTTGCTCCACCTTCTTGATCCTAAATAAGAACACGTAGTGTTGGCGAATGCGACCAGAGGTCGGGCGGAGCACATGGCGCACGGTCACGATGTACATCGTACATAGATGTTTGAATAAACATTCTACATTACTTATATACATTGTTTGTAAGTAATATCACATGGTGACAGAAGAAACACGAGATATTAGGAACCGGAGGCTAGAAATTGATAGAACTGAGATGGTTATATCGCCCAAAACTGAGATGGTTAAATCGCCCAATAAGTGACTGAGCGATAACAAGTGACTGAAATGTGGACCAGATTCACTTGTAATGCGGGTTGTTGACTCTGTGCAATGAATTATGGATAAATTACCCCCACCACCTGGGTTGCAGCTCACAGGGAATGTGTCTGACAACTGGGCTAAGTTCAGACAGAAGTTTGAAATATATTTAGAGGCGACAGGTGCAGCAGGGAAAGCGGAGAGAATGAAGACGTCCAAACTGAGACATGTTATAAGGGAAGAGGCACTAGAACTGTACAATACGTTCAAATGGGACATAAAAGATGCCCGAAATCAAGTGATAGCCAACCAATCCATGGTATTGAAGCATGTGTTGACACAATTTGACGAATTTTGTACACACAAGAAGAACCTGACATTTGAAAGACAAATTCTTCACCTACCAACAGAAACAAGGGGAGACAATTGACCAGTTTATCTGACGTCAAAAATTAGGTCGTGTGAGTTGTCACCACTTGAAAATTCCTTGATTCTGACCCAGTTGGTGCGAGGGATATTCAGTGCGGGAGAAACTGTTGCGAATTGATGACCTAGATTTGGAAACAGCTGTCCAGATCTGCAAAGCATAAGAGTAAGCACAGGAGCTACACATTGTGCCCGAGGGGACGTCGGTGAACACAGTGAGGAAATGTACGAAGGTGCCAGGTCCAAAGCAGCAGCATGTTAGACAGCAGTATGCTTCACAGCAGGATGGCACAACAAGAGGTCGACAGGATGAATACTCATGTAGAAGATGTGAACTTGTGCATGCACCTCGACGATGTCCGGCGCATAACAAGACGTGCATCAAGTGTCAGAGACGAGGACACTTTATCAGATGGTGTCCCCAGAGGTCGGTGAATGTCGTAAATGATGAAGATGACCAGGGAGAACTGTTTGTTGACATGAAAACTGATGAACTGTTGGTTAACTCAGTACAAACTGAATGGGTTCACCCACTGATGGTGAATGGGTTTATTGTTCCCTGTAAGCTTGATACAGGAGCACAGGCTAATGTGCTGTCTCAAGATGTCCTAAAGCATTTCATACCTGTACCTAAAGTCCATAAGACAACTGTTTCCCTGAAGGGTTATGATGGTGGAGATATTCCAGTGTCGGGAAAGTGTCCCACAAAGGGAAGGTTATAAATGTGTCATTTGTTGTGGTACCTGGTAAGAAGCCAACAATCCTAGGGGTTGACATCTGTGAACGACTAGGTCTTGTGAAAAGAGTCTGTGTGGTAAAAGATGAAACAGTTGAGGTAGATTACTCTGACTTGTTAGATGACTACAAGGACGTGTTTCATGGGATAGGTTGTCTTGAAGGAGAATACTCTATCACGGTCGATGAAAATGTCACACCAGTAGTACACCCAGCAAAAAAGTACCATTTGCTCAAAAAGGTAAACTTAGGGATGAACTTGAACGCATGGAAAAGCTGGAGGTTATTGAAAAAATGTCGAGGAGCCAACCGATTGGGTTAATTCATTAGTGTTGGTTGAAAAAACGGTGATCTCAGGGTATGTCTTGACCCACGTGAACTAAATCGAGCAATTAGGCGTGAACATTAAAAGTTACCAACACGTGATGAGATCATGGCTCAGCTTAGCGATGCCAAATACTTTAGTAAGTTAGATGCGTCTAGTGGGTTTTGGTGAATGAAACTTGATGAAGACAGTACAAAAATGTGTGTCTTTAACACTCCATTTGGTAGGTACAAGTTTCTCAGGCTTCCATTTGGATTCTCATCAGCTCCAGAAGTGTACCACAAGAAAGTCCACATGCTGTTTGAGTATATTGATGGCGTCGATACTACGATGGATGACATCATAGTGTGGGGTAGTACAAAGGCGGTGCATGATGAGCGACTGCGTGATGTGTTCGAAACCACAAGAAAGGCCAATTTAAAGCTCAATCAAGCAAGTGTGAGTTAGGTGTGAAGAAGCTTTTGTTCACTGGTGATGTCTTGACGGAACGTGGGGTCCAACCAGATGAGCGAAAGGTTTCTGCCATAGCGAACATGCCCAGCCCAAGTAGCAAGGTAGAAGTGCAGAGATTTCTAGGAATGGTCAGTTACCTTGGAAAGTTCGTCTACAACCTGTCGACGAAGACTGAGAAACTCCGAATTCTGCTTCATTAGACTGTTGAGTGGCAATGAGGACGAGAGCAAGAGCAGGCATGGCAAGATCTCAAAACTTTGTTATACACTCAGCCTCTGCTGAAATTCTACGATCCATCGAAGACTGTGAAAATCTCATCAGATGCTTCTCAGAGTGGTCTTGGTACAGTGATTCTGCAACAGCATGATGGCGAATGGCAGCCAGTAGTCTATGCATCCGGAGCGATGACAAATGCTGAAACAAGATACACTCAAATTGAGAAGGAACTTCTCAGCATCATGTTTGCGTGTGAGCGATTCCATCAGTTCATATATGGACAAGCAGTGATTGTTGAAACCGATCATAAACCACTTGAGAAAGTATTTCACAAGTCCTTGAATCATTGCCCACTGAGAATACCGAGACTTATGATCAGACTCCAGAAATACACACTGAAGGTGTCGTGCACACCAGGAAAATTCATGTACACAGCTGATGCATTTTCCATGACAGATCCCAATGAGGTCCAGTCGTCTACAGAAGATGTACAAGTTTCTGTCAACATGATGACATCAAACATGTTTCTAGTGACAGAATGGACCAAATCAGATGTGAGACAAAAAAGAGTATGAAGCCTCTTATTGAGATGGTCCAGAAAGAATGGTCTCCAACTAAGGATGCATGTGACATGGAAGTCCGTGAGTTCTGGAATTGCAGAGAAGAATTGTCAGTGACCGACGTTGTCATTTTCAAGGGAAGTAATTGAAGTACTTGAATGCAGACATCAGATATTTGGTGAATCAGTGCAGAACTTGCCTGAAATACAAACCTAAGCACCAGACAGAACCTCTACTTCCACATGAATCACCAAATAGAGCGTGGCAAAAGCTGGGAAGCGATTTGTTCACATGGGACGGCAAGAAAAACATTGTAGTGACGGACTACTTCTCAAACTATTTTGAGGTGCAATGTTTGACTACAGTGAACAGCCGATCGATCACAGCTTGTCTGAAAGACATATTTGCACGACATGGGATTACTGATGTTCTGTTTAGTGACAATGGGCTACAGTATGCAAGCGCAGAATTTGCAAAGAACTGGGAATTTGTGCACAATACCTCAAGCCCGCATTACCCAAAGTCAAAAGGTCTAGCTGAAAGTTCTTTGAACATTTTCAAAAATCTCATGAAGAAATCACAGGATAGCGGAGAGGATTTCATGAAGAACTTACTGATATATCGGACGACACCTCTACAGATTAGCAAGTCTCCAGCGGAATTGTTGATGGACCGGAAATTTAAGTAAAACTTGCCAATAAACAGAGACTTGTTGACGCCACACAACTCGGAGGAGGTGGTACAAAAGAAGCAGAGACAAAAGGAAAGACAAAGCAAATACTACAACAAAGGAACTCGCACACTGCCACCACTCAAGACAGGTGACAGAGTAAGACTCCGCAATAATAACGATGGTCTGTGGTCCCGGGATGGAACGGTGATACAAGAAATTGCACCACTGTCTTACCAGGTTGAGACAGATTCAGAGGTCATGCTGAGAAGAAATCGAAGTGACTTATGACTAAAATACACCAACCGCCCAGTTCAAGCTGACTTAAACACAGCAACATATGCCTTGGTTGAAAGAAGGGTGCAAGAGAAGAGTTGCAACAAAGGTCAGGCACGACCCGAGCCCATGATAAACGAGCAGTCATTTCCAAGGGCCTCAAAACGTGCTAGGAAACCCCCATCAAGGTACATCCAGGAATTGTAAAGTTATGACTGGTGGTGTTTGGGACTAGTATGCATATGTTAGGCAGTAGCTCATTAAGGACAATATGAACTTCATAAAGTTATAATTGTCAACTTTGGAAATGTGTAACCAACAATAAGTTGTTTATATGGAAAGGAAGATGTGGTAATCTAGCGAAACAGTTGCTCCACCTTCTTGATCCTAAATAAGAACACATAGTGTTGGCGAATGCGACCAGAGGTCGGGCGGAGCACATGGCGCACGGTCACGATGTACATCCTACATATATATTTGAATAAACATTCTACATTACTTATATACATTGTTTGTAAGTAATATCACAGGTTTCGTGGTGATCTGGAAGGTAAGTTGAAATTATTGTAAAGGTACGATATATATTTTACTCATTCATACATTCCATAGGAGTCGGAAGGGGTTATGGGGGCTAAACCCACCAATAGTTTGAGTGGATGGTTAAGCACCACCTCCAGTATTTTGTGAATTTGAAAATATCTCCACGCTTCGAAAGTAATGCCCGACAGCAGCGGGTGCTGAAGTTCCGGCTCAGACCCCAATATACATACAACTCGTTCCGACTTCTATGTATTTATTTGCTGTTCTTCTACTAGAATAAATACGTTGACGGTTTGCTCTCCGCCAGCTGTCGTTTAATAGCCCGAAACATTATGCACAATCTGTATTTCACCCCAAGAAATATTCGAAATATCTGTTAACAGTCAGATAGATTTAGTAAAATAATACTCGCTGTTGCCTCTTACTATCATTTATTGCAGAGCCATATGTCTCTACCGTTGATGTGTTTGGTTCCTACGGTCCTTATACACACGAACTGACAAGTCTTGCTAATAAGTATATATTATAATGACTATTAACCAGATAATTGATCCTGAGTAACATATATACGACGTTCCTTTAAATGTTCGGGTGCTTCAAAGACTGAGTTAATAAATATTTCTCCTCTCACTTATGTTACCACTTTAGAGCTTAAATATGCTCTACAAAATAACTACTATACACTATCACGTTTCTAAAATCATGGGAATTCATTTAAAATTTATAAGTAGTTCTAATTGTGTGTTTAATTATTGAAATTATAAATGGAGAATATTAATAACAGCAAATTTGTAAAAAGATATTCACATTCAAATTACATTGGTGTTCATAATATACATTAGTTTTTGTTCATTTTTAATTATGACATTTTATTAATAATCTTAAAAAAGAAATGTGTACTCTTCAAAGCACATAACTAAAAAATCCTAAATCAAGAAAAGGAAATATCTTTATTGGTGTTACTATGTAATTTACTCTGCTATTTTCACTAGATATTTAGAGAAAAATATGGATAGTACATGGCTGTGAAATAGATCGTTTTACTATATTATCAATTAATTCATTGTGGATTCAAGAAACAATCTAAATACTATAAACATAACGTATTTCACTAATTCCAATATCTCAAAGCAACAGTAAGGATTATATTACTCATGTCTGATATAGTAGTGAATTCTAATAACACTTATTGTAAGCGCGTGCGATGAATATATGTCTTAAATGTGTCTTTTACGCGTGTATCAATCGTACGATGTGCAGGCGATGCTTTAATTGGCTACGTGTTGCGACAAAAAACAATTAGTGCGCTGCGCTGCGACAAAAACAATTAGATCTGTCATTTAACGCGGGCGATTGGCACGAACCTAGCGTCTACGAAAGCTCAGTATTTCTGGTAATGCAGAGACTGCGCTATTTCTACGTAGTCTGTAAATCTCCATCCCGGAGATCTCCGTCATTCGAAGGCCAACGAACAAAGTATTTTTGAAAATTAAATCCGTAGTATTCGCATTTTATATTACACATATATTACGTGTTACCTTGGAATTGTTCAGTAAAAAAGTAAATGTAATTTCTTATATGTAGGGCAGTATCCAGTCATTAGGACTGCCCAAAGCGCTTTTCACTTTGCTCCCTGGCAGACCTGTTCTATCGCACGCCATCGCGACTTCTCTGAGAAGCATCCAGCCACGCTGCAATTAATGCACGCAAACTATTCGTATACAAATATCCACCATATAGCCAGGTACTCATTCATATAGCTGAGTGAGCTGGAGCAATATAGAGAGAATTAACGAACTTGCCCAAGGTCTGACACCGCAACACACGATGCCAACACGGATTCTCTCGATTGAAAGTCCGAAGCATTGGCCACTGCGCTCCACATAACTGGTGGCATAACCACCTGGGTAAAAGGAGCAGGAAATTAGTTTCTTCAAATGTTAATGGTGAATTACAAACACGGTCTAGGAACTCGACAAACAACAATCGATCGTACCTGTCGTATTTCAAGGCTATTTTGACAATAGACAGGTCACGCCAGGTCTTTTATTTCTGCTCTACAGAATGTGCGTATGCGCGACCTACTTCGGTTTACTGCCAAACTTAACAACCCCGAATTAGGGATGACGACACAGCCATCTTTTGTCACCGGTAGCGACCATAGCTTTACTTGGCACCTGAGAATAAAACATGCAAATCTACCATTTTGAAATGGAACATGCCTGTCTTCGAAAAAAGACATGTACAAATTAAATTCTGCGAACTTAGTTTTTAGCAAGCTGTCTCGTTTTTGTAGCCTTGACCACGATGCTAATAGGGTCTATTAAAAAGTACGTAGCACATGTTTCATTTAAAACAGCAAATGTAGGCCTATAGGCATACCTACGTAATTTCCATGGTTGCGTGTGAGAAGCAATCAAGAACGCAGGTGTAATCAACAATGCAAATTGCATGTTGTATAATAACTAAGTTTTTTGCATAGCACGAAAGCAAAGAGTCTTGTGCTAAGAATACAGACGTTGACGTTACCACTTTGATAAACTACCGCCTCAAACCCACGTCATCGACGCCCATTCCTTTGCTACACATTATGGCGAATCTGCTACAGATAAGCAATAACGCATATTTCCTGCTAATTAAAACCTCGGATATTAGAACTTAAGACGCGCGTCTCTATAAGAGTTGTCACGAAACCATTCGCAGGCGTTGTCGTCACTGGCCGTTTAGGGCGATGATTAATTAATGCAGGGTCCTTCTCCGTCGTGTGCATATATTCTCCAGAAGGGGGCCCGCATTCGCGCAACGGTTCCCGCTCTACACGCAACGACGTCGCCACTGTACAGAATACTGCGCTAAAGGTGAGTATTCTGCATTTGACTCCGATATTCGAGTAGCAACTTAAATGCAGATTGTCTATTCCGTTGGGTAATTCTTAGCAGGAAGTCCGCTGAATTAGTTGTACTTCGGCTGATTTATGATCTGGTGCGTGGGAACCACAAACTTCAAAGGTATATGCGTTTAGGGAAGCAAGCCTTTGTAATAAGTGCCAATTACAGGCAATACATGTATGTGCGTGCGCGCGCGCGCGCGCGTGTGTGTGTGTATGTGTGTGTGGGTGTGTGTGTGTGTGCTTGCGTGCGTGCATTATTGCGCGTATGAGTGCATAACCTAACATACCCTGTATTTAATATTACACATTATGGTAATATTAAATTATTATTAAGTAACAATAAACTTTATATTGCTCATGGTTGTTGTTGTATATGAGAGATAGTATCTACCGTTCACTTACGATGTTGCCGCGGTTAGACTGAAGACAAATATACTTATAGTAGTTTTGTGACCAATATTACATTAGAAAAACTGTACTCGAAGACGCCATCTTAGCTTCGATTTTTAGTTTCATAAGGCCGGATAGGCGATACACTCGCTGTATATATTTGTGAAACATTTTATTACAATCGTCTGACCATGCGGAAGTTTACTGAATTATTTGTACAGCTGTTCTTTGTCCTATAAATATTTTGGCCCGCCTGTTTTGCCGTGGGAACCATGAAAGTGTCATGATGCACAAACGTGCGCGCCCACCACCAAAGAGCTTTTACGGGAAAGCTCATTATAACTACTCGTTCGACCCTTCTCGTGAGCGGCTGAGCGGCATTGTATATTCCAACAATTACTTTTACTTCCCAAACATTATTTGTAACATGAGCTACGGCTGGCGAAAACGAGCTGAAGATTCTTGCCGACAATAGTATTGGCTGAGCTTAACTTCAACGTTTCGGATGGCGATCTGTCACGAGGTACTGATACTGGTGTAATCCGCAGCGTCCCTGGCGCACGAAGAATAACCAGTAGCAACAGTAGCAACGGTGAACGTTTTACTCGGACTCTTCCCTCAAAGCACAGCTTTGGTCTGAAACGCCACTTCACCATCCCACTCTAGGGATAGCTATGTTAAGCATGTCTTTTTAGTGGTTTCCTGCGATCTTTATTCCTTCCGCTAGGGATCGGATCAACATGTGTTTGGGTCTAGCTGATTCGATTCGATTAAGGATACTGGGAATGACTTCTTCTTCCTCCTTGTTCCGTGTTGTGCATGAGTGAGGGTCGAGTATAGTAGTGTTCCTATCAGCAACTCCCTTTCTCCACCTTTCATCCTCCTCCGATCTTCTCAAATATCCCTCCTCTGACAAGCCACCTCAGCTTGGTTTTCCCCTTTCCCTGAGTCATTGATGTTGCTCCGCTTCTGCTCTCTTTGTCAGTTTGTCTGCATCCACCCTTATCAAGTGGCCTGCGCATCTCATCTCATCATATTAAACGTAATAAAACGTTTGAAATGTCGTAAGTTTACTTCTGTTCACTGTACAATTCATGCCACAATCTCTGACCTAGCAGCGTTGGCCATTTGGAGCGCAGTAGCGCCGAAGATAGAGCACCGGACTCTCAATCGAGAGAACTCGGATTCGAATCCTGTACTGCCGTGACAAATCTTGGGCAAGTTCGTTCAATCTACGTTCACTCAGCATATGAATGAGTACATGGATATAGGCAGTGGTGGGTATTTGTATACGAATAGTCTTCATGCACCAATTGCAGCGTGGTTGTTCACAGAGAAGTCGAGATGGTATTTGATTGAACATGTCTGCCAGAGAGTAAAGTGCAAAGCGTATTGCGTTGTTGAAAGGGCTGGATACTGCGCTATGTAACTTACCTTTTGTTTCATCTGCTCTGCTTGCCTCATCAGTCGTGTGCCCGAGCTGCGTCCACCATCGTAAGTTCCAGTAACTATAGCTAGTAGAAATTATTAAAGGCTTCCTCCTCAATTCGATTGTTTCGCTTGTTTAATTTCAAAACACTTTTATCTAGAAGTATAGTATGCACCTTGTTTGTGGAACGTTTTTGTATAGTTTTGGTGTGTGTCTTGCTAAATGGATTGCAGACTAAAGAAATATTGGGTGATGGTTAATTTATACGGTTAGGGTTATCTCGTCAAGACCAACTTTCTTCAAAATACAAAGTTAGCTCGTATGAAACTTAGAAACGTTAAATAGGCCTACGCTTGTTGAATACTCCATTTGAATACAGGCAAGAATGCCGATTGAGACATCTTGTGCAGCTGTAGATCATGCCAAGGACACGTTTTTGCCACGCACAAATATAAAAAGGAACATATGGAATATGACAGGAATTTTGTAGTGAGCGCCTGACGAAGGTTCATCGGTGGCCGGAGAGAGACGTCATGGAAGCGTTCTGTGGCAGTGTGCCAGCTACTGACAGCTGGTCAAACCGACGGCAATCGGCGGGTTTTGGTTGAGTACCATCGAGAGAGCGTGACGAATGAGTCTGTATCAAAGTGGATGGCAGACGGGCACAGAAACCCACCATCGATTACGGCGCAGGTGTCTACGATGTCAACCGGCAAATCTAGCGATGGATGCACCGAGAAAAGCCTGTATTATGCCTTATATTGGTGAACAACTTAACTTAGCTCACCGCTCTGAAGACATCAGTCAGTGCATTCTAACAAATATAGACAAATTGTTGTTTGCTGTAACGTTTCCCTGTTACTATTGTCTGACAATGCCGACAGTCTATAAATGTAGTATGTCGTTTACCTATGACGAAATAAAGGTGTCTCCGCTGTTCGATTTTTTGTTTGTCTCATTACAAATTAATTTTGCGAAAAAGCAAGCCTACGTAATATCCACTACAACATGCTTGTTTGTGTGACTTTATGTATATAGATTTGATAAAAACATCAAGTAAACTACTGACTTATTTAAATGTTGACCCATTTGTGATTCTCATAATTGAAATCTCTTTATCTCTGTCACTATTTTTCTCTCTGTCGTACTCCCTCCCTCCCTCCCTCCCTCCCTCCCTTCTTGCCTCCCTCCCTCCCTCCCTTCCTGCCTCCCTCCCTGCCTCCCTGCCTCCCTGCCTCCCTGCCTCCCTGCCTCCCTGCCTCCCTCCCTCCCTCCCACCCTCCCTTCCTCTCTCTCTCTCTCTCCCTCCCTCTCTCCCTCCCTCGCTCCCTCCCTACCTCGCGAGATCATTTGGAGCATGCGCGGCAAACCAGCGGACGTAGATAATCCTATGGATGTGCGTAACCAGTCTTATAGATTTTTACCTCCTTCTTCGTCTTCCATGTAAGTACATAATCCCGATGCATTGCCGCACTGTTGTGACTATATACAATCTGGATGAAGTTGTACAACATACATGTGGTGCATGCTACAATAATTAAAAACGGTTTCAGTTCTGTACTAACATCGTGCTACACTGTAGTGCTGGCTAAAAATACATAAACGTGCGTGGTACATAAACGTCCAGAGTGGCCAACCTTCCATTGAAGGTGTCTTGGGTTGGGGATGTGAATATGCTCCCGGGCAGCTGGTTCCGCAGGCGGATACCAGCTGGAAAGAAGTCAGTCCTGCGGCAGGATATGTGATAGCGCAGGTTACGGTTTCTTGTAGATGAATGAAGAAATGTGGCTGCCAGTTTGTTCATTGGGTGGGCAATGTAACGCACGGTACATCGTGGTTATCTAAGCGGTTGTCCTCCTCTCATGGCTGGTACCTAGGCACATATGTATTCTCCTGCTACATCGATGATTCGCTACGCCACCTCTCATGGCTGGTACCTAGGCACATATGTATTCTCCTGCTACATCGGTGATTCGCTACGCCACCTCTCATGGCTGGTACCTAGGCACATATGTATTCTCCTGCTACATCGATGATTCGCTACGCCTCAACCAACAGTGTGAGTGTGATATCTTTCAAGCTTTGCTTTGCCAACAGTTCCCGTTTGAACAACTTTGTCTTAAGTTTTTGTCATAAAGAAAAACATTTAGGGCTAAGTATTCCACAACACATACGACAAGTCAGAACGCAGCAGGTGCTCGGCGTCCATTTTCGATGGATTGGCAGACCTTGTTGCTACACAATAGGTCACGTGATGGATAGGTCAATTGACTACTGTCATTACTTGCTTGCCAGTTCTGACGTTATTTTTAGTATATATATGTAAATTTTATGTATTTATTTTTATTATTGTTGTACACTGCAACTTATATTATAGTCTTACCTGTTCTATATTGTTTGGATAAAATCATAATTTTTATGTTATATTATGTTATATCACGTACAGCGCATTAAACCATACAGTGGTAATTAGCTCGGTAGGCCAAAATAGTTCTACATCAATATCTCACCGGTACTGTACTATATCCCGTAGAGCGGTCTCTGCGGCGAAAGAGCTCTTCGATTCCCGCAGATTCGCCTTCTTCTTTGGTTTTGACTGAGTAATTGCATATGTGGTGTGCGACACCATTTTGCGATTTTATATGATATGTATTAATCTTATGGAGTGTGCGCCAGAAAGTTTTTGTAACATAAAGACCAACTAGAACTGCATCATGTCAACGACCATTCAAACGATTTGAAGTATATATGTATATATACACTGTATATATATGTGTGTGTGTGTGTGTGTGTGTGTGCGTGCGTGCGTGCGTGCGTGCGTGTGACAACGTTAGCGTCTCCAGCAAATGTAGACATACCCATGTTAAGTCTTTGCCTTTCACCTTATGTGATATTTTCCTTGTCTGCCCTCACTTCCTTTGCATTCATTCGTGCGTTTTCGCCAGTTTGTGCCCTTCGCCGAACGTATACTTCCGAAAGCTCATGCATCTGGAATAACCATTCCATCAAGGTACACGAAGCGATACCTTGCTACATAATTCATGGTTCTCATCCGATATCATATTCAACTCTCTTTCTTGTGCCCAACCTATATCACATCCGTTTTGTTTCTCAAACCGCGTGTCTTGTATCTCCAATTTGTTAGTAGCAACACTGACCATGTATCTACATTGGTAGAGGTTGGTTTTTATATAGCGCGGTATCCAGTCGTTGGGGCTGCTCTAAGAGTTTTACTACTCATTTATACCGCTCAATGAACTTTAGCAACGTGGAATGAACGAAACTGTCCAAGTTTCGAAACGGCAACAGAGCTTCTCTCGATGAGTGTTCAGTACATCACGTTCCTGCTCCCAGAGCACACTGCGTGCATTTCTCCCCAGAGATCGTCCTTCGTTCTGATCTCTTTGTTGATTAACGCCATTACAATAATGGGCAAAGTGCACTTCCTTTTAACTGAAACTCAACCCAAACCCCACCTCCCACGAGTACTCTTCATTTCCATCTCTCGAACAAAGTTTCCACCGTCATAACATCAGCTTCTGAAACTCCCATCATTCTCAGCGATGCCATAGCTGCCTCTCTCGGGACGGTGTCATAGGCCTTCTGAAGGTCTGCAAATCCCACGGTCTTGTGTTCTCTCATCATCAACCTATTTTCTACCTGCTGTCTTAATTTAAACGTCCCGTCGGTCGTTCATCATTCTATTCTGAATCCATGTCGTGTTTTGCATAATCCTTGTTCCACCCTAGGACCTAGATGTAGATCAAAGCTTACGACTCAATCGATATGGCGATGTATGTACAGGTAGACCATCAAATCGTCCATTTAGATATTTCTCTGCAACATAGATATCGGTATATACATCCAAACACCGCGCGAGCCATCCGGGCGTGAGAATTGTGGGCGTTGAGTGCCCGACA
>CM034534.1:28974479-28984479 GCA_020002185.1 Paraescarpia echinospica | reverse complement strand
ACACCCCTTTAAAAATAGCCTAACCGTTTGCCATTCTGTACTAAATTGTTAATAATAACGTGGCATAGCCATTGTTCTTTGCCTATCTGAACATCAGGTATGAAGTTTCTCTGTGACTGCTTTGTGACGCTGCACCGATGTCATTGCCCCGGCGAGACGTTGAAGTATCCGATGGCGACAAACGGAGTCATTACAATGTCAAATCTAACGCATCCGAAATAGCCTCGTCGAGAGCTTGGTCACGCTGTATCGGTGTCCGCGCGAAACGTCACGACGACCGGTCGTATTGCCACGGGATATCACCAGAGGTGTTGAGAGCCCTGAGTCTTATCGTATGATCAGCTGATATGATCGTTGTCAGGATATTTGGTCGTATCGTGCATTTCCGCACGCACGCACGCACGCACACATAGTGAATATACAAAAACTCACTCAGAACTCAGAATCAATTTATTTGACCTATAAATACGATATATATATATATATATATACATACAATGAATAACATAAGTAATAGATAATGTCGGGAGACTCCCATTAAGACATATAATATCGCTAGCACAGGAGCCACCCCATAAATATAAACAACAACAAAATTTACATGTCACAAATCAGAATCGCATATGCCTTGTTTTACAGTTGATAATTACTCAGTGTATCAACATACATACATAATACAAGGACTGGTTATATGTACTCTTTTACAGATTGACATATATATGGATACTAAGGTACACATTTCAATACGTATTATGAATTACAAATAAAGCAATTATGAATACGACAACTGGATTCATAATTTTAAATAAAAACATGTTTTGTGTATGTTGAAAAACCATATAAACTGTGGGTGTAAATTGTATTAATGATAATACTTGGTGCATTGTTGACTGTCTCAACTATGTTGTGTCTAATGCATTTTTTGGCAAATTCATGTTTGAGAATCTGGACATATACAGATTATTTCTTTCACGTGTGCACTGCTGATGAATATTATAGATGTGTGTGTTTGGAAAAACATTGAAGTAGTAGGGTAAAAGATTGTTAATTAATTTATAGTAAAATTGTAATTGTTGGATTTTATAAATGTCATTCAACTTTAGCAACTGAAGTCTTTTAAAACTAGGACTTTTGTGAGCATTGTATTTACTTAAGGATATTATCCGTATTGCTCTTTTTGTAATTTGAAAATTCGATGTACCTGATGACCCCATAAAAGTAAGCCACACATACACACACGCATGTACACACGCGCACACACAGACATACGCATGCACACATGCACACACGCACGTACTCGTGCATACACACACACTCATACACCCACACACTCACTCATTCACCCATTCACTCATTCACTCACTCATTCACTCACTCACTCACTCACTCACTCACTCACTCACTCACTCACTCACTCACTCACTCACTCTCTCTCTCTCTCTCTCTCTCTCTCTCTCTCTCTCTCACACACACACACACACACACACACACACACACACACACACACACACACACACACACAAACGCGCACGCGCACGCGCACACACAGTTATTCTTCTGTTGGGCCTGCAACTGCCACAAGTCTCAAGCCCGGGTGGCTTGCGCGGTGTTGAGATGTATGCATGCATACGCACGTACGCAATTGAGAGAGACGGCGACCAGATTGAGTGCGCTCGAGGTCCTTCAGTGCGAGGTGAACTGGAGATGCGTGAAATCGTTCTGGAGTAGCATTAGCTAGTGTCGATGAGGGCAATTCTCACCATGAGAGTGAGTGTGGCGTCGTGTGAGAGGAGTTTCTCCAAACTCAAACCGGTCAAAACCTACATATGCTCAAGTATGGGACAAGAGCTGGCGAATGGCGGACACTTTGCCGTTGTGATCGCAGAGTTCACAGCACCCAAAACCCAACGTATTGTTGTCTTAGAGAAGACGAATGAACTACTGCGATCGAGATCAACGAATCACTTCTGGGTCTCGTTGACTTATAATTTTTTATGCGATAATGGCGGAACGACTGACTAGCGCGCAGTCAACTACAGACTCATGTTATGGTGACATTTGTTATCTTTAACCATTAGATATTCGGTAATTTGTTGGCCAATCACAGTTAATCATTAGACTGCGCCTATTGTGTACCTGATTACTACTGTGATATTGGAGCAACAATAAGGCATTGTATACATAGAGATACCTATTTCATGATGTGCTCTTTGTTGGGGGGCGACTTTTTAGTCTTGCCCCCGCGTTATACCGTTGTTTCCATCCCTGCACCCGATACATGTCCTTCACCGCAGACCTATATACCATTTCCATCCATCCATTTCTATCTTACCAGTCTATGCTTCTTTCTATTCTACTGCCCGAAAGCGAACTCGTTTTTATCACATATTTCGAGTAGGCATTGACCTAGAAAACGGGCACAAACATCATATACGATACATCTACATGATTTCAACGGGCATAATAATACAATCTTTATTTCGCACATTAAACATGGTAATCGCACAGTGCTTAAATACAGTTATTTCAGTAATGATACTGTCTACATCTGTAATTTCAGATAACACTTTCACGTGTGATATTGTGTTGTTGGTCAGGCCCGCCTGCCACACGCCGCCATTATTATTATTAGCAGATAAGTCACCATACGTATTATATGTTGTATTCACATTTAGTATGTAGCGGTAATGTTCACAACAGTTCGACCATGGGTTTTGAACAGAGAATTTAGCAACACTGCCTATCACCGGTGACTTCTGGTTGATAACCTTATGTCACCGATGATTGTCAGTGTTGCATAATTGTGGGCTGTTTGTATTTCGTAATATGTATGCTCGTAATAATATTCTGGTGAAAAACATGAAGTGCTTCGAACGTTTGTCCTCAGAAATCTCGTAAACAGATACTGTACGAAGTTGCCCGGGGCAAAAAGACGGCGTTCATCGTGTGTCAGGAATTTAATACGTTTTCGGAGAAAACCGTCCGGGCATCTGGCAACACAATCTGGATCCGTAAAACCTGGCGAGCGAAGACCGCAAGAAAAGACCACGGGAGGGCAAGAGTACAACATTTACGGGTTAGACTGTGAAAACATTAGGATTGGAAAAGAAAAAGAAAAGCGAAAGCATACGGTCGTTGTGTATATGGCGGCGTCTTTCTAAACGAAAGTGACTACGGCGAAGTTATGCTTGCTTTGATGTTGCACTAGCCTTTTGTACTTCACGTCAATCTGAATTAACGTGATCTTTGATGTTGCACTAGCCTTTTGTACTTCACGTCAATCTGAATTAACGTGATCTTGATGTTGCACTAGCCTTTTGTACTTCACGTCAATCTGAATTAACGTGATCTTTGATGTTGCACTAGCCTTTTGTACTTCACGTCAATCTGAATTAACGTGATCTTTGATGTTGCACTAGCCTTTTGTACTTCACGTCAATCTGAATTAACGTGATCTTGATGTTGCACTAGCCTTTTGTACTTCACGTCAATCTGAATTAACGTGATCTTGATGTTGCACTAGCCTTTTGTACTTCACGTCAATCTGAATTAACGTGATCTTTGATGTTGCACTAGCCTTTTGTACTTCACGTCAATCTGAATTAACGTGATCTTTGATGTTGCACTAGCCTTTTGTACTTCACGTCAATCTGAATTAACGTGATCTTGATGTTGCACTAGCCTTTTGTACTTCACGTCAATCTGAATTAACGTGATCTTTGATGTTGCACTAGCCTTTTGTACTTCACGTCAATCTGAATTAACGTGATCTTTGATGTTGCACTAGCCTTTTGTACTTCACGTCAATCTGAATTAACGTGATCTTGATGTGTAGATCGTACTGTCGTTCCATGTTGGCCTTGTCTAGATAGATATTATTTTATGCGACGTTTACAAGGTGCGACTACCTTCAACAACTATTCGTACGGTACATATTCATGCTGAAAGTTTTGGCAGACGTTTACTACAAGAAGATACAGCGAATAGTTGTCGGTAAAGGTCGTTTACTATTTAAATGACGAGAGTAATAAACACAACCAACGAGTGAGTCACAAATAACAATGTGGGCCTACTCCTCAGGTAAGAACATCATTAATAAATGGCAATCTAAATATATGTGATGACCTATACAGCGGAATAATTTGGTTTCAACTGAGAGAACTTGTTTATGAGAAACGCGTAAGAGAATGTGGTTTAATTATCCAGGAGGAGACCAGATCGAAGTTATTATGGGATATTGAATGGTTATGATATTATGTGTAGAAGTACGTTGTTTTCACTTAAGAACGTAAAAGAATTGGAAGACACAAACTAACGTTAGTGAAGCAACAGCGTAGATTAGAAAGCATTCATTCTCACATAGAACTATAAATGTAGGAAAACATTGTTTTGGTGAAGGAACAGTAATAATTATATATAAGACAGTATTCATTCTCGCAGCGGACTAGACATGAGTGAAACAAATTATTTAGGTCTACGGGGCCTGATTGTATATCATTACTAGCAGTGTGACTATATGTTTAAAAACAAAATCGAGAAATACCTCAGAAGGGCGGGTTTTACATAGAAAAAGAAATGTTGGACTCTCAAAAAGTCAAAGGCTTCCTTATCCACTTGCAATTTGGGGGTTTAGCTCTGGGTGGCAGCCTTGTTACATCTGGTTAAGTATATCCACACGGTTGTCTGGTTTTGTTTGGCTGTCGGTGCTCTTGCACAGCTCTGTCAGCAGAAGAATCACGATAAAGACTTTTTGAGAAGACGGAAATTCTCATACTGGAAGGAAGATATTGTAAGACACCGAAAATTGTTAAACAAATGGAGGCTTGGAGGAACTGTCTTATAGCCACTATTTTAGGAAATGTGGAGTTCAAACAGATAGATTACTTAAACAAGAAAAAGCATAAGACAATATTACATTGGCCAGATGTCAATTATAGTTGATCAGATGTGGAAACTAAGTTGCTCAGAAGACGCTTATTCCCACATTAAGTGTCCGCTACAATAAGGCATTTCGCAGGACGACGACCTGATGAAAACGTACAAGCTACGGCAAAGTAAATCCGATTTACCTTGACCTTGCCAATTTGAAAAATTGAAATGACAAGTGTAACTGTGTGTTCGCGCATAGATACAGAACGTCTCGGAACGGGCATTCGCAAATAGAACGACGTATGTGTGACACCGTACAAACGAATTATATTGGTATTATTTATAGGCAATGCGCGCTCTCCGAAGCTCGTCTCCGTGAAGGTAGGACACGATCCGTTCCGCCCAATACGAAACATCGCGCAATGGCGTGTTATCGCGTACTTACAGCAGACGTCTTCATCTGATGGATGGCGGTGTTCCCGGCGCATTTTCGCTGATTCGCCAATAAGTCTGAAGTCGACGTAGACAACACACAAATCAACGACGGCCGCGGATGTCGTAGTTTAATTCCGCACGTTCGGTCTGGCTCCCGATGTCGTCGCCTTTGGACGTTGAGTGACACCCGCCCTCTCTCCGCTGACCGCTGTGGGGAGACGTTATATTTAGACGTTAACGAGGCGGCGACGAATCGCAATCGTATTTAAACAGCTGATAGTGGTGGTCGGCGGTGGTTGGTCCCTGGCAAGTGTTGCGTCGTCGTGATTCAGGAGCTTTGGACGAGTCTGAGGACTGAATAACTCTGCGGGGATCTGAAACTAATTCGGAGGAACAAATGGTGACGCATTTTGGTGGGTAATATTTGTTAGATATTTGTTTACATTGTTTTGAAACACAAATTGTATGTTATAGCAAGATTAAGGTGGCATACTGGTTACAACACCGGACTTTCAGAGCGTGGACGATTTCGTTCACTCCACTTTCAATTCTGTCAGCTGTATAAATGAGTCCTAGCTGGTGGATATATATATATATATATATAACTATGACCAAGTCTAACCAAGGGGTGAATTATGAAAGCGCTTTTAGTAGTCCTTGGGAATAGAGGCCGCACTATATAAGAGCTTACTTTTAGCTTTATCGGTATGTGTTTGCTCTTGAAGTTTTTAGATACGTTATTGGTACTTATTCACTTGATGCGTGATCGGTTGTAGGCCTACTTGTTTTATTTCCGGCAACGTTGACATAAAATATAAGTAAATTTTGATTTGGCTACAATATTGTTATTGACATTTTTTTCAGAAATAACGAGAAACTGACTTATTGTTTTCCAGTCATAATGATTAGGTGTGTAACTTTTAATGTTTCTTCTGTAAGCACAAAGAACGCGTGTTGTGTGACATATTCTACGGAACGTTTTAGTGATGTCCATTGTTTGGTGTTGAAACGATGGCAACCAGTTCTAGTTGTAATCTGCAATTCGCGTGCTTATCGTATAGTGCAAATCGAACACTTAGTTGGTGTCGTTAATAAAAAGCCAACTGTACACCGTATATTGGTTAGACGTCGATACGCAGCCTGATGAATTGGATACGTCTTAATATAAGAATGGGAGCAGGCAGACTACGGAAGATAGCACAGGCCGAGAAACAACATGGTCGCAGGAAAATGCCACAACTGAAATGCGAAGGATCCACAAAGAGGGATTTTTGAAAGACGGAGCAAAACAAAAAGTGGAGAGAAAGGAGGTTCCTGACAGGAAACAGTGGAGAGCAACAGCAGAAAGTGCAGTGCAACAGTACAGTGCCTAGACATCATTCCCGTAGGGTCTACAAGGGAACCAGGAGGAAGAACACTACCGACCGTGTGTCATGCTACATGATTTGAGCCACATTTCGTTTCCATTCGCAACTGTCTACTTGTCTAAGCTGCAATAAGCGTGTGTCTACTGTAGGACGGATCATAGTTGCAGTAGACACGTAATACATCTCGCAGACCCCGACGGAGAACCGAAACAGAAAGCAAATAACCCGCATGTTGGCCTACATAATGCTTTGTAATACTATCCCTGTATTCCGATTGACCGGGAGCACTCCAGAACCTAATGACATTTAACGCAGGTCTGTGCATTTCCGCCGATTGTGACAGAAACAAATGAGTTAAATCACGTCGTATTATTGCATTTCGGTTTGAACTAACATGGTGGAGCTAGGTGTAAAAAGAAAGTTCGCACTGGACAAAGTGCTCATTTGGGAAGACTGGTCGGCGGAGTTTGTGCTTCTTATTTCAATAAATATGGCAAGATGTCCTCCTCCCTCAAATATCCGGAACTTTCGTTGGTAGAAATTGACGCAAATGTCCCGAACTTTGGTAGAAATTTACCCTTAAAAATATACGGGTGTAGCAATTTGGGCAGCTTTCAGAATCGCACGACACCCTGCTTTGGAAAGACTAAAATTGTACAGAATCAATTTCTTCTAAGCATATCTACATATTAATATTACCTGCCAAATGACGTTCGCCTCTTGTCAAGCAAGCTTCGTCAGTACGTATGTCGTCCTGGTCGGATGACGTCAACCTACGCAAGTGACAGTTCTCAGTTTCCCTCTTCTCTGCGTATTGGTGGCGGGACGTCATACGTACTGACAAAGCCTGCTTAATAAGAGGTGAAAGTCTATATGGCAGGTAATTATGTGTTTTGAAATGTTTAGAAGAAATTCATTCCGTAACAAAACCCAACAGAATGTTCGGCTAATCAGAAATGGTACTTTCCTCTCGTCTTGTCTTGTCTTGTCTTGTCTTGTCTTGTCTTGTCTTGTCTTGTCTTGTCTTGATTGTATACTGGCCAACATTCCTGTGGAGTCAAACGGTCTGGGTTGGGGTTGGGTGCGCAAGCTATTTAGTGGTGTGTTAAGACTCGTTTTAATTGCTGTGGTTCTATGATGTTGACTGTTGCAACTGGTAGGTTTGTATGTGGTTTCTTGCAGAACAAGACAACGTACTCAAACAATCGCAATGAAACAGTGGACAGTCCTTCTCGTCGCCTGTGTCGTAGTTGCCTATCAGTTGCAATACAGCGATGCGCAGTTCAGCTTCAGGTTCGTCAACGTATTTGCTACAAATTGGCATATTTTTGGGATTAATGTCTCACCACACAACGTATTGAGTCGTTCAAGATAATTTTTAAGAGGCACCTGCTTATCACTGTTTACACTAAAATTACTGCAGCATAATGTTAGAATAATTTATTGATATATCTATTTTTTATCTTAATTTATTTTAAGACAAATTTAGATTTGTTTAACATAATATCTATTTTTTCTTTTTTTTAAATAAAATCTAACTTATTTGAATACTTTTTATAGATTAGTACATTTGTTGTAGCAAATTTATGTTGGTATTTATCTTAAGTAACTATGTTTGTATGCATCCACCTCCTCTCTCAAAAACTTCCAAAACTGTTTGCTCACACACACATACACACACACACACTCTCTCTCTCTCTCTCTCTCTCTCTCTCTCTCTCTCTCTCTCTCTCTCTCTCTCTATCTCTCTCTCTCTCTCTCTCTCTCTCTCTCCCCCCCTCAATTCCGCCTATGACTGCTCGCTTGGTTCACGTTGTAGTACTCTTCTCCACATCTGACTATCTAGAAAAAGTACTTTGTTGTATTTTTATACACTATATTAGGACAAATACAAACAAAATAAAACAAATTGGAATCACGTATTGATAGATACAACCTATGTTATGTCGACTTTCAGTATCCCTGGCAGCTGGGGCAATGGACGGAAGCGGTCGGGAGCATCACTGCTAGAGTGGCCGGCCTCGCGTAACCGCTTTGATGGCTGTTCCACCTTCAATGCCGATTTTATTGTCAATGTGTACAAACTGATCCGGGTGAGTGGACATTTCCTTGTCTTGCATATAAGCACGCGTTTGGAAATACAATAATGTTTTGTTAGTCTGCGTGGTTATTTTTCCATTGTAAATGGGGAATCTGGGGGAGGGGGTTGGGGTGAAAGAACGTTTTAAGAAGGAACTGATGTCCTCAAAGTAATGGTAGTGGGTGGAGAGGAATATCGCGACTGAGACGGGAGGTTAGGATTGTGTAAAGAGAAATATGGCGGATCTGAGAGAGGAATGGAGAACAAGATCGGTAGATTGGGGATTGGAAAGGAGTGATGGAGACGGCAATGTGAGAGCAACGATAGAAAACAAAAATAACCAATCGAGAGGAACAGCATCGATGCGGACAATTTCAGATGAATTACAAGGAGAACAAGGAGAACTACAAGTTTGTTTAATATAAATCCATTAGTGTTTAGTTGTCTTCAATGTTAGCAGTGAGTAACAAAACAGTTGTTCGTGAAACCAAAACGATTGCACCGTTGGAGTTTTAAGATTTTAGACAGTAATTATTACATGCTTTATGTAGATATTCCCAGACCACAGCATACCTTTTGGAACACGGCTTTTTGTTACCCAATATGGCGACATATTATTTATCGCACAAGGGCGAAGCTTTAATTGCATTTTGTTAGCACATTGTTGCCGATTTATAACCACTAGTCTATGTATAGCAAACAATGTCAAGGTACGTGCGAAATACACTAAGACGAAAATACTTACCATAATTACTTCGAATGACGCTATATCCGCTGACGCAGGTTACTTAACAAGTTAATGATAGTCTTCCTGTGTTGGGGTATGTCAATTTCCATAACTTCCTTTGACTGATGGGTTTCCTCGTAACGTGGAATAAATATGTTAATTAGTTAATCGTGTTACCAGGTCGCTTATTGGGAAACGGGAAAGTGTGATAACATATGTAAGACAAATGGCATCCTGTGAAACTTCTGAACAGCCTTCGACCTTCTGGTTTGCGTGTGGTATTTGGCACGTTGAGGAGCCGTGTACCAACAGGACATGGAGACATTTGATTTATCAAATATCCAACATGATTAACTTTGTGTATCCCAGCCATCAGAGTTCTGATATGTTAGTCAATTTTGCTTTCAAACATATTCACACTGTTAGCATTTACACAATTTACATATAATTTGTTCATTTCCTTTAAAGTCCTACGTGAGAATGGATACTTGATATGCGCTATATTATACTTGTCTACTCTGC
>CM034534.1:28864479-28971979 GCA_020002185.1 Paraescarpia echinospica | reverse complement strand
AAAACATGAAAACTAGTACATATTTACATGTATATAAAAAAAACTATGGAAAATTAAAACTAGATGTCTAAGATATATAAATAAGTAAATAAAGTATATGTAAATAAAGTAACTCTAAAATAAACACATACAGAACTATCTATGAACAATACAGGTGTTTTATATAAAATGTCATAAATAATTAAAACTGTACTAAAACGCTTTGCAAAACAAGTAAGTCTTTAACTGTCTTTTGAAAACACCCGTATGTCTTCACCGCAAACGAATAGGCCTACGACAAATCAAACCGACATTCATAAAAGCGACATGTCTGGCTCGGCTAAACAACGACGACGGTGTTTCTTTCAGCATTCGTGGGTGTAAACGTGTCGCTAGCTAATGGACTGACGAGGCGTATTGCACTGAATGCAATATGTATGTTAGCGTTGGACACGGCGGGCGGAACGGTATGAAAGAACCCCTAATGCGGACCTTCCACCGAGAGAAAGCTTAGTTTTTTCCGGTGTGGGTGGAGGGGTTGCTGACGTGGTGTATTGTTACCGCCACTGAGCTTAACCGGGCCAAGTCTGCAGAAGTCTCAAATTATTTTGCTGGCTGTTATTTTTTAAACATCAAGAAGAAGAAGAATATTTGTTTTATTTGACTCATGAGTCATTTCAAGTGACACATACAATACTTCCATGTATAATTATAATTAAAAAAATTACAAATATATAACCTTATGCTAAACATGGTATAATGTAAGGTAAATAACAAAAAGTGAGGAGACTCCTCTGAGACTGGTAGTCGCTCTCGAGGAGCCACCTGTCGTGGTAGAAATTCACTGAATCAATAGATCAGCCAAAACAAATTCTTCCAGAAAAAAAGACTTATATAAGATCAATATTTACGGTTATTTCGTTGCCTACATTATGAAGACGTGCTGTGTTATTAAAACATGATATGTGCTTAACCATGATTCCGGATGTAGCTGTCTTGTAAAAACAGGAGCCACGGTCACAAATTATTTTTCTGCCGGTGATTCTTTTTAATACAGAACGACATAGTAAATCGATATTTACCGTACGTCATCGCCAACCTTATGAAAGCTGCTTCCTCAACGGGATCAGCCCAAGGCGAATCCGGTTATTTGATGTCCAAAGGTGTAGTGTTTGAGCTTCTTTTTAATAATATCGGCAGCCGGTTTAATAAAGAATGTTTAATTAAGGGATGATCTCAGAACGTCGATGTCCAATATCAGATGAAATTACTTTCATCTGGGTGACGGGGGTTAGAGGCAGTTTCGTCTGGCATTGGACATCGATATTTTACGCTTCGGGTCGATACTGTTAATTTCTTTATATCATTATATCAATGTTTATATACTTTCACCTGTTGGGATGGGGTGCTGAGACCAGGTGAAAGTAATTTCGTTTGATATCGGACCTAGACGTTCTGAGATAATCCCTAAATGGTCGACATATTTGGTAGCCTGTTAAAATCAGGGCTGACAATTGCTGAGACCAGGTGAAAGTAATTTCGTTTGATACTCGGACATAGACGTTCTGAGATAATCCCTAAATGGTCGACAGATTTGGCAGCCTGTTAAAATCAGGGCTGACAATTGGCTTTCAAACCATTAAACTTGTCGACTAAGTCATTTCCGAGAGAGCGAGGATCGTTGACAACATCAACACTGAAACTCGTGCAAACTCACATCGCGCATACATATGGGGGTTCCAAGTTTGAGAATTACTTAAATAAATGCTTGCGTTAATAAGGTAATAATTAATTTGGTAATTTCGAAATTACACGCACGCACACACTCACGCGCACCTATCCAACCCTCACGCATACGCTCACCCACACGCTCACACGCGCGCGCGCGCGCGCGCGCACACACACACACACAAATAAGGTTCTCGAGATGGTTTTCTGCAGGAACTTTTGCAAAATATATGTAATTTTCGCAAAACGAATTTGAAATGAGATTTCTCGTATTTCGCTCGTACGTTAGGATGCAGTGTCCACGAATGAGTACCGGGAACATGGGTACAACACCTGAGTCCGTGTGACAAATCCTTCGACTGCTGTTGCAACAGTGGTACTTCAGGTGTGCGTTTCACTGACAGTATTACACAAACTGTCCTCGGTAATCTTTATTAGCACGACTCAAATAATGGGAGCTCTCGACACTTGGTATTTATATAAATCAATGTGCCGAATAACACTAAATTTGCTTTAATTGTGTTACCAACCTATCGTCTGCGATCTACGGGTGTTAGATCACGCGTTAGCATTTCCCGTCTGTTTGCATGTATTTGGGATTTGTTCGTTTTTGTTTCTATGCTTCTACCATTTTGTGGAAGTTACCTTGAATAATTGTTAACGCAAAACTGTAAAACGTTCTTCTGATGTGTATGTTGCGCTTAAACGTGTGCTTTGTCTGAGTTAAGAATAAATATTTGCCTTTCGTACACTAGCCTACGTGTCCAGTAACAAAACCAGAAGTGCACATGTCTAAATTCAAATATTCACCAAACATAATGGCAACACTTGAATCATCCAATATAACACAGTGGTGATTTATCAATTCATTAGTTACACCTGTGTCTATTTTAACGTATTAACAGTCCAACTGTGTTTCATCAGACTTGCGTTCAAACACGAAGGTGGCGTGCAAGAATATCAATATATTTTCAAAAGACTGTTTTGAATTTATGCTGAAAACAATCTAGAGTATATTGAACGGGGGAAATGTTTTGAACATACTACACCTGCGTTAAATAAGGCATATACGCCCACGAAGCCATAACAACACCAGATACAGGACCAACTAATCTTCATAAACTTCAAAATTGCAGTAGACCCGAACTAACTTTACACCACCCATTACCACTCACAACTAGTTACTTCCTGCTCAACAATACTCTAACCACATTTACAGATGGGTAACAAACATATTGTCAAGAACTAATTTACAGATGGGTAACATAATGTCAAGAACTAATTAAGAGAATACGTAAAAATCACAGCCTTTATTTGTTGGTGTCTGTGCAGCACTTAGCCTACCGATGATCTAAGAACTGCTGTGCAATGAATAATGTAGAAGCGTTGTAGAATGAACGTTTGGCTAAGGAAAATGTGTTCGGTTAGTGTCAAGTGGTCGTTGTAGTCCAAAATGTATGTGTGGTTAATATTGTTGTTTTCGTTATTTGCAGTTCGAAGCAGAGCGAATTCAGGAATGCACGAGAAAGGAGTCGTCGATGAAAAAGCACTAGGTGAAACATATTGTTTCTCGTGTAATAATATTATGTGCGAGCTATTTTCATAAAATGTGAATAAAAAGTCTAATGAAAAAGGCGTAGGTGTACACGCGCACAGATCAGACAGACTATTTCGATTGAAAGAATACTTCAACCAGTTTTACATTTCTCAAATTTGAATTACAAAATTATGCCTTTCTTCAGACCATTAACTCAATTGACTTGTCAATTCTCGTAAAATGTGTTTATGCACATCATTTAAACATTCTGGTGTCGTCTGTAGATAGGCCTACTGGTCAATCCACGTGAGTTTTATTCTAAAACAAAACCGCGAAAGATTCCTTACATCAGACCTCGTTTTTACAAACCCTTGTTGAGATTAAATTATTAATTTATGCCTAGCAAGGAAGTCCGCCCATGTGGTTTCTAATTAACCTTTCTAATGACCTTTCAATACTGTATATCATCTGCAAATTTCAGTACTTTGCTTGTTATATTACGATGATTGCATTCTAAGAAAATGGCGACTTTTCGCGGCGTCAAGCCCACGCCGCTTCCGGTGAGAGTCCTTTGTCACCACGGAACTGTCATTGATAAGATTGAGCCGTGTTCCACGATGTCAAGGCCAATTATTATAATGATTTCTTTTTGTTTTTACGTTCAATCTTTTTAAGTTGCTGTTTATAATAGCTTGCAGTGTTTACAATAGGAAACTCGAGCAGCGTTACGCGTCCTGTTCGTTATTATCGTCTAAGCTTCAAATGAGCTCAACAAAGGCCTTTTTATGCATATCTTACTTCAGTGGCGTAATTGCGGGGTAATTTAGCCATGTTCCTATTAAGATATCTTTCATTGTTAGCTCTTGCCTCACTATACATTGACATCTATATACAGTATTAATAGGCTCACAGTGGAGCATCTCAAGTGTATCTCCTCCCACTTGCTGAGGTACAATCGCCTCTTTCCGTGTTCATTCACTTCCTTAATTAGACCATTGACCTCTGATCTATCAGTTGGCGATGTAAAAAAAACACAAGTAGTTATCTATAGATATTTCCTCGTTTAAGTGGACACAATGTTGTTGGCAATCATACGCCAGGAGGCATCACTGTAGGGTTATGTTAACATTATTCTCTGAGGTAATTGGCGACAGATGTCTTGCTCCATGGGTGGGTGTAAGCTGGTAAAAAACTAATAGACGACCAGGGGCGGATCCAGAGAATATATTATGGGGGGCACAAAACTTCCAATTGCACCACCCTGAGACTCGCCAAAAAAAACCGCCACGTATTTGAACCGATGTTATACGCTTGACCTTTTTTTACTTTGCGAATTTATCAGTAAGTAAACGTTTACTTTAACTCCGGTAAGTTGTCGAATCCTCACAGATACGATATACGTTGCAGTGAGACATCAACAGTCGGTCTCCGGAGACGCAACGACAGTGACGCCTTGATGACGTCACTGTGGGAAGCCAGAACATTACTGCCAGCGCCCGACGACCTCAACAAACCAAATCAAAACGAGCGAAGGACCATTCCGTGGTGTCTATGGAAGATGCTACGTGAATGGGATCTACTATTGGAGGAACTTCCCCCAAATCCATGTTCCATCTCAAACCCCCTCCCCCCATTCAGTACGGGTTATTCACTTCCGTTGTAACGTTTTGGAGGACCACTAAGACGTTTCTTTGTACTGTTTTCGCGGCGGATAAATACGACAGTTAACACTCAACATCTTCAATAGCGAAAGGTATTGACTCGGTAAGCTAAAGAACAGTAACTAGACATCTACTTGCTGTGTTTGTTTAAAATATAACATTTCAATTACACTGCGAATGGTCGCATCAATGCGATACGTCAAATGCCTGAGCGGACGAAATTATCAGCAAATAAATTGAGTAAAACATCGTATTGAAAGACAGTTCGCGATTTATTGCTTGAATAAAAATATAATAGTATACTGATGAAGTTCGGTGTGTGACACGTTGTTATGATTGTAGTGTTAGCTGTTAAATAATGTTCTGTCCCGGTTTTTACTGAACAAGGAAGTCATTGCCTTATTGAGAGTCCAACAATGTGTTATCTACAACAGTCTGTGAATAACCTCATGAGATGTATGTCGATTCTGGTTTCTGCATTCATACAATTGATGGATAATTTACTCAAGTTATATATAGTTCTCACTGGGAGTACTGCATATTTTCGTATCTAATCTGCATCGTCCGTTTACTTAAAATAATTTATGTTATCAGCTTCCAGAAGTTTTAAAACAATCTATTGACGTAATTGTTTTTCTTTTATTCTGCGTTTCCTTAATCTTTTGAACTGTAATTTTGTCAACAATAGTGGTAAAATGTGTAGGTAAAACGTCAACGGAACAAGTTATTTTCTGATAGTATAAATGCTAGCAGTGTGGATTCATCTAAAACAAAGTGGACATACATAATGACCATGACTGGCTAGTGGCTACACACAGATGGACATTGTTGGGCACTCGATAAGACAATGACTTCCTCGTCCATTTATCGTCTGAAGTTGTTGTTCAATGTGGCAGTCTTGTTAAGTGTCGCGGTAAGAAAATGTGCATTTGACACATGTGAGCCCACCAGCTGTGTGTAGCCGATCATTGTGACGTCTCACAACCTCGCAAGCGATTTGGATCCGCTCCTTGTTATACTGCGATGCCGACAACCTCTACGTTTAACCAAAGTTAATAGTTTAAAGTGCCTGTGACACGTGTTTTGCTATTCTGGCTCATATTCGAAGTAAGCGATCTAATAATATTTCGTGTGCTCATTTTAGGTTATAGTTACTGGCGTATTTTAGAAAGGTTTGCAATTACGTCCAGGAAGAGCCAGCTTTCTTTTCGATTGATAAAGGAACCATAGATGACATTTTTAGTTGTGTACAATTGTTCGCAACGTCATGCGTGTTTTCTGCGATTGTTCCATGCTATATACCATTCGTCAAACGTTCATGAAACCGCGCGTTGCTGACGTACGTAATACGATGGCGCGATAAGATTAAAAGAACCAGCTGCGAGATCGCTCCTACTCGATGACGAATATATCGACTTTCTGAGTAAAGTCGTTGATTGTACTACTGTGAAGGCATTTTGGGGGCTAAATGTTACGTTTATTGTTAAAAACGTGTCATAGGCTCTTTAACGTCGTAAAGTGCGTTGTACCTGTCAGTATCAGGTGTACTGTATCCTCCTGATCATTTCAGTCAATAAATGGCGCCACAGTTTAGAACACTGCGAGTGTCTATTGTCGATAGAGTGGACAATGCTCGCTAATACAAAGTTAAGAATTGCAAAAAACGGAGGTTATTTAGCGGGATGTAAACTAGTGCAACTTCGTCAACGTAACCTCAACAATCACTTGACATTTAAACATGTGTGCCTGACAATCTGGTGCTTTAAACCAAACATGGCGTAGGTTAAAGAAATTAATATTGATATATCAGCTCACACTGCCGTACTTCTGTGCACTCGTCCAACTAAACATGGTTCCTATATCAGCACAATTACAAGACATCCAAGAACTCTGACCAAACCCCTGAACCTTCCAAACAAGAAAAAGTCAAAATATACATTAGGCCACTAGGTCAATCAAAATATTAGATGTAAACGTAAACACAGTAATCGTTTTCTGCAAATCATACATTCATAAAAACTAATTTACAAACAGTTTCTTTCCAGCCACAATAAAACAGACCCACTAAAAACTATATTTCATTTAAATAACTTAATTAATTCCAGAGCAATCTTATTCAACATTTTAGAAATTCAGTCGAGGTGTGTAAATAAAACGTCCTATCAGGCTTAGCGCGGAACCACAAGCGTCATCTCGACCGATCTCGACACTACTTGTAGTCGCGAGAAAATGTTATTTCGAACAGTCTCGCGAGTTCTCGCTACGCAGGTGTCAAATTTCAATTCGATAGTACAACCATCTACATCAATAACGGGAAGAACAATTGTTGTTCCTTTTATCAATCGTACTGGTTGTTGCCCATAAATATCCATATGTGCTTCCAATAGTATTGACGAATTGTAAATATAATCCATAACAAAGACAGTTTTACTGAAGCAATTTATTATCACGTGAAACGTTATGAAATGTTGCAATACATGCAATGAAATGCCGGAAGATGAGATTTACCAATATACACAGAGGCTTTGATACAACGGAATGTAATATCGTCTTCCACAAGCAACAACGCCAGCGGCGCGCGGTTCTGTAGGAACAATCGGCGAGACCGGCAGATAGGCCTGTGTGACGGACCACAACTATACAACCAAAGGGACCGAGAAGTTCTCATTTATCGGTGCACGAATTAACAAGAAGCGGCTTCACGTCAAACGTATCTCAGCTCGCTGACGGATAAGTAAGGCTGGCAGCAAGGCGCGCATCTTCGTCCCTTGTTGTCTGCGGTGCAGCGCTCCGGGACCCGGGCGGGGCAGTTTGGCAATGTAGTGGCACAGCTTTTTATTTCCCGAGCAGAACTTTTACGACATCTGGAAAAACATGTTCACCACTTCACTCTTCACATTATTCCTTCTCACACACGTTTCACAAACAAAGTTTTACGGTTTATGTGATCGGTAGCTCCCAGTCATACCAAATATAGAACATATTTTTTCATAAAGTCGATCTCTTTCGTGTGGACACAGTTTGATTGATCGTGTAGATAATCAATGTAATTGTTAGTTTACGTTTCTATCTTGAAAAAACAAACACGCACACGCTCCAGCGTATTCTATGGAGGAATCAATTTCCGGAATACCACAAACACAGCGACATATATGTGACTGAACGTGACGTCACGTGCCGCGGACCACGTGCTCAACTCACCTTCGTAGTTGAGCTGGCCTTCGCCGTCCTGGTCGACCTCCCGCACGAGTTCGTCGAGCTCCTCGTCGGCGAGTCGTTCCCCAAGCGTCGTCAGCGAGTGCTTGAGGTCGTGCACCGACACCAGGCCGTTGCCGTTCTTGTCAAACACCTGCCAACCCACACACGCTCGATGTGTATTTATAGTCACTGTTCAGTAGGCCTACCGTAACCAAACTCATCAAACATAGCAGGCGAATACAATTTGTAAGCGTTGTTGAGAAGTTAGTCGGACATCACGCTGTCCATCTCCTAACCAGAATCAACATCTTCAAAAAGCATAGAAGGCATGTCCTCCTCTTGTCGAAGGGTGTTTTGTATGCATACAACTGTTTTTGTTATAATTCTAAAACTACTATTTAAAAATATACAAATATAGGTTATCGTAAAATGGTATAAGCGTCGGCGCTGCGTAGCCGAGAGCGAATTACACACGGTATGAATCATTATATGTTTACGGAAGGAGTATCACGTAACACCTGTTATAACATGTGGTCAGGACACGTCACACAAACCTGGAAGGCATCTCGCAGTTCGTCGTGTGACGTCGTCTGTTCCTTCATGCGACCCTGTAGAATCCTCGTTATCGTTGGCACGTCCACTCGACCGCCGGCTGCACACATGGAGGTGATGCAATGTACAAAACATACGATAATAATTATGTTAACGCGTTTTATGATGATATACATTTTGCAAACGTTGCTGCATCGAATTATCTCGAGAACCAGGTGTGTATGTGTGTGCGTGTGTGAGTGCGTGTGTGCATGCGCGTGCGTACGCGTGTGTATTGCAAGATAGAAACGTACGATAGCATTTTTGTTGTGTGTCTGTGTGCGTGTGTGTGTGCGTGTGCGCGGATTTACACAGTGCTTTCTTGCATAAAAACACACATAAAGGCTTACAAGAAGAAATAAATACTGTTTTAAGATAACAGGATGGTACCAACAAATCTATCTTTTGTAACCAGCAAGAATTATAATTTTACTCACGACGAATTACGCAAAACGTTTGTACAGACAAAAACGTGTATTCTATGGAAGCTTTTAGGAACACCATAAAGAGTTAGATTTGGTGGCACATAACACTGCATTGTTATACCAAACAATCTCAGGTTACTACATACCTCTGTCTACTTCATTCATCATCTCTTTCAGCTGAGCCTCGGTGGGGTTTAGGCCCACTGACCTAACCACCGCCCCAACCTCCTTGCTGCCGATCTTCCGGTCTTTGTCGTAGGCAAAGAAAAAGAAGGCTTCCTCCAGTTCTGAAAATAGATAATGCAGTTAATACCTCATATAATGACACTGTTTTATGAACACATACTAAGTACCTGTATATCTGCATATAATTTGCCAAATCAAACATTCTAATTTAACATATCATACCATAATAATTATACAAAATCATAACCACTGCAACTGCGTGTTAAGAAGGCGTGTCGCCGTCTGGCGAGTCGTAAATTACCGTACTTCCAAAATACTGTTCTGCCCCCTGGCGAACTAACTAAACAATGACCAGTACTGTCCCCTGGCGACCAACAAAGAAAATAACGACCAGTATCGCGATCTATTGAACAACAAAATAATTGTCACTTTCATTTCATATGAATTATTATTTTAAACAATCAACTGTGATACACACATTGCAAATATTCATATGAGGAATCAAATTAGTGATACAACAGTGAATGAGAGATGTCTGCCAGTTTTGTTCGTTATGTTGTACACAAATAATTAATACCTGGCATATATAACAATTGTCTGCCTGCAGTTGTTTTTATAAATTATGACTAATAATGTGTTGTATATTGATCGAAGGTGTAGTACTATGCCAATAAATCTGTTTAGAGCTAGCGGTAGTAAAGAAGCAGTCACATTATAGCTGGGCATGAATTACCTTTTTTGAGATCACTTGGTATAGACTGGAAAGAAATACCATATCGTATTAATAAACATATTTATAACAAGCAATTAAGAATTAGGTAACTAATATTACAATCTAACATTATAAAAGTAAGTGTAATACTGTACAGGACCATAGACTTTGTGGGCAAAATGAATGACTTCCTTGTTCATGTGTGCAGGCCATATGTAAACAGGGATAGTAACCTATATCAGGAAGTAGACTTTAAGTTTAAACGAATAAATTAACTAAGATGTTTAACTTAATTTACCCAAGAAAATGTATCAAAGCCTAAAAAGGCATTGCTGTGGCAAACACTTTGACAGATCACTGGGGAAACATGCATACCCTGCTTAGTTAACATCTACTACAGCGGACACTTGGTTAAATTAGTCGAGAATTGAGTCACGACCGTCCATGCACTGATCATGCATGATGCAGCCAGGTGAGTTCAGGTGAGAAAACTAAAACTTCGAACTGCTTTCACCTGGATATTTATATTCCTGGTTGTTACAACCTTTATGAAGTTCTAATTTATCATAATCAACTAAACATGTGACAAACATAATTTACGTACGACTTACCATGTTTGAAAGGACGACAACTCGAACCTGCTACGCAAAAATGTTACCTATAAAGCGGAAGAAGGGGACCTGTCAATAATTCAGGTCGTCCCGAGAAACCCAAGCATGCCGTGGATCTATGTCAGTGATTCCAAATAATGATTGATCCCTTTTAATTCAAGTTGGGTGTGGCAGGTTTCAAGTATTGTCACCCTAAATAAAGCTAAGCCCACGCCCGGCAGTGAGTATACGCTCACCAATACCCAGCTGAACTGTGACAATATCAAGTGGTAGACAGATTTACTCAAATATGGTAAGTAATAGTGTAAACGTAGCGACCAGAAAGTGTTATTTAAACCGGTCTACATCGCTCATTCAGCCTCTGAGCTGCCACTGACAAAATGGGGTCAACCATGCATAATATTTACCGCTGACAGTCGCTGTTGTTTTTGTCACTTTGTTACAATGTTTGCATTAGGGCGCGGCACACGAATCCGAAACAGTGTTGTGTTCAATTACGTAATGCAGAGTAGATCCAGATTCTTCAGAGAACTCCAGGAGTCTTGGAATGTTGGGCGTCGTTCATATTACATATATTTGGCATTTGCCAATATTCCAGATAATTATGAAGTATAAACTATGATTCAACTAACAAATACCTCGAATAACTACTAGAGAGGTTTGGAGAAGCTGTATTGACAGGGGAGCAACAAAACTTCAGAAGAGGGAAGATAATTCACAATTTAAATTTAAGGATCATCTCAAACCGTTGCCGTTGGCGTTGATGTCCGATATCAGACAAAATTACTTTCTTTTGGCCTCAGCCCCCCACCCCGTCCACAGACGAAAGTTTGTAAATATTGATATGATGATATCAATAATATTAAAGGGATGTAGTCTGGTCATCTAGCTGGAACTAGCAGACGTAGTAATTTGTTTGTTTGAATGTGGGAAAGTTGAACATCAAAGGGTGTAGTAGTTAACTCAGTCCAACTCGGCCATATTGCCAATAAAGCTTGTTTTGAAACTGGATGTTTTGTTTACTATTTTAACACGTACACATGGTCATACTTCAAATTACAACCATTGTTACGGGCTTACTAAACACAATTTGGCGGACTTCCTTCAACATAGTTAGTATAGTGTTAAGAACATTATAATAATTAATAAATGAAAAACTAGGAGCAGACTGCCTCCTTTTAATAGTATCAGTCTGAAGCATAAAATATTGATGTCTGAGGCCTGATGAAAACTGCCTATGACCCCCTACCCCAAACGAAAATAATTTTATCTGATATCGGACGACAACGTTCTGATATGATCCCTTAAAGGTCCTGTCATTTCTGTTCTTTCTTGTTCCCTGGTGTACAAAGGAGAGGGTCAGGTATAGCACTGTCCTGTAAAACCACTCGTTCTGTTCTTTCTTTCCATGACTTCCTGTCAGAAGTCCCTTCTGTCCATCTTCCGTCCTTACTTGATTTTCTCATGTCTCCTCACAGTCCTCCCATCCATCCTCGCACGCCAGGGGTCGCTGCTGCTGATTACGCCAACCAGCGGTACCCCCTGTCTGATCGCACAATACTGTTCAGCTGCTCATGCTAATAGGTGAACTGGTCATTATATTGGGATTCCCAGAAGTCGTTTATCCGTCTTCAAATTGGGGCGTGGGTATTTGTGCTGTTCTGACGGGTGACACAGTCGCGACTGGCGAAATCAATTACTAGTGTGACTCAGCTAACTTCCACACTTTGCATAGGAGATCTACTAGGGCTACTTTTGCATGGCAAACAGCCCTGGCTTGCGAGGATGCTGCCATCTCAGTCGTGGCCTTCCCCTTCTCCTGCGTCCCTGGTGTTGTCCGCCTCTGCTCACTTTGTAAATTTACCTGCATCCATCCTTGCCAAGAGGCATGCCCATCTCATCCGGCTTCTCACAAGTCGTCCTGTTAGGCTGCATTCCATCCCAACCTCTACCCTCAGGTTGGTCGTCCTTATTCTGTCCACCCTCTTTGTTCTTGTGATTCTTTGAACCCAGTTGTTCTCACAAACTTGCAGCTTCTGTTGTTGTTCCAAGGTCCTGACGTATCCACGGTAAATGCAAACACAACAAAATGCAATATAACACGTGGTACTCAAAGCCATGTGAACTAAGTAATAGTTAATAAATATATATTATTAGCATATATTATTGTTTAAAATAATTACATGATTTGTTTCACATGATGCATTGAAATGTGTGTGAGCAGGGCCAAACTTTGAATGCTTACAACTAACAGAGGTGATGTGTTCTCTTTCAGGCAGTGCGACTGACAAATGACAAATTGGCAGGTAAAGTTTCAAGAGCCATAGCTGACATGTAGTGACTTACAAGAATAAGTCAACTAATTACTGTTACAGAAGAACTCAAATTATTGTTACTTTTATAAAAAAAAACAGTTTCTAATAAGACTCATTTTGTAATGCTTACCTTACTACTAGTTACTAAGTTACTTAGGTACTTAGGTTGCCTGTTCCATTAGGGAGTAGTTGTTACCAGGAAGTTCACTGATTCGGCTGTACTTTACCCAACTTGTGGCCACACACTTCAGCTTGTTAAACACAATTTGCAGGCTGTACATTTTCAACATATTTATTCTAGTTTTAAGAGCATTATTTAAATAAATGTTAATAAATGAGAATTGGATTGTGAAATGATGCAGGCCACTTTAAATGTTCCACTCCTCTATAAATACAACCCACTGATTAAATGATGGCAGTCTTGTAGGGGTACAGACATTTAGATTTAATGTAACCATATATACCCCCCCATACACAAAGCCCTCATGAACAAACTCCCTAATGCTCATCTGAACTTACTAAGTGTTCCGCGATATAATCTTGAACGTTATGGATGTCGCTCTTTCTCTGTGGCTGGCCCAGTTTTGTGGAACGTCCTGCCCACTGCAGTGCGAAACGCCACAACCGTTGATGCGTTCAAAGGAGTGTTAGAGACACATCTTTTTCGAACGGCCTTTGAGGCATTACTTTAAACATCACCGATGCTGCTGCCGCATTTATGAACTATTTATTGTTTTATCCGCAATGTATTTTAACGCATTTAATTTGTTTTAACTCAAACTATATCCATATTTCACTTATTGTATTGCCGATGCTGCTGAATTACATTTAATGATTATTTATTACTAATTTCTTAATTTGCTTTATTTCCTATTGTATTTAGCCTATTTAATTGGTTTTAACTTAATGTAATACATCATTATCATGACCTATATTTTTCTTTTGTAGCGCCTTTGTGCAAATATTTTACTCGGATACACAGCACGTAATAAATGCTTAAATTATTTAAAAAATTATTATTATAATTGTTCTAGATTATTATTATTATATGTTCTATTTATTTAAAATTAGTCAGTCACATGCATCATCACATAGTTTTAGACCCTCTTTGGCAGTTGTCCCATAGTAGACATGTAGACACCGAGACAATGGTCCTATTGTACTTATAGGCACATTAACTGATAAGGTTTGAGTGTATTGTTGAACCGGAATGACTCCATTACAACAGGGCAGTGTCGGTTTCAGACCTGAAAGAGGCCTTCATGCTGTTCGATTACCACAAGAACGGCACAATATCCAGTCGTGACATTGGGGCTGTTATTCGGTCGGTGGGCCTTAAACCCACCGAGTCGGAAGTTGCTCAGATACGAGAGGAGGTCAACCGAACAGGCAAGTTTTCGTTTTTGGATTAAAATACCAAAAATTAGATTATTTAAATCTTGCGTGATGTGCCTAGGGATGGTCTCGTTAGTTTGTAAAGCCCAAAAACATGTTTAGCTCAAACGACCTCCGCCAATGTGTGGTGTGGTGCTTGTGATTTTTGCAATCCAAAATGGCTATTAGTGTAAATTTGCATTAACATGTTTAACTCACTAGGTGGCACCACTGTAACAGTTTATTTCCCCCGCGATATGTGGTGATGATGAAGCCACCACTCGGCAGTCAAGCCATCCCCGCATGTAATGTCTAACATATTTTGGGGGCATTGCGAACTTATTTTTGGCACCCCTTAACTGTAATGTACTGATTATTGTGTAATTGTTACTTTAGGTGTTTGGAATTTCTTAAGAATAAATTATGTTTTGAAGGGTGCAGTAAAGTCAGTGTTTTAGAGTACCATAATTGTAGTATTTTGGGTAGCACTTTTCTTAACTGGTTCCCGATTATCCAGTCTCCATGATCTATGATGTTAGAGTAATATAATGCCACCGTTTGTCTCCCCGACCTAGGAATAGGACCCAAAATTTTCATTTGTTTTAACTTTAGTTTTTTTTTTAAACTTGATATATTTGCATATATATATGTATCACCGTAATCAAAAAACAATACAGCTAAAACTATACGTATTATGATCAAAGTAGTAAATACTTAGTAAAAGTAGAGCGCAGTGGCACAGTTCGTTGACTTTGTGTTGTTCCAGCTCACTCGGCTGTATGAATGAGTACCTGGCAGTAGACATTGGTAAATATTTGTGTACAAATAGCTTTTGCGCATTAATTACCCCATGGCTGAATGCTTCCCAGAGAAGGCAAGATGGTGTTCGATTAAACAGGTCTGCTAGGGAATAAAGAGCATTGAGCTGTGCTAAGGACTGGATACTGTGCTATATATAAACTTACATGTTTACTTTTTAAATACAAACACTAAAACCTAATTGATTAATTACTAGTTGTTCTGCTTGTCCCCAGGTGGCAGTGTAGATCTCCAGACGCTAGTTGCCCTAATGAGTCAGCGAGTGACGAATCCCCCACCCACACGGCCTGAGGACATACGCGAGATGTTTGCAATCTACGACACAAATAAATCGGGTCGCATCTCACTAGCCGAGATGCGCCACCTACTGACGACTGTTGGGGAAAAACTAACAGAAGAGGAAGCAGACGATCTGCTGAGAATGGCAAACTGTGTGGAGAAAGGAAGTGTGGTAGATTACGACAGTGAGTATTTAAAGAAGCCTCCTCAATAAAAGGATTTCAGTCGTCCAGTTTCAAATAAATTTTGCAAAAATACACGTATAATCCACTACAACATGCTAGCTGGTTTTTAGTCCTTTGGCCGAAGGTCCAAGGGACTATTGCCATCACTGTGTGTCCGCCGTCCTCCGTCTGCCGTTAGCTGCCGTATCTCAGAAACCGTTCAGCAACTTGTTCTCTAATTTTGTATAGACATATCTTAGGGCACTGCCACTATGCACGAGAAATCTGTATTTGATTGAATCATTTTAAGGGCTCCCTAGGGCCTCCAAGGACCCCATAACTGGTGAAAATGTAACATTTTGCCTATTTTTTCAAAAACTGATCAGCAACTTTTTGTCTAATTTTGCATAGATGTATCTTAGGGTGCTGCCACTATATACAAGAAATCTGTGTTTGATTGAATCATTCTAAGGGCACCTAAGGGGCCCCCAAAGTGCAAAAGTTTTACATTATCTAGTGATGTGGTTTTGAGAAGGGCCCTTGAGACCACCCCCAATAGTAGATGTTGTGTATTGTGCCACAAAGTCAACAGCTGTGACTAATCTCTAAAGCCTAGTCCATTGAGACCTTGACTAATCCTTCATTGGTCACAGCACCCAAGCAGAGTACACACTTGATCCCTGTTAGACTGAACAGTTGCCTAACACTTTTAAACTGTATCTTAAAAACTTGAGTCTATAATTGCAAGTTGTGTTTATTTTGATGTTCATTTAATTATTATAAAATGGTGTGACTGTGGTGTCTTGTCTCCTGTTAGACTGAACAGTTGCTTAACACTTTTAAACTGTATCTTCAAAACTATTGATTTTCTATAATTGCAAGTTGTGTTTATTTTTATGTTCATTTAATTGTTATAAAATGGTGACTGAGGTGTCTATTGGTTAAAGATGTATTGTCTGTAGAAACCTGTAGGTGACAAACATAGAAAATTAATACTCTGTCACCTGTAGGTGACAAATATTGAAAATTAATATTCTGGACAACTATAGAGTGAAATATCCTACACTTTATTGATATCAAATGCATTCTACTGTTCTGTTTACGCTTGCCATGCCTTGTGTAGATATGGTACTGTGTAAATCAATTGTATCAATATAGACTAATAATTACAGATTCACAATATAGTTGACACCTGAAACAACCAAATGTCAACCATTAGAAGAGTTGACATAGTTGATTGAATCATTCTAGTGTCATCAGCATATAGTAGAACATACATTTTCTACATCATCATCACTAAGGTTGTAAATTTCACCAGCTGTCATGTCAAGTCCGTTATAATTGTGACTAACAGTGTTGAAAATTATTCAGGTAAATAGCAAATAACAAAGGACACAAGTTTTCTCCTTGCCATACCTCTACACATGAGAAGAAGGCTGACACAGCCTGGCCCTCATTTATACATGATTTAGCATTTTTGTACAACTTTCAACACAATACCATTAATACCGCATGAAATTATCTTAGACCACAGGGAGGACTGGTCTACTAAATCAAGTGCTTTCTTATAATCGATGAAGGCACAATAAAGCCTTTTGCGTCGAGACAAATACAATTCAAACAATACCCCTATTTGAACACTGCCTGTTCTTCACCTATTACATTCGCTTTGTTTAGGTATGTGGTCAGTCTGGTGTTCTGAACAATCACTAAGGATTAATGAACACTTGTGCAGAATGTCACCCACTTGGCAGGTTTAATTGATCTATTCAGCAATGAGGACACTGCTTAGGCCTCACTCTGGACACTGTCACTCACAGTGTTATGTATTGTCTTAGTTGGTGCATTGTGCTAATCTACTTGACCATGAATCAGTGGTGGCTCTGGTTGTGTATTACACCCAGCTGTGGAGCTAAGATTCTCTGCCTGTTATTGTTTGATGGAAACTGTGACTAATGTGTAATTGGTCACTGGCAGTAGCTTATGTCAACAGACAGCATTAAGCCACTAGACCCCTGTTAAACTGGACAGTTGCCTGTAGGTTTAAACTGTGTCAAACAGTGAGTCTACCTTTTGCTCTCAGATAATCTGTCCTCTTAGTTTTACACCTAAAGACATAATCTGGCATAACTTGATAAGTCTTTGAAGCAGCACATTTGTACTTCCAGTGTATCATTGCAACATAACATACATATTACATACTGTGTGCCACATTTGAATGTTGTGCATGTAATATTTCCATGCAATCCATTTGCATATATAATGTAAAACTTCAACAGCCGTTTTCTTCAAATTTGCTTAACTTTTGTATGCCCATAATGTAGAGGTCTTGCTGAGTAAAAAATACATTAACATTTTTCTGCCCGACCCCCATTTCCATGGTAAAAAAATGGCCGCCAAATTATGGAATTTATAGCATATCTAAAAATTGCTAGAAGTAATAAAGATATGGTAATCTGGCTTGGATGTTTGTGTTCTCTGACATTCTCCAATGTTTATAACATTTAATTTTTTTTGAATATTTATATTTTATTTTGAATTACTATGTAATTGTAAATGCAACACATTTTGGTACATTACTCCAGAGATGAAGCATAAACCAACATTTTTAGGAATGTTACAAGTTTTTGTTGCTAAAAATGAGGTTTTCTATAAATGACCGTCAAAGATTGAATAACCGCATTGATTGCTTGAAAGAGCCACACCTTATCCTTGAGTAAGTGATTTAGAGATATGTAATTGTTATAAATGATACCTTTATTGACATACTGCCCCTTAATGTGGTTTACGTGAAATTATCAGACAGGCTATTTAATTCTGGATTAAGAATCGGTTCATGATTCTCAAATTTGGAATTTTCCCTTGAATATGCGATGCTACTTTGCACGTTTCTGTGTCGATGTTGCCGACAAGCCTTGCTTCTTGAAACCCATGTCACTAACAAATTGAGTGCACGTTAAATGTCTGCACTGCAATTGCCTTAGGGAACAACCAAAGTTAATTCTGACCATTTAAAAAAATGAAAGTACTTTTTAAAATAAACTGATAGGTGATATTATTTAAAGTATTCACACACTACTACATATTGGACATCAAACTCCTGTGTGTGTGATGGGCTAAACCAGGTGAGGAAGAAGATTTAACCTGTTTCTACGATTCGGGTAGGATAACGTGCTGATGCCCAGCATTCCTAGATTTTTGATGCTATTCCTAAGTTTTCCGTTCATTAATGGGCACCAAACTTTCAGGGTTCATCTATAACCCCACAGAATAAGTCTTTTATTTTTTTAATTCTGCAAAGGTCAAGGGTACTTAATGGTTAAGGAAATCCTACTGGACATTAGACGATTGTTCGTAATGTTATGCATGTGTTTAAGATTGTTCAAAATTACGTAAATCGTTCACCAATTAGTTGAGGACGGTTATGTAACTTGCAACAATCGTAGAAAACGTGCAGCGTTGCAGAAAAAAATGGCACTGTTTTTCCTAGGTTTTTACTAGCCCAGTGCTATCACGATACTATTGTAAGCTATTTTTAATTTGTTGTTCATGAAAACTTTAATTTCTAAATTCTTGTCTTTCCTCTGCAGGATTTGTGCAGGCTGTCATGCTCTGATTTGGGCCCCCAAGTAGGATGAACGGACTAAATGACAAGATTCGTCAAGCTCACACCAGGACACTTTCCACATGATCACTGCTGTCGTCACATTCCTCAATCCTGTACGTCATCATAAAACAAACATACACAGTTCAAACCGTGAACAAGTTTGACCATACTCAATTAGGAAAGTCTTACATAAATTATTAAATGAACACTTTTGCATACCTTTGTTAAACAGCGTGTTGCTCTTTAGATATCAGTTCACCAATAAAAAACACTGTACAGTTGACCCTCACTACTCAGGTCACATGCCCAGTCCCGAGGGTAACCTTTGAAGGTCCAATGTACCTTGACATTAGATGTTGACTAGTTTAGTCAGTTTGGAGTATTCATTCACCATAGGATGTCTCTCGGCGTATCTAACTATAATCCAGCTAGATTATGTGTGTGTATGTACGTGAACTTTAAAATTTATAATACAACAAAAGACACGAACACCTTCACACAAGCAGGTTTATTTTCCGTCCACCAAGACTAGTAATTCCCGCCTTAATTCCTGCCTTCTTTTCCCCAACACGTAACACATTTGTCCGCCTATGTATGTAAAACCTCTGTTCCGCCCGTCGTCCCAAGTAAGCACCAGCCCTGTCACTTCTAAGCAGTTACAATGTGTATACTCGTTTTAACAATGTCCACGCATGTCGTGCAAGTTCACTACTAATTAATACGACACACAGCTACAAGCAAAGCACAAATATAAAAAAAATGGGCGCACACCCCGACAAACGACATCTACCATGAAACATGTCTTAAACCTGACTGCAACAACACTATTGTAAAGTATCGCTCGCAGATGGAATCAATGAACACTCTGCAGTCAATCGCTGATCCCTTACACCATTCAATGACAACATTTGTTCCCTGGTGGTTGATCAAAGGTTTTTGTCGAGGCCGCCGGCAGAAAAATATTGCTAAACGAACACCGCATATCTACAGTGAAACATGCATGAAAGAGCGCAACACTAAAGCGACCACGTCACAAAAATCACCTCACTGACGCATCTTCGTTGTGTAACATGCTGCGCCATCTAGTGGGTTAAACTGAAGACTGATCGATTCCGCTGAATGCTGCTTCCATTTCAGCATCACCAATTTTAATGAAACAATCGACAGCATTACATAAAAGAAACTCAAAAAAATAAAACTTATACTTTATATTTAGATCAGCTACATCTGTGTACCCGTAAGAGAATCGGCAAATTCTCCCCTGCACAAAACTTTCATGCAACGAATCCATGTTACGTGAATCTAAGCGGTTCATGTCTGTTATCACTGAATGAAGAAGATAAGTGCCACGCAACACAGGGCATTCACACGTGATATCAGCACATCTCACACGCCCTGACAGGGCACAACACACGTTTAACAAGACTCAAAAAGCACCAAACCTGTCTATGCAATGAATGTGCACGTGCGTGTATCGTCTATTCTTGACAACACAAATCGTAATGAAGCACACAAAACAGAAATTGTCGACCGGGGAAAATAAAATCTGACTGGTCGAAAGGATGCATGCGCAGTACTTGTAAATGATGTAGACTCCACAAGTGCGGCAACACACAAATCATAATTAAGCACACAGACCACATCACGGAAATTGTCCGCCGAAAAAAAATCTGATTCGTTGAATGGATGCGGAGTCAACAACCGACGTGGTATATGTAAACAACTTGCACTCCACCTGGTGGTAGAAGAGTAGCGACACTTGCTAATATGGAACTGCGAAGGTACGACATTCAGCTGCCAAATAAACACAATCTTTGAGCGAACATGGATACACACGAGAACCAACTTTCATGAAGTACCCACCACAAACAAACACAAAATTATATGCGACACAACCAGCCACTTCCTGTTGTGTCAAGAGATTATACAACAAAAACACATGCGTTTGTTGGCAGAAGTTTTGCAGTGACGGACAGTACATACACATGAGTGACATGTAAATGGATGCGCAGACGTTGCTGAAACACCACCTGGTGTTCCGTGCGGTAACAATTAATGGCATGTCGAACCGTAACTAATGCGCCATTTCACAAAGGCAAACTATTCAGTTCTGTGGAAATTTCCGCTCCCACACGAATTCGCCTCGGAAACAATGTGTGCATTGGTAGAGTGCAGTCGGGTCACCACAGCAACGAATGTGTGACGGGCTGCATCATCGCCACGGTGACTCTTGCTATAGCGACGGGTGGTCTAGTTCTTCACCTTCCCACCATCACCCTCCGACACGAAGCGCTTGCGTCCCCTGGAAAAACAACAATGGGCAAGGTCAGGTGAAAAATGCAAAAAAATTGTTACTTTTGCATTACATGCTCTTTCTCTCTTGTGGTTTGCCGTGCGTAAAATTTAGAAGTGAGAAGCATCACGACTGGCCCAGGCACACCAAACCCAAACCAGCTGATTCTGTTGTTCCCAAAGTTTCCAGACAGTCATGCACAAGATATTTTTTAAGGAGATGAAAAATTAAGTAAAAAATATTGGCAGCAAGCTGTTTTGTGTTACGCAGTTTTGCAGACATGTCAAAATATCTTACATTTGGTCCAGCTGTTAATAATTAAGTTTGTTCTGAAGAAAAAGTCACCTATGATTACATTGAAGGTACAAAATAAAAAGTTCTAGTTGGATAAGCTATATTAAGTTAATATTCGATACATTAAATTTGTGTTTACCATTATCTTTGCGTGAATATCAACCTTGCCATACAGTACAACAAATACATCTGTCAACAATTTCCAATATGTGTGCATTAAGCTAATGAGTTCAGACAAAACCCACTCACTGGATAGGCATGTCATTTAACTCCCCCAGCATTACACTCCCTATGCACACTCTAGTATTGTTTAAGAAAATTACCCTGAAACATTAAAATTAAACAGACACCAATCAAGTTATTTTTTTTTATGTTTAGTGAAACGTATTGGGCATAGACGTTAAGAATAATGTTTATGCAACATGGTTTTACAATAAAGAAACGAACAGCTTTTCTAATGCCAATATCTGGCATCAGGTGCATGGTTCGACTGTTCTCCAATCTAAACGAGAGCCTGTCGCAATTAGGATCACGAAGGGAGTTAACAATGACGTGCTTGCAGACAATCCCTATTATTATTAAGGAACCCTTGTGTTAAGTCTGTGCTGCACCGACCTGGCAGGCATCTCCTTGTAGAGAGCGTCCGGGAAGCAACCGTGCTGGTAGAGCTGACCTCCCAGCTGCTCCAGGAGAGAGTAGGCCGCCGGCACGTCCAGACAGATGTCTGGCATGTCATCAAACACCCGCTTCATGCCCTGTAACACACACACGGGTAAACACAGAGGAGTGAACACACACGACCCGTGAGTTCTTATATGAAGCATTATAGACCTTTCTCAAAGTGCTTTTACGCTTAATCTCCTCGCAGATCTGCTCATCTGAATGCTACATCTATCTCTCTGGGAAGCATTCAGCCACGCAACAATTACTATGCAAAAAATTAATCATACACATGTATCCACCACTGTCCGTAACCAGGTACTTGTTTATACAGCCGAGTAAATTGAAGAGAGCAACAATAACCAAACCCATATTCTTTTGATTGCTCTAACCACTACTCCACTGGTGTATCTAGGGAGGAGATTGTTCATTTAGATGTCTCCCAAAATACCTGTTGCACCACTATGTTTTGCATGGAAACAATGGTTGTCCAAGCTTGTCCCCCCGTCTCCTTTCCGATATTGTAACACCACTGCACATGAACAGCCATTAACGTCAGATTCTTTTAACTTTTTGTGACAAAGAGGATTTTATCTTTCTCAAGGGGGCAACCGACACTCTTCTAAACAAGGACGTGAAATAAACGGTTCTAGTCTAAGACTCCATCAAGACAAGGAATGTCACTGGTTGATTCTGAACCACTATCACAAACATCGTCAACTGTGGTCACCTTGGAGAATTCGTCGGGCGTGACAATGTTGGTAGTGGACAGCGTCCGTAGGAGACTGACCATCAGGTCAATCACTCGGCTCTTGGACTTCTCAATCGCCATGACAACCGCCTGCAAGCAAGTCAATCACTTGTTGGTTTTCTTGAAAAATTGGTGGCAGTCAAGTCCAGACAAATTTGAGGGCTTGGACTTTTAAAAAAAAACCAACCAGTCCACTATGTGGTGCCACTGTTACATCAACTCCCTGGCCCATAATTTAAGATGGCTGCATCCACAACGGACCACATATGCCACGCTCACTGGTATTTCAAACAAACAGAAGCGAGTATGACCAATCGGTACAGCCTAGAACTGTGTCAAGGCAGCAGCGTAAATGCATGCAGACTTATTTATTTTTTACTTCGAAAGTCTCAAGGAATGTAGCCAACTTGGAATTTTAGGATGTTTGCTATCTGTAATCTCTTGAATGCGCTGATCAAACTAATTGAAAATAGATTTGTGGCTCGAGTACTTCCTCTTACGGGTGGCTTCAGAGAGCTCTTTCAAAACATGTTTTCCTTTTTAGTTTGACTATTTTGTTAAATTGAGGGTTATGATCCATAATCAGAAAATTTTCTAAAATAATTTTTTTTAACCACCTGCCTGATACTGGAGTCGAGTATAAATGAGAAAAAAATACAATTTGAACATTTGTCTATTCCTTGATTAATTTATCCGCTTAGATGTTGTAAAGAAACAAGAAAAATGTCATCCTGTACCTCGTAGACAAGCTCGTGGTGAAAGTGAGGCACATCAAGCTCCTTGAGACATCGGATCGCCTCGGTGACATCACCCGAGTTGATGTATTCCTCCAGAAGGAGGCGCATCTGTGGCACGACAGCGATTTACTTCATTATTTCAAGTTATTCGATTATTTGTACTGTAATATATTACACCAAACAGTGTAACAAAACATAATGTCAATTGTAATCATTACCAATACAAGAAAATGACAACTCTGATATCAAGTAGAGTGTAATGAGAGGTAGGGTAACATGACAAGAATTAATACCTAATTGATTCTGAGCAAACACGGTGCAAGTTGACTCTAAACACCACTGCTGGAGACATTTGAAAAGATACTGCATTGGTGATATATAATTTAGAACCACACATGAAACGGTCGGAACGTAAACATTATGGTCATTCATAAAATAGCTGATATTATATTGTGTCATATTTTGAGCACATATTTAGACCACACTTAAGACATCTCTTGTAAGGTGGAGGTAAGTGTTTCAGTACTGATGAAATAAGTTTTCCTATCTATTACTAATGACAAACATCCATGGCGATTAAACCCTAAAAAACTTGGGCTCTGAGGCACAAGACGCCAGAATCATTAAGCACCATAAGAAGGATGCACACTAGTCATCACCAGAGCATGGAACAACAGGCCTGGATAGATACGTGTGTAGCAGATAAATGCCTTACACACACACACGCACGCATACGCGCACACACACACAAGGTTAACTCCCACCACACAAAACGTAACAGCTCCATATGCACAAAACTATGGAGGACGTATCATCATGAACGAGTGCAGACATCTACGACTGCCATGACAACGCCCCACTTACCCTCCTTGTGAGGTACTTGACGGGGCGGTTACCACCACCCTCTCCCCACACGTTGTCAAGTCGCGCCATGCCATGGTTCATGCCCAGCATGATGGATGCCTTCTCCAGCGCAGCGCTGTAAGAGAACAGAGCACCTCAGACAACTAGCACACAATATTCGTCTACCTCCAACAGAAAAATATCGGAAATTCGGAATATTGTTGGCATTAGGAGTCGTACACTATTGTCGATATTCACATATACGCACAGAGCTTACGAAGGGTAGAGGGTAAAGGTCGGTGTACTAATTAAAAACATTGTTGGTTGAATCGTACATTTAGTATTTTATTAGTTTTGGATTATTTGTTGTGAAAAATGAAAGATATTTGAAATTGACTGACACTGAAAGGTAAGGTACACGTCTTTGCCAAAATTAAAAAAAATTATGGAACATGATGACCTAGATGGCTATTTTTGGTTCGCCTGCTGAATGTGCAACTTAATTCCCGGTTCATTGTGGCAGGTGACAACTAAGAATTGTAGCTTTCCTTGAAGAACTCACCTGACGTGTTCCGACTCCACCTGGCCCTTGTAGGAGGTGATGAACTTCGGAGGCAGACAGTCATCCGCGATGGCGCGTGCCATGAACATTGCCACCAGCTGCAACACACACGCTCACGTCACGTCACCCTTCAGTAGACCACTGGCATTCCGTGTATAACTAGTAACACTTGTTTCATTTCCAAATGCTTAATGTACAAATTATGTTTTATTTTATTCACTCCATTAATCTTGTAAAAATGTAATAGCCCAATGAGTAAGGTAGCATGACTTTCTTGCCAGGCTGACATTTTGAATTTATTACGGTGTGATTATGAATGCCTGGAATCGTGTTGTTGTGCACTAAAACAATCACGTCCATGTGTCAATATGTGATGGCATTTGATATTTTCCATATGTCAAAACTGAACGTTCTTGATGAGCTCGCCTAATACAGGTTGAACTAATATGGGTTGAACTCGTCTCGCAACCGACATGACAGCTAGGAGCGAGATGATAGAATAAGGTCATTTACAATATATTGAATCAATAACCGACAAGACTGCTGTCATTTAGAGGGGGCCAGTTAGCCACTAGAATAACTCATAGTTCCAAGTCTAGGGGCCCACATTAACGACTATCATTGGCACAACTGGCAGTGAATCGAATGGACCAGTATTAATTAAATAAATAGCTCAAATGATGTTTGTCGTTGGAAAAACTAAACTGGTCAATAATTAGTGTGACCGGCTTCCACGTGCTAAAATCTACACTTTTGATTAATTCAAGACTGACAAAAAATTATTTCTGGCCAAGAACCTGGTACTCGGTACTACTCACCGAGGGAGCGTTGGGGGTGTCGAGACTGAGGTCGGGGAGGTTGGTGAGGAGGGTGTGGAAGCCCTCCATCATCTCCTCGCGAGTGAGGAGTTGGCCGTAGAGATCTGAGATGAGTCTGGAGGTGAGTTCCCGCTGCGGGTCGTGTCGGTCCAGCGCCAGACTCACTGCCATCTCCATGATACGGTGCTTGTTGGAGCCAATGTTCAGGTCCTTCAGCATGTCCTGGGTGCACAGGGGGGTACGTCACGGCAGGGTGTATACGTTTACATCACCCGCGGATTTTTTTTTTTCTGCTCATGAGGGCAGTGCAGAATGACATACTGTTTTTTTAACACAGTTTTGACAATTCTTACCTTAAACTTGGCTGCTTGTACGTAATTGTTGTCATTTAATGTTCTTAATAGTAGAAAATGTGTGTTGAAGGTTTGCTCCATGCAAAATTGCATTTAGTAGGTGTGAAATAGTGTTCACAATGTTAATATATCAACCACAAAAAGTTCCAATTAAAAAAATTCAAATTCTAAACATGCTCTATTGGCAATATTGCAGTAGTTGGCTGGGTTAACCGGTAGACCCTTTGATATCCGGCATGTTTATACATCATCTGTGGATTTTTAGTTTCTAGTAATTAGTGTGGAATACCATACTGTTTTGTTTACCTATCTTTGACAGCGTAGACCTTAAACTGAGGCTGTATCTAATGTTCTTAATACTGGAATATACACGTTAGAGGCACGCTGCCTCTAAAATTGAATTGAGTAAGCCTAAAACAGTGTTTGCAGTTTGAATACATAAACTGTAAAATGTTCAAATTGTGAAAAAAATATTCAGATACTAAACATGTTCTATTGGCAATATTGCAGAAGTCTATGTCAAAATATGTCATTAATGATACCAATTATAGACCGTGTCCAATGACAGCAATGACATGTCATAACATGTAATGACGCTCACAACTAACATCGGTCAGGTCATGTGACACTAGACGACCGACAAACAAGTGTTGTTTGCGTCCATCAATGGACAGGCCTTGAGGTGTTAGTGTTTGTACAAGACAATCCCCAAAGACATCTTGATCTGTCACGACCTCACAAGGTAATTACCGGGCCTTGACGATGTTGACAAAACACACATACTGCTCAAGTGTCCTTCATTAATCCCAATGTGTGTTCAAACAGATATAACTATAACAGGTGATTATGGCAAACAATTTTGTAGATTCTGTAGAATTCTTAGAATATTTTCTATCTGATACGCCTGCATAAAAGGTGATATTTTAAGTTAATGCTACTGTAGCTAGCACGTCTCGAATGCTACATTTTATGTATGTATTTTTTATATAATCACATCTGTGATTTGTGCACTTCTAAAGCTACATCCCTGTTGTGTATATGCTTATTCAATCACGGCCAATCAAATTCAAACCATAAAGGTAAGAGTCGGCATCGTAAACTTAAATCGACTACTACCTTACTCCAGTGATCTTGCTCTGCTATTCTACCACTGAGTACACAAGCACTGTAGGGGCACAACGGACACTTGTACTTTGTAAACAAACTGAACCATGACCATGACTGCTGCTGAACCATAACATAACATGAAGCACCATGGACAGTCTACACTGAAAACATGCCCTACTGATCTGTAAAAACCTTTAGCATTGAAGTGCCCAATCCTTCAACGTTAATGAACAACAGTGCTTTATGGAAATGCGTTGTCAACATTTAACCTCCTGCCTAATAACGATGAAGTTGATTTGGAAAATATAAGTTAAGCTAGCACAGGAAACCATCTTCATGCAGGACATAAAAGAATGAACAGATACTACACAGAAAATGACAAACGTGCACCAGAGCAGACCTGCCTACCACCACGATTTGTCCGTAGTTTCTACAAAAAATTGCATCAAACTACGGAACTACGATCGCATGTAAAAAATTAGGGATTTCTAGTTAATGACTTTTTTTGGCGACACAGGATGATAAGTGTCCTACAGCAGAACTCACAAGTTTGAGTAATCCTGTCAGTTGTGCTGTTGCTGCTTCAGTAAGTGTTTTGCGTGACATATTTGTATCAATTTTCTACTGACATTTAAGGCAACATGCTCAGTAACTGATGGGAAATATGTTTTCTTCATGAACTAAAATCTTGACTTCTTCTTTGGAAGCAAGTGAACAGCATGCATCAAGTAACAAGTCTGAAAGTAACAGGTCTGAGGCCTATTTTTTTCTTGTATTTTCCTTGTTTTTGTCTTTTAACTTTTCCTTTTCTGTTAATGTGAGAGAACTTACACAGGAAAGCGCCATCATGACCAATACATGTGTACACAAATTGCTCGTTTTTATCGTAGTTGTAGGAAATGCCACCCGAGTCTTGTCACTACTGATGAAGTCTCCAAAACTACTGGAAATTGGCTTTCTTGTAAACAAAAACTACTGACGGGCATTTTGGGGGGTCGGCAGGTCTGATAGAGTAACATTCACAGCTACAGATCTAAAATGTCTCTGAGCTAATTCTACGATCATCTAAACAAGGAAACAAGTGATCTATAACAGGAATTTATCAGATGTTTTCAAATGTGTCAACCAATAAGGTATCCTGCTGCAAGATTTATTTGTGTAAGCACCCATACGAGACCACTTTCTGGAACAATTGTCCCCCAGAGAATTGGGACAGAATCAAGAATCTATGTGATCTAACAGTGGAGCCAGATTTTGACTGAGCAGCCAATCATTCAAAGGCTGACAGCATGTGAACCAGTGATGACCTTTCAGAAAGTCAGGAGTCCCAGGAGTCAACATCAAAGCAAAAGTTGTTACCCAACAAACCTGGACCAAACCTGCTTGTGTTAACCAAATCTGTCGGTGTGAAATGTCATGCAACTCAGGCATACGGGTTTGACTCACGAGGATTGCGACTTTGCTACTTTGGTCGACTAGAAAGAAAGACAGTACACAGTGCTAAAAGAATGAGCCATAACCGTAGAATGTAATTTCTTCAACAGACAAAATTATATATTTTTCCTGTACAGGGCTACCTACCTGACAAAAACAATTTACGTAATGACCCCCGTCGCAGTGACAAGCCCAGCCTGTTCACGGTGCCTGGGAATCCAGGATGTTACTAATTTAATCATCAAAAGTAGATATGCTTTGTTTCAACATAATTATTGTGTTGCTACACTGTAACTCCTGTCAGCAGTTCAGGTCATTGGTTAGCACTTCAAAGGGATGCTTGTTTAGCAACATCCAATAAGTTACATTGTGTTAATTACAGCTGTCAAAGTGCCTGCATGGCCAGACATGTCCAAGCGTTTACGTCTGTAGAGCATCACCGCTGAGACAACGCCAGTAAATAGCCAATGATCATCCAACAAGCTTCTAAATTTACAACACACAGCAGGAAACATTATAATTATTACTAACAGTCAATGACAAAGTTAAATTGTTGTATTCAAATAAAAACTTTTGAATAAAAATATGAGTTTTATATTACAAATACATCATCAATTATACTACTCATTTTTTATTCTTCTAAGACATTTTATAATTATATTCATAACTTTCAGAAAACCATAACTATTTAATGTAATTTAATGGTTCTATAAATGTGTATCATTTTCTGTAGTCAGATATTTGTATTCACGTATCCGGCGGCAATTTCCATAATGCCGTAATCTGAGGTGAACTTCCATAATGATTACGGAAAATCAATGGCAAGAGGCTAAAAGCCAAACTGTACTGGTGGAATAACTCTCAATTTTCGATGCTCCTGGATAATATTCACACACTACACATGCAGGTTCCAGGGCAATCTTCCAGGCATCAACATTCACTACTTCTGTAATTTATATATCACTAGCTGAGTTAGCCGGCACTGCCCGGGGAAGAAACGCAGTCATATGTACCAGACACCCCAAACCCATCGCAAATGTTTCCAGCCTACCCGCATTAATACATGGTAATTGGTCACTGGCCAACTTCTTACTGTTAGGACAACCTTTTGTCAGAAATCTCAATCACTCACCTGTCTAACTGACAAAACCAGCAACAGCGGATTCTGGGTTGAAATTTCAGCCAAACTAACGGAGATATGGGTGCACAAAGAACTGTTTTATAATATAGATATGTCGTATTCCTAGTTATCCAATATAACTTTTGACACTCACTTTTCATAATACACCTATTTGAAGGGCGATCATTTTTATACTAAATGACAATTCTGTTTGAAATATATGAAATGCGAAAGAGGGCCAACGACAGGTAGCCCTGGTGCATGTTAAGTGTGGAGAATTTTCAAATGTCAATAATTTAAAAACTATTAAAAATTTCTGCATACATCTAGCGACATATTTGTAGATGGCATAATTATCTTTATGATGATAGAGAAAAACATTAAATTCAGCGGCTGGAACTCCACGTTCAGCCTTTTGAAATATCTCCACTCCCGAACGAATTTCGAAAATGTATAAATCTACGAACCATCTCAATGTTCAGATGTTCACCATGGGTAACTTAAAAATTGACAAAATATTTACATACATGGAGTGACTTTTGCGATCATGATGATTGCAAAAGTTTACAAAAATGAAATACAAGTGGGAGGCAGCTTGGTCGTTGACGTATTTTGGGCAAAATAAATTGACACAGTGATGCCACTGTCTTCACAAGCACATGTCCATGTCACATCAGTCGTGGCCGGCGATTATTGCCTGTGGTTTTGTAAGCCGTTTTGATTCCGCGACATCGCAGGTCCAACACACTGGTGTGTGTGGGTGGAAATTGTACACTTGTGAGACTTCCCCTTACTCCATTAGTTTATTCAAACACCCTGACTATGACAACGATGAAACACAATCAACACATGTTGTTCCATACACATTGTTGCTTCTTGAGCACAACTTACTGCAACTTCGTTCGTGTCGCCGTGCTCCAGATATTCCTGCAAGATCGGCGTCACCGTGGTAACAAGCTCCGCCTCCGTCAACTCCGGGGTGATCTTCTCCACCACATACTCGCCCTGGGGTGAGAACATCGATTCAGGGACCAGGTCAAAAACACAAAGTTTGATAAAACTGTATTTTGATTACTCCCTCCAAAATTAAATCATAACAACAGGAAAGAACATTAGAGATTCATAGTAATAATCAGAATAACATTTATATATTGCTCTGAGCATAGATTACTGTTTAACTATGTAACATTTATGAGCTTGGTTTCCAAGGATTTGGGCGCTTTGTAAGTTACATTATTATTATTATTTATACAAAAATTATGTACCATAATATTTATGAAGGATTTTTTATATAAAATTTCTTGAAGGGTATTTTTTTCAAATAATTTTGTTAACAGCTCTCTGATTTGTGATCTTTTGAGCCATGTGAATTTGTAGGACTTTCATCTTTAAAATGGAAATCTGCGAAATGGAAGTCGAGAGAGAGAGAAGAAAAAGTGGATGGCCTAGAAACACAGGCAGTGAGACCTTGAAGGGCATGTCAACAAGAACACCTGGAACAAATTTACATAGACAGTTAAAAATGTATTCCAGTGGGTAAAAAGTACTACTGATGCCCTGCATTCTCACTGAGCAAACAGACGTATAGCAAGCTTTAAAATGGGTAGAACTTTAACAGTACTTGCCTCTTAATTTAAACAAATTGTAATAACTAAAATGGGTAATAAAATGAAAAAAAACAAGATTCACCCACACTTTCCGCAAAACCAGTATGAACTGAACCTTTTTAAAACATTGCACCGGATCATGAATGGAAATAATACATTTTCAACAGGGAGGTGTTTCGATTAGCAGGAGTTATACAGTAGGCCTGCTAATATTACCATGGCATAGATCACTGGTGTGATTTCTCCAGAGGGCTACACAAAGCAAACAAACAACGCACAGGTCATAAATAGCAGGACGAGGCATTCTTCAAATGTAGCTGTATACTCTGCTATTGTGTTTTATCTCCCGCAAATGATGTTATCCACGACCAGTATGGCAGATGAGCCAAAGTGCTTTGTCGAGAGCAATCGCGAGTTAGGTCTGTGTCAACCAGGCCTGGCGTTAACAATGGGCTCAGCGCAGACGTCTCCAATTTCAGTTGTCATTAATAAAACACACCTAGCTTCAACAGGTTGTGTCGACAGGCTTGTGGAATCAGACACCAAGTGGTATGTCAGCGAATGGCAATGAACTATTGTGTATCCAGTATCAACATAAACCTTTTACGCCGAACATTCTATCTCCTGAACTACCACAACACTAAATTAGCTGTGGATATTGTCTTACTGCATTGTTTTCTCTCTTGCATTTTCTTTCGCATTTCGACTGTACGTGCCTGCACAGCTGCTGATTTGTTTGTTCGTTCAGAATCAATAAAAACATGCACAACCTACATTGATTGCATATTAAACTTTGTAATTAAAAAATAAGAAACAGATGCAAATTTTTGTGTAAAAATTCTGGAACTGCCAATTTACAACACTAAACACAAACAGCAGCTCTTATTACATAAAACCTGAAATTTATTGTGCATCGAACATCAATATTTTGAGATGACCCCCCATTCACCTGACTGTCCGAGTCGTAGTTCGGGTCATGTGTGTCACTGACCGCCTCGCTGCCGATAAGCTCCGAGCCCGGCGCTCCCCACACGCCCTTGCCACCAGCGCCACCTGCACGCAGAATAGGTAATTAATAACATGACAATTTTAATCACGACTAAACCCATGGAAAGCCGAGCTCAAAGATGCATCAAAACAAAAGGTTAGGCAATCGAAATATGTTCTTAGTCTAATGTTTCATCGATGAAATGTTAAATTGTGGGACAGATTCAGCAAACTTCCTGCTAATAATTACCACCCCTGGCTGAACCCTGGAGACGGAACAGACCACCTTGTTTTAATATTATCAACACTACTAGAGCGTTGTGAATAAGCCGTAATGTGCTGTCATGCAGGTGTATCGGAAATGATGTTCCGTCAACACTGGTCGCATTAGTAAGGTGATCAATCTTGATTATTTCTCAACACCGTGATCACAATTACATGAAAAAGTAATATAACTGATTGCTAAGATTATGACAATTTGTAAATTTAGATGCTTCAATGCCAAGCCATAAAGCTGTCTTCTCAGTTCGTTTGGGTCAGACATCCATGATCAGATCTATGACGTCATGTCCCAGGCACACCCACTTGGTTTGGGACAACTGTGTGCCTGTGTCATTCTTATGTCAATCATTTATCACTCCCAGTTATACCTACGGGCATGGATGGGAATGGACTTGTTTTATATTATTGTTTGTACTGTTGTAAACAAATATTTTGTAGCGCCACGACTCCCTTGAGGGCTATTTATAAACATGGTCTGCTCAGGTCAAAACCAATTGTAGTCTGATTTGAGGCTGTATGTCACGGATATACAGAGCAGGTTTATAAAAAAGCACTCAAGGGAGTCGTGACGCTACAAAATAATTTTTTATATCAGTAAAAACAGTAATATAAAACAAATACATTCCCACCCATGCCCGTAGGTATAATTGGGAGTGATAAATAATTGACATAACTCATGATAAGAATGACACAGTTGTCCCAAACCATGTGGGCATGCTTGTTAGTTTGCTCCTGTTTAGCATCTGTGTGCATTGTACAAGCGACTCAATTTGAACTGTTCAAATTTGATGAAGAAAATTTAAACACATAATTTATTAAATTTGGGTAGTTAAAATGTCAGAATAGAATTTAATCGACACCGGCTCTACTACCGTACATGTGTAAGATTACGATACAAGCAAATTTAAATATCGAACCCAAAACTTTTTATTTATTCATTTCTTAGAATTTTTAATTTAAAAATTAAAAGGGATACAACTGGGTATCTCTCCTTGTGCAAATAAATGCAACTAGAACCCTCCACCTTTACTGCAATACCACACAATTCTTTACAATCGCAAAAACTAGAACGCAGCGAGGAACAAGTTATGCGAATTCAGCACAAAGCCTGGACAGAACCTCACACAGTGTATCACGCATGACTTCACAATGTTACTGACGGCCCACTCAAAAATAACTTGATTCAACGCCAACAGAACATCTGGGTCAGCATTTAATATGCACTGGCATTTGTTCAGTGTGCCACCAATAAGCAGCATTATCTCTGTATAAAATCTGTGCATATGCGATCAGGCACAGCGTCATTGATTGAGCACCGAACTACCAAAACAGTGGCTAAACCTTATCGTGTGATTTCTAGCTTGGAAGTAAAACAAGGCGACTAGCATAATCAGTTAAGAATAACACAGGTTCCCAGGATGCTGCAGAACATTTATAGATAGCTTTTTATCCATCAGGTCCATGTATAAGTACTCATAAAAACAAAACTGTTCAACACATCCATTGTTTTTCTGCTTAATTTTGCAGCTAACACGTTTGGCTGCGGTTGTTTCACTGGATGATTCCACCACTCAGTAAGTATCTGGCAGCAGGGTGAATTTATTTACTTACTCTTTTAATGGAAGAGTTTGATAGTCAAAACAACTCCATGATTATAATCTTATTATTATACGAGCAAAATTCCCAGCCCGTTGTTGACGCTACTACATATACACGGCTGGAGAAGACGGTTTCCTAAAGTATCCATACCGGATGTTTGATATGACATAAATTTTAGCAGTTTTCGCTGCATGCGTGTGGTTTCTGCAATAGCTTCAAGTTATGTTTTACACTGCGAACAATCGTTACCAACCCTGAAACTGTAAATACTAAACACCTGCCCAATTGGGATGTTAGGCAGGTATTGATAGAATCTCAAACAGCCATGGTGAGATATTATGTTAGGCACACACCAGCCGATTTTCGGCACGACGGCAGTAGGTTGGTGTGTGCCGAATTTAAGACCGGCTTAAGTATCGGCGCGAGATGGTTGGTGTGTGCTGGCTGGTGTGTGTGGACAGAAGTTGGTGCTTTTGCGCCGACTGGCAAACCAAGTCTGCATTAGTCGGCTGGTGTGTGCGCGTAGCATTGGTTGTGCTTGGTTAATTGCACTTTAGACAGGGCTGCCTACCTGACAAAAACAATTCTGTAATGACCCACCCCACTTACTTCCTTCCCCTCCCTGGTCCACAAGGTTGCCAATCAAACCTTTCTCTGGAGTAGATACAGTGACAAGCCCGTTCATGGTGCCTGGGAATCCACAAAGTTACTAATTTTATCATCAAATGTATATATTTTGTTTCAACATAATGTTGCTACATTGTAACTCCTGTCAGCAGTTAGGTGGAGGGTTAATACTTCAAAGGGATGCTTGTTTTGGCAGCATCCAAATAAGTTACATTGTGTTAATTACTGTTGTCAAAGTGCAAGCAAGGCCAGATATGCCCAAGTGTTTACGTCTGTAGAGCGTCACAGTGAGAAAGACAGCGCCAGGTAATAGCCAATAATCATCCAACGAGCTTCTAAATTTACAACACACAGCAGAAAACATTATATTACTAACAGTCAGTGACAATTTTTAAATTATTGTATTCAAATAAAAAAGCTTTGATAGTTTTCTATTGCAATTATACCAATAATAATAGGGCCTAATTATTTTATATTCTTCTAAGTAGGTACATTACAAAAAAATTCTAAATTGTTATATAATCATTTAAACACTTCTATGTGATAGTGTATGCTATGTAGTTTATAACCCTTTTTGAATTTTTTAAATATCTCTATTATTAACAGAGTAAATCCACTTTTTAGTGTCGGAAAAAAGGGTAATTGTGTCTATAGGATTCATGTCCATTTCTTGTGATCTGGTGCGGACAGTGCTGCCACCATGTGACACTGAAAATAAGCTCAACATTACATAATAAATTTTAATGAAGATATTGAAGTAAAGTAAAAAGCTGACCCAAAAATGTTGACCTTGTACTGTGACCTTGACATGACCTAGTTATTTGACCGTTGACCTGTATAAATTGACAAGTGACCTAATTAAATTATGATGTATGACATATGGGCTTGGTATGATTATAAAGTGTTGGAATGGAACATTTATGTACACATTGACCATAAAGTAGCATATTAAAGCATGAACTTGTTTAAATTAAAGATAACTTGTTTTTAAAAAAATGACCTTTGACCTAATTGCATGTATGAATATGAAATTTATTTTAAATTAATAATTATGGTATGTTGTACTAGCAAATTAAAAGTAACTAAATATTTAACCTTGACCAGAATAGCATATGACCTTAATACGACCTAGATAATTGACCTTAAATGAGCACTGATTTAATTATGTTGACAAATTACTTACTTAAATTATTTATTGTAACACGTGGACTTCGTAACTTTATAAATCCTTGTAATTGATCACATATACATATTGACCATAATTTTGGGCATAAAATGGCATATTAAAGTGTGAACCATTAATGACTTAATTTGTAAAAAAAACTTGACCTCTAACCTAATTGTCTATTATTAATGTCCAATTTATTTTACTGAATAATTATGTTATGTTGATCAAAATGAAAGTTCAAATATTAACTGTTGACTATTATGACATTACTATGACATATTTGACTTATTTACATTTGTAAACATTGAGGTGGCCCGACACAACCATTGTTGTGAAGAAACACAACAGCATTACTTGAATTTAACACAAAGGTCAGTACTACAACAATTTTATTTAATTGTTTTGTTCATTAATGTCTCACACGTCAACATAAAGTAATGTTAACATGTTGTTCACAGTAAGCAGCCGACAAGTAGACATTGAAAACAACTGAAACAGCAGAAGTACAAAAACTAGTCAGCTTCACTGCACATACAGGGAACTACAGAAGGAGGAACAGAGTACATTGCCTACTCAGTGTAGATATAATCCGCTCATTGTTTCATTTATCCATGCAAGTGAAGTGTGGCAATGTTCACAGTTGGTCGAGTGTAGATAAATCTGTTCAATGCGTCATACAGCAATGCAAGTGAAGTGTGCCAATGTTCACAGGACACTGTTGGTCGAGTGTAGATAAATCTGTTCAATGCGTCATACAGCAATGCAAGTGAAGTGTGCCAATGTTCACAGTTGGTCGAGTGTAGATAAATCTGTTCAATGCGTCATACAGCAATGCAAGTGAAGTGTGCCAATGTTCACAGGACACTGTTGGTCGAGTGTAGATAAATCTGTTCAATGCGTCATACAGCAATGCAAGTGAAGTGTGCCAATGTTCACAGGACACTGTTGGTCGAGTGTAGATAAATCCGTTCAATGCGTCATACAGCAATGCAAGTGAAGTGTGCCAGTGTTCACACTTGTCTTCACTGAACTGTTACTCTTCATACATTTGCAGCAGAATCCTTCAACATGAAATAGAGGAAAACTGTGTGTGATACAAATTAATGCAGTACGACTAGTGTTAATAAACATAAGAGTGTATTCCCAAAATAAAGTAATTACAATGGTGTCACTGGACTATATTTTTGTAAGGAATCTTACATTACAGATTAAGAAAACTTTAAAAGCTGGCATTGAGTAGGTTGTAGTACAATAATTAAAATATCGGCGACATTTTAATTACTATTTCTTATTATAAACAATAATAAATGTTAAATTAAATGGGCATAATTACAAAAGTGCAGATGGCACTGGATTTAATGTTAAATGTTTCAATCTTGCATTAGATAATAGTAATTCTCATTAAAAGATTCCAAGATGGAGTCAAACCCATTGACCCTAGCCCATCCCTCACAACAGCCAATTACGTGGAATATCGGTGCCCACATGACACAAGTAGCCCAATCACGATCACGTTTCCATTTAAATACCAGACAAATGACAGTTAATACGTTTTGCCTGCCGTGCCTGGCCTTAAATTAGGAAGCTAATAATTTCACACAGCTATTTGAAAAATAATGAATACCATGCAACATTTACATATCTATAGATACTTTTATGCACAGAACATATCAGGATTTAGGTGCAAACAGCTTGGATTGCGTGGATTTTGCATCGTAGGAAATGGCGTGATCAACACATTCGAAGCACATGCAGTCTACGCTCACATTCTTAGGCCCAGTGCTACATTTGTAAATCAATTTAAAACTATGATTTATTTTCACGATTGCTTGAAACGTATACACTTTAACCCGTATAGCAAAACTGTTATGATTTGTATAGCGTGTGCCAGTCCATCATAATTATGCAACGCCAGCGTGGCGTACGTGCCGCTGAACCGGTCGCGTATAGACTACAAACTACGCATTTCAACTTTGAACGCCAAACAGCGTGCGACAGGCCTGCTTTTCTACGGGCGATTGCACGCTTCCACGGCTATGCACAACCATAAAATGCATATCATATGAAGGCATATGTATTTAAAAATGGCTCAGGCTACTAACGGGATGGAGATATATTATACCATATTTTTATACGATTGTTCACAACATCAACGTTTAAATTCACCTACCTCGCTTGTTGTGCTCGGAAAACTCCCGCAAAACTGGATATGACGTAGATCAGTCTTTCATTGGTTCATGTGATCATCAAAATACAATGTAAATTCATTTGCATAATTTTGCCAAGCGATTTTGGGTAATCTCCCAATCTCGGCGGGAGCCGTAGCAATGGCGTCCAAAAGCGTCACAGGTTTCTGGTCTAGAATGCGAGGACAAATTTACGGTGCTGCCCCTAGCGGAATGTGATGTACCTATTCTAAGACATTTTATAATTATATTCATAACTTTCAGAAAACCATAACTATTTAACATAATTTAATGGTTCTACCTAACGTCATCTTTATTTATTTCATTATAGAATTCTACACCTATAAATTGTATTATTGTCTAGATGCGCATTAATGACATTGATATTTTTCCGCTGTAATTGCTTTTGACTAACATAATTTATTATGCTGACGAAATAGCTAATAAGCCCAGAGCCAAGGCAGTCACCTGCAGGCAGTCAAAGTTGACTAAATATTTGTTGATAAATTGTAACGAGTGAATGATGACAGTTTCTTCAGGGCATCTGGAGCAGCATAATTTATAGATTTGGCAATTCTTTAAAGGGTATTATTTTTACATGATTTTCTGCAGTCAGATATTTGTATTCCCTTAATATGGCGGCAGTTTCCCTAATGCTGTATTCTGAGGTGAATTTCAGTAATGATTATGGAAAATCGGTTACGGCAGGCAGCCCCGTTTAAATAGTGGATAGTAATCCCAATCACACACCAGCTGACTAATGCCGACTGGGAGGGCCAGTGATCCTTGTGGAAAATAAATCCACTATAAATACACCTGTTTGCCCCGTTTGTGTTTACTCGAGAATTTATACCCAAGAATGGCACCTTTGTCAGAGAAAGATCTGATAATTTTGGGGCTGGCTGTAGCAGCAGTTGTCATAATGGCGGCTACGCAGGCGGCGGCTTTGATGCTGCGATTGCGGGTCCAGCAAGTATCATGTAACAAAACATATTGACCTGACCATGGCCGGACAGGTCACTTTGTGGGTTGATCTCCCAAGTGTCATTAGAAGGTGTTTACAACTATGCTCTCTTTGGCCTTAAGGCTGGGAAATCTCCCACCCAAATGTGTTGGTCGCTTTGATCATGCCTGGTAGTGCGCATCCGATAATGGCGGAAGAAATCACAACAGTCCTGCGTCACATAATCGCCGTAAATACATGCAATACATAACAGATGGGCTATGAAAATACAAATTTCACTGTAATTATATGGAATGGGGAACGTTGCCAATGACTACAGATTTAACAATGTGTTTCGATATGCCTACAATAAACACATGAAACATTTGTAAAAAGTAGGCCAAAACGGCCATCAGGAAAACAAAACTTGTTACATAGTCGGAACTTCGCTTCCAGCCTTCACGACGATATGGTTTAGCATTTAGCAAATCCTCCAGCAAAGAAACGCATAGCGTCGAGCTATGATTTATATCAGCACAAAGCATGTTATATTTAACCGGTCCAGTTAACAGCCTTAATCAGTCGTATCCAACGAATTCCTCAAAAAAGTTTTTCACCGCTAGCGCCGCTTTGCAGATTTTTAATGCTTATATATATGCGCCCGGTAGCAGCACCTCCAGCGGGAAACAGAAGCGGGAAACAAAGTCATATGGAAATCAGGTTTATTTGTGGCGCCGGTTTTAAGGATAAGCAATAAAAAAGATGATGGGATAAAAAACGATCTACCACTATCTGAAATGTTGGTTACCCACTAGGCCAGTAAAATATGAAAGTACAAAATGAAAAAGTGTGACTGGAATTGGCCTGGGCTTATGTCGAGGCCTATCACATGATCGCGTTACGATTTCTTATTGGCCAAGTTACCGCTGACCGTCGTGTTTTGACAAAAAACCTGCGCACACCAGCCAACTCATCATCGGATATGCGCAGACTTGTCACGGGATACCTCCTTGTCTAACGCTGACTGCCGATTAGCGCCGACCGCCATCGATTAAAAATTTGAATCGGCATTAATTGGCGGAATAAGGCCGACCGTTGGGCTTAAATCCAGGGCACACCAACCGACTGATGTCGGACGACGGTTTTTACGCCAACTAGTCGGTTGGTGTGTGCCTAGCTTAAAATATTTGGTGTTCCTTAATCTGGGTCACTGTAGCGCCAACAGTATGCTTTGAACATAAACTCAACTTAAAATGTCAAATACCCATGAATGCTTGGTTTTCATGAGCAATTGAGAACTCTTGACAACCGACTGCTGACAACACTTTTGTGAACAATCAGATAATTTGTTAGTACAGAAAATCACAATGTCACCCAGCCGATCTTCAGTTTATGAGCATTTTGGAGAGCCAGTCGTTAATGGCTCTAAATCCCTAGCTAGGTGTAGACAATAAAAATTTGTGCTGGAGTATGAGTCGGAATCGAACCGAGACAACCGGAGTTGGAATTGGAAAGCATGTTCTGATAATATCTGATTTTAAAGGAATCCAAGTAAACTACCTCAAACTGTGTATATTGTACATAAAACTTTACTAGTAGGTTAAAGGTTCTACATCCAGGCGGTACATCCATCCACTCAACTCTATGGGTGCATTATCTACCAGTCTCATGTGAGCACAGTCATTTCCGCTAATCACCATAAATCAGCAGTTTACTCAGCTGTCAGTTAAAGCCTCAACTGGCCATGGCCTGGAGGTCAAATCACGACCTTGACCTGCTCTCTCTGCATAAACAGGCTGTTTATAAAACGCCAGGCCAGTTCACTGGCAGTAAACAGGGAGCCAGGTGGAGTGGCCTTGATACTGGGACAAGGTGAGGCCAACAAGGCCAGGTGATACCTGAGCTGTTGCCTGTGGATGCATAATGCCACACCCCCAGCCCTGCATGCTGGCTCCACTCCATCATGCATGCATGGTCTCTCAACAGGAACACTCACCTAGCCTTGGTTTATGGGGCTGGGCTAATAACAAGTCGTACTGAGCTGAGCGCTCTAGAGGTGGGCACTGGGGTAGAGGTTGACACTAGGGAGGCAGGCATGTGAGAGGAGGCAAGTCATTTCCGAGGAACATTTGCGCGTGGCGCGGCAAACTGGGGAAGAAAGGGGGGTCTGGATTGGAACTCAGAAATTTGTTTAAAGACATCATTGTTTGTGATGCAATCTAATGTACTTTCACACTGTTTTTGTCTAAACCTGTAACTTCCATTTTATATAAAATCACAAACATAGTGCATAGGAACACAACATTTGGGATTTTTTAATCAAAAGTGTAAGCATACAGTCCCCTGCACATAACTGTAAAAGCACATCATTTTCATCACACACAAAAACAGCAGTATATACTACATTGTCAAAACTACAACATTACACAAGTGGTCTATGTGAAAAAATACACAAAAATGCTTTAAATAACCAAGGTTTATTAAAATGATAATTCTAATGTACCATACACTGAAATTCACACACAAATATCCACATCTAGTGTTCATTGAAACCATAAACTTTACAAGTGTTCATTGTGGACATGTGACTTCACGTCTTTTCTTGCCTGTGCTTGATCCTGGCACTCACAGCTTTCTTTCTCTTCTCTGCCTGAACAAGGACTGGGGAGTGGAGGTGGACAGATTTCAGTCTCTTTGGCACTTTGCCTTTGAAACCTGTTCAGCTGCTTTTCTCTTGCATCTCCAAATTCAACTCTCTATACAACATCCTTCTTGGTGCACGCCGTATCCCCTAAAAGTGTTCATATTAACAATGTCAGATAAATATAATTCAAATTGTTATTTAATTAATAATAACCTAAACCATACGTTAAAGTGAAGAGGCATACTTGACATATTATCGCCCACCCAACTTACTAAGTTTTGGCATATACTTATTTTTATCCAAAATAATATATAAACTCATCTAGGATACCTTAAAGTTATCGCTAAAACAGCATACGCCGGCGCCGTAATGTAAGTCCCATAGGCCATTACAACACCTCGTGTGGCAGGCTAAACGATCTAATATTTATTGAAATTACTATCTTAAAACCACTCGACTGCTACGTAAATTCCAATAATTCAGTAATTGACTCATACAAGAATGTTTGAAATAAGAGCGGACAACTTACTGTAGACCGTAGCTCATGCGTCTTTCGACTGAACGGGAGTGTGTACTTCGAAAACAACACTGCAACTGATTCGCCGACAAAACTCATGCACGGATTGTAAGCTGGGCCGTGATTCGCAGTTTCTGGCCAATCAGAATACTTGCTTTTGAAAAAGGACGACGATCACGAAATTTATTATCAATGTTTGCAAGGTCATAACCCCCCCTATATTAAAAAAAACAATTTTTCGGATTTGGACAAATCACAGAAACAGCCAAATCGAGTTTATGAACCGCGGAAATCCATGTTTCTGCGGACGAACCTCATGCCTGGGGAGGGGCTGGGACTAGCACAGGGTTTAGAACTATGACAAGGGGTTAGGCTATCGCCCAAGGGGCTGGGACTAGGAGTGGGTTGGGAGGGATATGGGCAGGGAAGCAGCCCAAGACTAAGCTAGAAAAAAAACTGTAAAAATGTACGGGGCTTTTTACACCACATGGTAAAAAGTGTGTACACTCTATGAATCTGTGTTTCAACAGAAACTGTAAAAAAAAATTGGTGTTGTTCATTTAGTGATAATAATTATAAATCACATTTGATCACTACACCACTAAAGCAGCAATAGGGTTAAAAATGACAGTCCTCATAAATCACATTAAAAACACTATTTTACATCTAATGTTTGCTATCCGACTTGTTTTAAATATTGATGCAATAAAAATGTGTCCAGATATCATAACTTATGAATGATTGTGTTGTTTTGCGTTTCTATTTTCTGCCAAGAATCAGCAGAAATGTAGTATATTTATTATTAATATTTATATTATCAGTGTGTAGAGACTTAGAAAAATGTAATTCAATTCAGAGATACCCACTTCAAGATTTTTTTTTCAAATGTTGTTCCTCTCAACTCCGGCTAGACTCGTTGAAGCATTCAGCCATACTGTAATTAATGCACACAAGAGCATTCTGTTCTGATGAGGTTCTGGTCCACGTTCGCATTCACAAGGCTGTATGACACTAACCACAGACAGCATCGAGGCACTGAGAGAGACTGTCCACGCTTCAACTCACGACCATAATTATGTGCAACTTGTGCTGACGTATGTATATGCTCTTGTGTTCATTGAAGCCCGAGAATAATAGGCCTATTGAGATGTACCACCCAGTCTTGGCTCCCGGCTCTATCTCTGTTTGTGCAATGTTTTCACGATGCAGTGCCTCCAAACTATTTTCACATTAGAGTCAGTAAGTCCAACACAGGTTGAACAATACTACCCAAGGCACAAGACCACTTACTTCCCCTGGCATAGACACCACTCCAGATGGAAGGTGCCTTTAGTGTCTCATCCGAGAAGCACAGGCAAAATGTGCCACGAACAAGTCTCGAACCAGCAACTGATGGATTCAAACCTCAGCCAGTCCTCGTGGTTGATAGTGCAGTGCTTAACTGCCAAATCACCATACCCTACTTCCACATAACACAGCCTGAGATGATAATTCACGTAATCTTCAGTCATTTGTGCTCATATTAACACACGCACGCACGCAATAATGCAGTTTGCTGTAAATCTATCAATAGCATTAAAACTTGTGACTGATCTATCTTGATTCCTGGAACCAGAAACATGCAAGTGTCCAGTATCAAAGACCCATTCAAGTCCAACCAGCGGAGAGGGACAAAATCACACATTCTGTGTTGCAGTGTGTTCTGGTTATAGGATCAATTAGGCCACATCCCAAGTTCCCAACTTTGAAATCATCTCCGTGAATTTGACTGTACACAATACTGCACTTGTAGCCATGGTGAGCACTTTTGGGGTCCTGTCAGCCAAGGTGCTGTTTCCAGCCACAACAACACTGTGCACCGGACAACAAGAGACAAGGTCACCTATCCTGAGCTATCTATAGAAGTACAAGGGGCAGGATAATAGGCCCAAATAGATAAGACCTATCTTTAGACTCAAGAGACACACACCACACTAAAGTAAAGTGACCATTACTGCGCCAAGTCCATTGGACCATTGTCTGTCCAGAAGCATGCTTTAGACAAATAAGCCAATGACAACAATATATTTGTTTATTTTATCACCAAGTAGCATTCCTCAATAAAACTTGATTAACAGTCAGTCAGCACACACTGTGCAGCAGGACTATCTATCACGAATGGCCACAGCCTTTAATCACAACAAAACAGAGAATCGCAACTCTGCACTGATGCAGTACAAATATTGATGATTAACTGCTCGACCCCCATATGCAGGTGAAATGCGATCCATAATGGCCGTTTTTCAGCCATGTGTGGCATTTTATGTAGAAACTAAGGTCAGTAGAGTTTATAGACCAACATCAGCTCAATAATGACAGTCACTGCCATGTCCATATTATATCTAGCCACACAGTGCTTAAAATACTACATATACCGTATTTGTTCTAATTAGTGTACAGTACGCTTGAAAAAATATTTGAGACGTTAAAATATGTCCCAAAAATCGTCCCTATTAAGCGTACACCCAAATGAGCCAAGTTTAAATAGACACAACATCGTTGCCGGCCGAGTTGGTCACTTGGTGACTTGGATGATGCAAGAGCAGACTTAACTGCACCTGGCTAATTTCACCCGACGTACAAACGATTACTGTATAAGTAACGGTATCCTACACAAGCAATGCAATCCACTGTAAGTAATTAAGTTGTATGTTATATAAAATTGTTAATCACCGACGTTAAAACTCGAAGTCGCGAACATTTCCGTATCAGGCCGTATGCACAGCGTCATCTGGTGGATGTGGATAACCTGATTTCCAGGGTACCCTTATTTGTCTTATGTCAACTAAAATGGTCTCAATGCTTGTATCTGAAGATGCATCTACTTTCCCATTTGCTGAGATTTCAAGTCCGAGTTGGACACATTCACATTTCTATCAAACATTCGAATATACTACATGTTTAGTACTATTAATGTAGGTTGCTCGGTGATACACTTCTTGTAGTATACTGATTTCCCTTCTAGGTGCTGCAGCTAATTAACAAGGATGTTTGTCTGAATTTCCTGAAGAGAAGTGGCTGTCTCTACAACTGGCATCCCATCGACGATATGATATGTGTGCAACACCAACCCTGGATATATAGTTAATAAATTATATTATAATAATAGGGATCAACTTTTTTCTGCTGACACTGCAGGAAGCCAGGAAACCAGCTTTGAGCATACCAGATATCATCTTGATGTAAATGCAGATCCCCATGGAGTGATAGAATAGTCAATAATGACTGTGATCAGTATACGGAAGGAAGGAAGATCAAAACTGTTTATCTCAAGTAGTCACCAGAATAAATGAAACTACACCACACTTTTAACTGTAATTCATGCAACATGTTATCGTTCATTTACTTTGATATACACAGGACTTGGATGAGAATATTTGAGAGACGTTTATTATCAAATGGTACTTTGGACTTTACATGTTTATTGCAGTTCGTGTTTTGGGATTTTATGAAAATAAATAAGAATTTAAAATTTTTTGCATTTTGTTTTTTACCGGTGGAGCTACTCGTTAGAGAAGTCATTTCTTTGTCACAGAAATCACACACATCAAACACTCTAAAAACAGAACATGACTGAAATCTAGATAGCTTGCCTCATTTAGGCATCTTCAAACCTCTGTATAGCCAATTTTCGTGGATATTTGGGGGTGCGGGCCTACGCTACGCAAAGACAACAAAGTTAAATTTCATTTAAAAAGTGCTGTCTGATTCCGTTTGGTAGCGAATTTCATTATTGCCTATACTAGTATCGGTAATAATTAAAATTTCCAATGAACGTTTACATGTAATACCTTTCGGTTGTATCATGTATGTGTGGCCTTTTGCCCCACATGTCTAGGAGTGCGCGCTCTGGCGGATATTTTATGTCTCGGTAAAAACTGCATGCTCTGGCAGATAATTGTACAGCTAGTGGATTTGTGTGGAATTAGCAGTAGGTAGCGCTGTGCGCTACATCATCGGCCAGAATGGTGACGTAATAATTACTCGCTGTAGCGTCTTGGCTATCTTGCACACAAATTCAGGATACTTACAAAATATCGAATAAATTAAGGGATTGCCTCGTCAATTAATGTAGATTTAATTTTTAGGGCGCGTCAACTTAATTTGTCTGCACCAGATGCCACATTTACGCGCCCTTCAGGTGCATTCGTGAAATTAAGATATTGCTGATTGAACATGTGATGTTCTTTGACTAAATGTTCCATTAGTTCACCCATACAATGTGTATGTGTATATTAAGTACTTTTAATATATCATTCACGTAGGCAGATCGCTCTTGCTCTTTGTGTTTTACATGTGCCACTTGGCGTGTCTTTAAATGTGTACGTTCTGCAGTTTAACACGTTTCGATAATTCGTTAATTACCCATCAGCACCCGCTCCGGCACCTTCGACTTCGCGCCATCACACGAGGTCAGATCTGGCAGCCGCGGACGTAGCACACCCTGCATACGTTTCCCACCCACCCTGCTATTGTGGGGGTGCGTCTTGGGTTGTTATCTTGTTTAGTTTAGATACTTGCTTAGTTTTACTTACTCATAGATCTTGTAAAGAAAGGAAGACATTTAATCTTCATTAAGATATTGCTGATTGAAGACTTGATGTTCTTGGATTAAATGTTCTATGAGTTCACCTGGGAGACATTTAATCTGTCATTAAGATATTGCTGATTGAAGACGTGACAATCTTGGATTAAATGTTCTACGAGGTTACCCCTGAAAAACTAGCAGACTGTTTCCCTCTTTTGATTGCAACAGACTAACATGCCTTCTGGCAGTTATTGTGTATAGCCCGCCAAAGGACGTTACTAGGATACACGGCCGGATGTCACATAATCGCTAATGACTCAATGTAACTGGCATAGCCAGGTAAATTACCCGGGTCCTGGCTCTTGACAAAAACCCTGATTATATTCCCACAAAATAAATGCTATTTTATTCAAACAAATTCTCCCAATAACAAAATAAAAAAGCAGAAATTATCTTACGTTTCAAAGTCTACAGACTACACGACATAAACGTAGTCACGCTAATGCAGGCCGACTCAGCGGCAAACGGTGGCGCCTCATCATGGTGACTATGGCTTTCATTTTCAAAATGGCAGATGGTGTCAGCTGCATTTATTGCGGTTTATTTTGTGTTTGTTTAACATCATTAGAGAACATTTACTGAAGAAATTTACTGTATGACAGACGTTTTAGAGAACGGACAACTTAGTACCAATTTCCTAGTTGTCCTGGCTATAAATAGCTAGGTTGTCCCACGGACAAGTAGTAGCAATTTCATTTGTCCGGTGGCAAATCCAGTTGTCTCGGGCTAACGGACAAGCAGAAGTTCAAGCCCTGACAGGATTACATTTTTATGCCTGGGTGATACATTTGGGGGAATCACACAAAAAAACATGAAGATACAGCAAGCACACCGTTTGCAATTGCCATCAAGTTTTTTATTGTGATATCCTGAGAATAAACAACAAAATAAAATCAACACAAATAGCCTCTAACATGCATGGCATCATTTTGATAGAACTTTCATAAATAAAACAACTGTGCTTAATTTTCATCTTATTCTCTAGACAGTGCAACTGATGTGGCATTTTTTATTTGCTGGCATGGTAATTATTTGTATTTACCATCTTCACATATATTTGTTGCATGCTCGACAAGTGAATATAAATAAAAACAATGTGATGGTTCACAGCATTAATTATTTACAGTATACATAACATTGCAAGCAAGTAACATATACATGTAAAGATGGTAAATAGAAATAATAGATAGACTGATGCAATTCAGAGTGTAATTACAAGTGATCCGACATGCAATATTCTATATATATATATATGTCCATCCTTTGTGTGTACCTCAGATGATCCGGTGTGTTTGAAGAAACATATTAAGATTTAATTTATTAAATTACATAAGAATGACATATAAACTTATAATAATAAAGGTAATTACATTATATATTTAGTATATCAAAGAGTACTACCTAATTAATGCCAATGATGGTAAACCTAAACAGCCACTTGAGGCATGTTTACAAAGCTAGTCGGACGCATTTGATAGAAATATATCCATATTTGAGGTTAGAATGACACAAATAACAATGCCCAGATATCTGCATTTCCCAACATACGGATTGTTGAAGAAGGAACATACAGTGCAGTATTAGTACTGTAAACAGTGTGGTACATCACTGTCATCACTATACTCACGTCTGGAATATTCGTGGCAGGTCCAAATTTGTAGCACTGAAATCTCGTGTTCTAACGCTCTTCGCCTATTTTAATACACTGCATTGTGTCGCACTTATTAATGTGTCACACGCGAACAATTTACACGGCATAGATAAGACCCAAGATTTTTTACGCCTGCATCTTCTACAAGATTTGGATTTCGCCGGAATATTTTTGTAAGTATTTCAGTTAAAACAACTTATTTATTGTAACAGTTTGTTTGCAGAAATTGGAAGGAATATGTGTTAGATTCCGCACATAAATATCTTACGGAATAATTTGATCCAGGTTTTAGTAAAATGGCAAAACACGATTGCACCCACGATTATTGCCCACACCAGTATACATCATGTCCGGACTTACAAAACTTGTTTACGGTAATTCCAACACGCCGATATATTGCGCAAAATAGGAAATAGAACATATGGCATGCCGTACAAAAGGCGACACGAATATTTACACGTGGCATAAACAACAGGGAGCATATCGTCAAAGCGTTTACCTTTTTTGGGTAATCCTCGGCCCTTCGCACTGCGCGACTTTCGGCTGTTTTTCGAGAATGGTGGCGCGGCGCGAACTGCGGTCGTGTTGTTAGTATCTCCGTCAATGTTTTCATGTCCTTTCTCTTCGCTCGAACGCCTACCTTTTATTTGGGCCAAACCCTTCCCAATTCGCTTCGCTTTTCTAATAATTCTACCATTCTTCACGAATGTCGACCCGTCCTCTTCGCCCAACATGCTGTCTATGTTGCCATTTAGAACGTCGCCATCTTGTAATTGTTTGTCTTGCGTGTCCACGATTCCCTCAACTGCGCTCGACATTTTTGCTGAAATGTTACCCCACCGTCGATTAACAACAACCGCTATATGTACAGAGTTAAATTATATACAGTTCGCCAGTGACGTCAGGTGTTGTTACTGGCAGTAGATTCTACTTTCACGAAATAAACGAGTAAAAACTACCCCCAAACTACAACCGGCTACACATATTCCATTTGTTTTGAATCAGACCAGTCACGTGACACAAACACGTGACCGAACTAACCCAACCCTGGCGCTGTAGTCCGATGGGGGCACCGACTGCCCAGAAACATACAGTCATAATGGGGGGGGGGGGGGGTGTCAGTCCGTCTGTCCGGGTGGGTTATAATATACCTTATTTAGGGGGGGGGGGCAAATATGAAATCTAAAGTAACTGCTATTTTCGGATATGCTGAAATATTAAGTATAATTGTGTAGGCGTAATGAAAAGCCTTCTTTGGAGGACACCGTATCTATATATCTTTAGCGTTCACATAAATCAATAATATAATTATTTTAATTGTAATAAAACTAGTTAGTAGTTCTGGAAATACCGGCTTTTAAATCTACTTATCGATAGGGTAACTTGGGGCAATATGTGACCCCTAAAGAAAACTCAACTTATATACGCAGGCTTGCAGGCTGGGGTCATATTGTGCGAACGCCCCCCACCCCTACCCATTGCTGAGGTAAAAGATAACCGCTTGAGGCAAAAGATAACCGTCTGATTGAACGGGGGTGGGTGCGTGTGGTGTAATTGTAAGTATCGTTTCCATTCTTGTGATCCTTGACGGGGTATGAAAGTGAAATATGAAAGTTTGGATTAATGTTTGTATTAATAACAATAATCAGTATAGTTATTACGTATGTACTAAGTACTGGATGATGTATAATTTCCCGACATACACAGCAACTTGTATGTAAATGTTGCAACACTATAATTCGTGTGTGTGTATATGTGTGTGTGTGTGTGTGTGTGCGTGCGCGTGCGTGCGTGTGTGTGTGTGTTTGTGTGTGTGTCTTTAAATATATATTATATATATATATATATTTATATATATATATATATATAGTGTTAAATGTAGCATACACACATATAGAAGGCCTCCTCTGCGTGCGCGTACTAAGCGTATTATATATACATCTTTGGCAAATGTTTGTTTATATTGTGTGTGTGTGTGTGTGTGTGTGTGTGTGTGTGTGTGTGTGTGTGTGTGTGTGTGTGTGTGTGTGTGTGTGTGTGTGTGTGTGTGTGTGTGTGTGTTGCGTACGTCCGTATGTGCGTGCATGTGTGTACGCGTATGAGTATTTGTACATATGTTGCCTTATGTTTGCGCGCGGGCGCCTATATGTGTGCGTATGTGTACGCGTGAGTCCATATGTGTACGTTAGTCATGTTTGCGTGTGTGTAGGGGGCCTATATTTATAACTTATATACTGTGTGTTATTATAATACAATAGGCAGCCGTCATGCTTTTACATCAAAATACTTATACAGCAACCACGTTTTGCGTTAATATCGTATGTTATCGGTATATAACAACTATAAATAAATAACTAAACATTAATGATCCGCCTTTGTTTTCGCGAGTGGACAGCTGGTACGTGCTCAAAGGCGCATCTAAATTTGATGAAGTTCCCACTAAGGTCAACATGCCATCCCGTCTGTCTCACGCTGCCATGCAATCTGATTACAATTCCAATGATATCACGCACGCAGATTGATATTTTTCACTATCGAATAGCTTTGAATTGCATTGACCGTAATCTGCATACGGTGATATTACTACGTATTTCAGTTATAATCACCGTGTTGAACTATGCCTATGTATAATATGGCAGTAGGTTCCTAGGCCAAGGACGTCGGATGGGATAAGGCCGGTAAGGTCACGGCCTGACTAATTCAATTAATGTTTTTATTTCAGACACAAATACACACAGTGATACACACACACACTTATAGATACACAGAAAGCACATTATATAATAATATAGAGAAAAACACATCCCGATTTCCCATCCATGCAGTGCCATTACATTTACACCAGGTCGTTATGTATAGGGACTTAGCCAATCCACATGATGTCGGTACCTAGGACTGTAACTACCACGCAGGGAGTATTCTGAATTATCTAAACGCATCATGAATTTATATATATATATAATATATATATACAATATTTCGATTGACTGCTTTACTGTCCGGAACGAGTAATTCTATTTTGCCAATCGACAACAAATCGTGATTGTTTGATCCATACACATTTGCCGATTAGTAAGATATATCGGTCAGTAAATGACCCAATCGCATCACAGGCAACATAAGGAGTTTTATTGACCACTAGATGCACACAAACCTCCATCATTGGCGTCGGAACGTGATGAATATTGCAATTGCATCCTCTATGAGGCTCGCCAAAACACACCTTGAAGCTTTCCAATAATCTCAAATTGCACCCCCTTGAGGCTCGTCAAAACATACCTACAGCCTTTCCAAAAACCTCCTATTGCACCCCACTTGACAATCACCAAAAAACCTCAGATTTCACCCTCCCGAGGCTCACCAAAAACTCACCTTGAGGTTTTAAATATCGGGGTCTAATCCGATCTCTAACCCCCTCCTAAATTATTGGGGTCTCAAACCCCATTGTTCCCACGGCTATACCCTTAAATTAGCAATTTTGTTGTAGGCCTAGATGCTACAATTAGAGACCCAAAGCTGATGGGTACACAAGTTGTTACGAATTTATTTCTTAACAAATGCAGAGACCAATGTTAGCTAAGGTGGATGAAGTGGGTCTATTGTGTCATTAGTCAGGAATGCAACCGTAGCCATTATGGATGGACAAACTGCGCGTCCTAAGAACTGACTGCTTTGGCCATGCATACTTATAACGTAGCTTGAGCAAACAACATGCAATTCAAGCTTACGAAGGGTGTCTTCGATTTATATGAGAGTAATGAGACGTCCAAGCTGTTTGGAGTTGCTCCTCGAAGCAGCACGGGTAGGCCACATGTGTAGGCATAGGCGCCGGAACCTGGTGGGGGGAGTTTGGGGAGGCTGAAGCCACTCAATATTTTAGGTGGTGTTGAAGATAAGATTAGCCCCCAGTATTAAGAGCCATAAGCTCTCATGGCGAGCCACGGGGTATGCAAATGGTTTTTTTTGGAGTGTCTCAGGGTGGAGTTCTTTTGGAAAGCCCCGGGAGAGGGCGCAATTGGAGGTTTTTGGAGAGATTCAAGGTGAATGTTTTAGCGCAAGAGTCAGAAACCTGCGGCCCGCGGGCCAACTGCGGCCCGCGGAGCTATTTCATGAGGTCCGCGGGATGACGACAGTTGGTGCACCTTCCATAATTGGCAGAACCTACTGTATAATCCACTGCATCATCCCTCAAGAAAACATGTGTGGCAAATGAAAGAAAATATCAAACGTAATGACAGCTATCATGAAGAATGTGAACTACATTCGTGCTCGGCACCCAAACCTCTGGCCACCGGCAGTTCCAACACATTCTTGCGGATATAAATGCACAATATTAAGACCTCCGCTCTTCTGCGAAGTACGCCGGGTGAGTTGAGGTACCTTGGTGCGCCGTGTGTACGTGATGAAACATGGAATTAGCTTATTCATGGAACAGAGGGTACATGTTTAACGGAATTCGGTGACCCCACACTGATGTGCGATTTTGTATTTCTGTTGACATCACGACGCAACTCAAGCTACTGAATGTTTAACTTCATGGACGAGAACAACTCATCAATGAGATTTTTCAGTTCGTCTCCACTTTCGAGATCACAATTAAAGGTACTGTGGGAGACACCACTGCGGGACGCCAGCAAAGTACACGTCTCAATACCCTACCAGGAGAAAACCCTGAAAGTCCGGACTCATGTAGTGTTCAGAGTGATGAGATGAGAACTAGCAAGCAGTTTCAGCAATTTCAGGACTCGTAGTGGGGAGTTGCCGTGATATTCCAACCTCTTCCAGGTGGAAGTCGACAACGGGTTGTTTCTTATTTTGATGGAGCTCATCGAACTGCAATGCGACTCATTGGCACTAAAACGAGCTCCAAGGAGTTATGTCGAATGAACTTGCGTAACTGTATCTTGATGGAACTCGACAATCGCATTTTGCAGTTTGTTTGGCACTTAATTGTAACTTACGCGTGTGAGCAACTGTTTTCGAAGATGAACTTCGTAAAATGTAAAACGAGGACACAGCGGCTAGTTAACCGACAGACGGACACTTAGATGACGCAACGGAGGAACAAGTCTGCAGCCAGATGAGCGGCACGTGGTGGAGCAGCTATAGCGTCATTCTCATTCAAGACCCCCTTGATACCTACAACATTGAGGCTCCCCAAAAAACTGAATCCCCTTGAGACCGCGAACGCAATTCTTTTCTCTCGAGCATGCAGAACTCTTTTCCCTCGAGCCGGGTGGTAGGTGGAGTTCGTGTGATCTCGTCGCATCCTTAATAGGCTTGAAATGTGTGGCCCGCTATCCTAGTCCAAGTCACTCATATGGCCCTCCATTCCGAAAGGTTGCCGGCCCCTGTTTTAGCGAGATTCAGGGGGTTGCAATTAGAGGTTTGAGAGAGCCTCAAGTTGGGTTTTTGGTATTCACTGACGTCGGGCCGGGCTGAGCCCAAAGCTTCAGTTCAGCACTCCCCCTCTGTCGCTGTCGGTTTGCTCAAACATGACATCGGAAGACGGAGGGGGGGTCTTGAAGATTTTTGCACGAGCTTCAGCACCACTAGTTAGCTACGCTATCTCGCTATCGTGCTGTAGGTCAACACATCGGAAGACGAGGGGGTGCTGTTGAAGATTTTTCTTTTCGCGGCGTTTATACATTTTTAACCTCACCAACAATTAACTTCGATTTGAGGCTCACCAAAAACCACCTTCAAGCTCTCCAAAAACCTCGATTTTTTACCCGCATTGAGACTCGCCAAAAACACATTCAGGCTCACGTTAAAGCATCAAATTTAATCCAAAATTGCAACCTTTCCCTAAATACTGAGGGGCTAATCCTATCTCCAATCCCTTACGTATTGCACGGATCGGACTTGAGCACTTATCTGACAACATTCAGTTCAAACACTGTGCCTTGTGCCCTGGAACAAATAACATTCTGTGCGGAGATCTTTGCTGTGACCAAGACCTACCTGTCAATGCCCAATATCGTCCGTTGTTGAGTACGCAGCGTTGCTCACCGTGGTGCCAACCATTTAGGCCAGGAGCTAACGGTTTTTTAGTAGTCTCAAGCGAGCAAAACTCTGACATCTACAACGGCACCGAATGTATTCAACCCTTTGAAGAATACCTAATTAATTAAAGATGTGATTAGTCAAAGACAGCGAAATCGGCGCAGTGCAGAAAACAAGCCATCGATCACTGTTGGTCAAAGTAACCACAGCCGATTTTGGCATGAACAACCCAAAAGCAGTGCCATGAAGGCAATAATTATACTGATTGATAATTGAAATGGTGTCCACATAAAAGAAGCTCAGGATTCAGTAATTTGAAGTTATTTTTTTAGTTGCAATAAGTTATTACACCTATTATGTGTTCACAGAACTTTACACTGAAGTCACACTACTTTATTTGTTCATTTGAAGGGAATAAAAACACCGATTGCTTGAATTTATATTATATTACATCCTGCTATATATTTCCATGTCCACCAAACCAAAAAATATAAAAAATTCAATGAATTAGAAATTCCACATTTTATTATGTGCCTCCGGACGTTTTCGAATATGCATATTTTTGGCGCGTTTTTCGGGATGCCAAGATGTGATGTCACATATGACATATATACTCGCACCAGGCCGACCCTTTCCATGCATTCAGAACATGTTTACAAGGATAGCTTTTGGGTCGAAACGAGCGTCAAATGAGCGTCAAACGAGCGACAAATCACAATTTGTTTTCACATATATAATTACAATATATTACCATACAATATATATATATATATATATATATAATTGTTAAATTATATATCCATTACGTTATATTTGTCTGGATAAATAAACATTAGAAACATCGTTATATATAATTACCATATTTTCATTTTTGTGTCGAATAAATAATTACTACAGAAATTTAAAAATATTTACAAACAGTGCAACATAATATAACAATGAATTGGTTTATATTACTTCATGAAAACATTAACAAAAAGTGTCAATAATCACGAATGGATGCAGGCAGTAATCTGGGTCAACTAGCCAAATTGCTACCAAATACCCTCCAGCTTCGTAAAAAACAGGCACAAAATACACCATTTTACTGTCAACAGTTTCTACAATCACACCTGGAAATCTGACTACTCAAATGCATTTATGTCAGAGCAGGTGAATTTTGTAAAAAAATTATTAAAAAAAAATACACCTCACTTTTGTTGTAATGAAACAGGAAGTCTAACTGTTGCATGACCCCTAACAAAATTACACTTTAACGCGCTTGAAACCTGTGGCACCATCTTGTGGATTATGGAATACGTTTTTGTTTTTTAGAACATCACGTGACGCTTTATCATGTGACAGCAGCTGTCACATGATATTTTACCAGGGAACGTTTTTAGTTGTACTCGTAGCTTGTTTTATGTCTTGAACCCTTTTGCGGTTCAACGTTTAGTCTTAAGTCAGAGATCACGTCGTTTTCTCTCTAGATATATACACATGATTAATGTAGAAAGTATTTGCATTTCTTGTTATGCATACCAACATGTTTTTAGTGGCATTGATGATTCTGACAGTGTCAGTGACAATGGCAGCGTCAGCGGTGTCGACGAAGCAGAAGCCGGGCAGCTTCCCGTTCAACGACCCGGCCCTGTCGTGGGATGAGCGGGTCGACGACTTGGTGAGGCGTCTCACGCTGGACGAAATTACGCTACAGATGGCCAACGGTGGCCCGCATACGCACGCGCCGGGGATCCCTCGTCTCGGCATAAGTCCGTACGCGTGGGATGCCGAATGTATCTCGGGGGATGTGGAGGCAGGAGCAGCGACTTCGTTCCCGCAGGCGCTCGGACTGGCGGCTACGTTTAGGTAGCAGTCAATTTTTGAGCTATATAAACTGTCATGTTTTTCCTGTAAGGACTGTCGATCGGTGGAACTGGGGTTCGAGTCCTGGTGCCGACCGGTCGGGGTTCGCTACCAGTATCGGCCACCGTATTGAAACTTGGCCAATTTCACCCTACATTATATGCCTCTCGGAAGAGACGCTATAAGCCGTTGCATGGTCTCTTCTACCTGGTATCTATGCCAGTAAACGATCTCACATACTAGAGAAATGGATTTAATACCAGTATAAATAATAAACCAAATGATTGTGGACAGCTATGGAAAGAAGAAGAAGAATTTGATAATTTGATCGTAAGCAGCATTAGGTGATCATCTTCATCAGAGATGAAGCAATCAAATCCTTAGTTCAATATTGTGTGCCAGATGGCGCTATATAACTTTGAGAAAAGAAATATAAATGTTTACACTCGTTATTATACTTTGTAGCCGCGAAGCCGTGTTCAACGTGTCGCAAGCAACTGGGATTGAAGTGCGCGCTAAGTTCAATAACTACAGTCGCCATGGCGACTATGGCCACCACAAGGGGGCGAGTTGCTGGAGTCCTGTGGTCAACATAATGCGGGACCCGAGATGGGGTCGAAATCAGGTTGGTTAGTCTCACACCATTCTAAAGTGTAACAAATTAAGACAGTAGGGCTTTACATTTTAACAAACAACCAAAATGATGTTGGCGAATGGTTTGTTAGTTATTTAATCTACTTTGTGAAGCCTCTATTCAAGTTTTTCTAGACACTTAGCACATAGTATGCCTTACATATGAGATCAACCCTTACATTTGACATCATCCCTTTTGAAATCAACCTTTACATTTAGTTGTGCCATTACATCTAAGATCATCCCTTACATTTGAGATCATTCCTTGCATCTCACACCAACCCTTACATTTGAGATCATTCCTTGCATCTCACACCAACCCTTACATTTGAGATAATGCTGTACATTTAGATGATCTTTTACATCTGACATCATCTCTTATACTTGAGATTATCTCTTTAATCTGAGATCATCACTTACATTTCAGATCATACTTTAAGTTTTATCTCATTCTAATACCTCTTTAGCTATCTTTCCTCACCCATTCACTCGGCAGATTCAATTACTTGTGATTGTTCATTTCAGGAGACGTATGGTGAAGATCCATATTTGAGTGGCTCCCTCGCTGCATCTTTTGTCAAAGGCCTCCAGGGGGCGCACCCGAGGTACATCCGAGCAAATGCAGGCTGTAAGCACTTCGATGTTCACGGTGGCCCTGAGAATATACCAACAAGTCGATCTTCTTTCAATGCTGAGGTGATCATTTAAACTAATGCTGGCTACATTAAATAGTTTTGAAACGAATATGTCTTTTTGTAAAGAAACTTGTTCTTTTTTAATTTACCTCATTGAAACAGAAAATGTGATTTCTCAGTCAATTTTATTGGATTTTTCTTAATGCAATAATGTTATGACAGTAATACTAATAGCATTATTTGGAATTACTAAAATAACAAACTTCAAGCACATATCGCATGATCAATATTGATCCATATTTGAGTACGGAGACCATCTCAAGGGCTGATTTTCTGTTGGCGGGTTTCCAGTTGTCACTGTTGGTTTTGTTACTGCTATTGTTGTTCTCGTGCATCCTGATTTCATTAGAAATGTGTCTAGTACATAGTCTACCATCATAGTTAGTTTCTCTATTTTGTTAAATGTTGATGTCATGATTTTAGTAGCAAACTGAAATCTGTTTTTATTTTGGCAAAAAGTACCATATTTTAAACAATATTAGTGCCCTAATAACCCCCAAAAAAAAATTTCTTGCCAGTTGTTTAGAAGTTTAGTCAAAGTCAAAAAGTTTAAGTCAAATAAATCAAACAAAGTAGATGTACAAATGAAGTATATAAAGCATTTTGATGAATAATTTGAAAGGAGAACAGTAGAAATAGAAATGTTTATAAAGTCCAGCTTATCTTTGGTCGACAATTTCTAGCAGCTTTTTACATAATGGTAAGTTCATTAGTGATGCAGACATGATAATTATTATTACTTATGTTTTGGGTGCTTGTTATGAACCTGAACAACGTGAAATTATTGTAGTATGCCTTAAAACGGTGAACTGAGCTAATATTGGTATAACTGATTACATTTTGGCTATTTGCATGATCGCTGTGGTGTTTGTGTCAGGTGTTGGACCGGGATTGGCGGATGACCTTTCTTCCTGCATTCAAGGCCTGCGTCGAGGCAGGAACATACAGTCTGATGTGCAGCTACAACGAGTAAGTGTTACCAGTACAGTTTCTCATTATTGGCATTGGTGCAATACTTTTAGCATTTTCTGTACATACTAAGTTATGGTAATTGTCAAAAAATCAATAAATAAGAGTATATTCTCCAGAAACTAGCACTGTATGCAGATGATCTAGCGGTGGTAGCGGACGGGGAAACGGATTTACAGGAACAACTGATAGAGTGGAAGGATATATTCAGCAAACATGGACTGAAAGTGAATCTGGAGAAGACAGAGGTGCTGTGGGTTGGGCAACAAAGCAAAGAACTGGAAATACACCTGAAGGGGAAGAAACTAAAACAAAGAGACTGTTTTGTATACCTGGGCGGAGCGGTATGTGGGGATGGCTCTTTAGAGAGGAGAATACAAGCATGGAGGAAAGTAGAAGGTGTGGTGGGTGACATCAGTCTACCTGTATGGCCTAGAGACTATAGCAATGACAGAGAAACAACAGGAGAGGGTACAAGTGTGCGAAAACAACTGGGTAAGGAGAATTACGGGGGTAACGAGAATAGATAAGCAAAGAGTGGAAGACTGAGGGAGGATGTTGGTGTGAAAGTAAGTTTCAAGAAGAAGTTGGTGAGAAGTCGGTTGAACTGGGCAGGACATGTGGAGCGAATGGGAGAAGAACGGATGGCAAAGAAAGCAGATGCCCGGAGAATGGAGGGAAAAAGAAGACGAGGGCAACCGAGACTGAGGTGGGAGGATTGCGTGAAGAGAGACCTGGAGGGATGGAAAGGGAATGGAGGAAAAGAGCAAAAGACTGCAGAGAATGGAGAAGGGTTGTAGAGAAAGTAATGCAAGCACAATGAGGAGGAAGAGAAAGAATATGTCAACATATCCAAGCCAGCCTCACCCCTGAAGACAGGGAACGATGGGGAGAACAACATATTTATGACTGGCAATTTCCTGCAGTACCAGATGAGGGAATGCACAATGAATTGTATCAAACAACTATTCAAGGACTTAATAATAACTTTTTCATCAACCATTCATCACATATCTTGACAACAAATTTAAGTCTTCTGCCATAACTTTAAGGCAGTTTAAATTTCTTAATTGTTCATCAACTCCCCGAATTCACTGCATCTTGAAAAGGTCCTATAATAGGAATTTTCCTAGAATTATCTAAAAAAGGTCTTACATTGGATTTAATTAAACTAGTGAATCCTAAGCTGTATTTCAACAAAGGTGGAATAGACTGCATAGTGTTGATCAATATCCTCTTTAATAAAATAACTTGGCCTAATAACCAGATAGCTCCAACAGACTGTTTGAACAAATTTTTATTATTATTTTGTATAAATGTTATTATGGAAAAGCCTGATTTTTCTATCAGTCTTAAATCCAACCAGCCCAATAACGCACGTACCCTACATTAATTAACATACAATGATAAAAACTGGTAAAATGAACTACTGAAATTTGTTTCAGAATTCGGGGCATCCCCGCTTGTGCCAACAAGGAACTGCTGACAGACATTCTGCGCAACGAGTGGGGTTTCCGTGGTTACGTGGTCAGTGATGAGGCTGCTATAGAGAACATGATGAATAAGCACAACTACACGCATACAAAGGCTGAAACGGCTGCCGTATCAGTCAATGCTGGTGGGCAACTTCACACATCGAATTTGTATATTTTATAAATGCATAGACCCAAGTATCAGAATCTTTCCGAAACTTCTGAGAATTACCTATTCTCTGTCCATAATATAGAATAATAATATATAACTATTTTACATCCACACATAACGAAACAAACCACTCATTTATAGTGGTGCCACCTGGAGAATTGAATATCACTCAGTTCTCTCAGGTAGAAGAAAAACCCTCAAGAAAAGCAGAGCATATAAAAACATGTAAGTAAATAATTTTAAATCACTTGTAAAATATATCCCCAGTTAGTAGGTCAGAGGCCAATGGTCCAGCAAAGCAAATTAGTGTAGACAAAGGTGAGTGGATCTCTGCACCTCAGATGAGATGGACTTTCAATATTCCCAAAGTTAGCATATTAGTAAAATATAGAGAATTGTATGCAATAAATTGATATGACACAAGAGAAGTAATGAAAATGTTTAGATTAAAATAACAAGAAACAGTACTGACATTGCTCTCTTTGATCTGATCTCAAAAAGGATCACGCAAAGCAAAACTTCTGGTGCCAGAAGAAAAAGTGACTTGACAACGTGATGGACAGACAAGTTTACGCAGACTGACAGTGGACATGACACCCCTATGACCATCCTGGTCAATGGATGATGGTGAAGACAATGCACCTCATTTTCAACACGCTAAATCGGTTGCAGAGTACATTTTAAAACATGTCTCTGTATCGCAGTTTATATTTACCAGTTTACACTCCCCCACGGTGCAACATACCAAGGGCTGGAGTTATCACCATTGCCGTATTTTGAACTTGTGACACCACCTGGGAATGTCTGACCACACAAGTTTATCACTGAAAAAGCAACTGCCTTTTCGTTTTTTGAAATACATTGCCAATTGGAAGATTGGAGGGCAATGATTGAAGGAAGCAAATGAACGTATAAAGATGTGAGTGTATCTTGGTACCTAGGAGGAGATACCTTTACAATACCTCCAGCGTATTAACATATAGACACTGGAATTATTTTTGATTAATAAATATGTTGTCTACTCTGCAGGAACCAACTTAGAAGACGGACCAAACCATGTCGATCCGTTCTACTTGGCCATTCCTGAAGCCATCAAACAGGGACTTCTCAATGAGTCGACCGTACGGGAATCTGTCAAGCCTCTCTTCTATACGCGGATGCGTCTTGGTCTCTTTGATCCTCCGGCGATGAACCCGTACTCGAAACTTGACCCATCCGCTGTGGTCCAAAGTGAGGCTCATCGCAGACTCAGTCTTGAGACAGCAATGAGAAGCTTTGTGTTGCTCAAGAACACCCAATCATTTTTGCCGCTGAAACGTGGCCGAAAGTTTGGTACCGTTGCGGTAAGTTGGACAAAATGTAATTGGGACGTTTGGAATGGAGTATCTAATAGATTGATATTTATTGCAAGCAATGGCGGAATATGTGGAGCCCGGTGATGTTATGAGTAGAGCAACGGACTCTCAGTCGAGAGATTCTGGGTTCCACATGAGTACCTGGCTATAGACATAGACAAAGCATTTTGAGCAGTCCCACGATAGAGCGCTATATAAAAACTTACCTTTACTTTAATTGCTGCATTACTATAGGTGCATCCAAATAACAGACTTGCACAATTTTACTTGTATGCCAATATTGTATAAACCATTGACATTATTTGATTTTGTATTGTACACAGGACATTGTCTTCTGGTGTGATTTTCCAGGTTCCATGGAGGTATGTAAAAAAATAAAAAGCTTGCACAATTTTAGCCATTTTAGGTAATCACATTTACCAAATCAGGTGACAAAATTTCAGGTATGTTGTTTATGTTCACAGATTCTGGGTCCAATGGCCGACAATGTCCAGGGTATATTTGGTGACTATGCACCAGCGCCTGACATGAAGTATACCACAACACCACTACAAGGTCTACATTCCCTTGGAAACATGACACACTTTGAAACTGGTTGTGATGATACTGCCTGTCTTGTTTACAATCAGACCGCCATCAAGACGGCAACACACGCTGTCGACTTGGTGATTGTCTGTCTTGGAACAGGTAATGCTGATGCTGCTAGTGATACTAGGTGGTTGTTGGTGATATTAGATAATTGGTGATATTATATAATTTGTGATATTAGGTGATCATTGATGATACTAGATGGTTGTTGATGATATTAGATGGTTGTTGGTGATACAAGATGATTGTTGGTGATATTGGGTAGTTGTTGGTGATACTAGATGATTGTTGGTGATACAAGATGGTCGTTGGTGATACTAGATGGTTGTTGGTTATATTGGGTGGTTGTTGGTGATACTAGATGGTTGTTGGTGATAATTGGTGGTTGTTGGTGATACTTGTTGGTTGTTGGTGATACTGGGTGATCGTTGGTGATACTAGATGGTAGTTGGTGATACTAAATGGTCGTTGGTGATGCTAGTTAGTGGTTGGTGATACTTGGTGTTTTTTGGTTATACTAGATGGTCGTTGATGATACTTGGTGGTTGTTGGTGATACTTGTTGGTTGTTGGTGATACTGGGTGATCATTGATGATACTAGATGGTTGTTGGTGATACTAAATGGTCATTGGTGATGCTAGTTAGTGGTTGGTGATACTTGGTGTTTTTTGGTTATACTAGATGGTCATTGATGATACTAGATAGTTGTTGGTAATACTAGGTGGTTGTTGGTGATAATTGGTAGTTGTTGGTGATACTAGATGGTCGTTAGTGATACTAGTTGGTCATTGGTGATACTGTATGGTCGTTGGTGATACTAGGTGGTCGTTGGTGATACTAGAAGTCCATTAGTGATACTAGAAGTCCATTGGTGATACTAGGTGGTCATTAGTGATGTAGAAGACCATTAGTGATAATATGAATATTTTCCATAAGTACGACTCATGTCACTCAGCACAACAGTGTTTTCTGATTATCTGAGTCAGTAGCATGAATCTGCAGATCACCAGGTGTCCTGATGCAGCTGATAACTGTGTGAAAGTACTTGTGTTGCCTGTTTTATACAATATAAATATTTATATTTATCACATTTTCATTTAAGATTAATGTACTGTTGCGTTTACTTCTAGTAGAATTATTTAATTTTAATTCAAGTACATTTTAAAAGGGTACTTCAATTTCTACATGAGTAACTGTTTTCCCAGTTACTTTAACTTGTTTTCGAGTATAAAATGAATGTACTTGTTTGTTTGACCAGGTTCTGTCCTGGAGTGTGAGGGAAATGACCGCAGCAACATCAGATTGCCGGGCAGACAGTTGCAGCTGCTGCAAGATGCAGCCAACTACGGTAATCACAATTTTAAAGCATCCGATCACTCCTGAAAAATCTATTTTTGTTTGTTTTCAAGTGTTGATAACCGGTTGGAACGGTTGGATTTTCATAATCAACTTTCAGTTTGGCCAAACTGATCGATTGTATTTTCATTTAATTTGTATGATTGTTGTCTTGGTAACCATACAATCTTAAACATTCTGCCTGTGATGGTTTTCCTGGTAGTTGCATGGAAAATTAAATTTGCATGTCATCATAAACAATGTATTTCTATCAAAAATATATGTTATGAAATGAAGCAGTTTGGCTGAATAAAGAGCACACTTTTGATAAAATGTAATTTTTAACATTTATTTATAAAATAAAAATATCTTATTAAAAATCAGCATTTTTTCTTTATTTAACTTGAATGTAAACCAGTTGTCCACCTGTCCGATTATGTGAGCTACTCCGCCACCGTCTCATACAATTACAGCTGCATGCAATTCTTTAAGGTACAGTTTGATCCAACAACCAGTTGTCTTGCTCTAACAGCCACTGGAGCACCGGTGCTGTTACTGCTCTTCAACGCGGGTCCACTAGACGTCTCATGGGCCGTTCAAGACAAGCGGGTCCAGGTCATACTTGAGTGTTTCTTCCCAGCCCAGGCAACAGGAGAGGCACTCAGACACTTGTTCTACCGCGATGGACCTGGCTCGAACCCCGCTGGTCGTCTACCAGCAACGTGGCCCGTGTCCTTGGACCAGGTGTGTTTACATTTGGTTTCAGCTAAGAATCGATTTTGTTAACGTTTAAACTGAGGTTGTCTATTCCTCAAGTTGTTATATAGTGTTCTTAACACTAAAATAAGTACATTGATGGTGTACCACCCACCAATTTGCATTTGATAAACCAGAAACAATGTTTGCAATTTGAAAGTTGTGCCTGCGAATCATTCAAAGGTGCAACGTCGTTCAAATTGTAAAGAAAACATTCAAAATAGTAAACACCTGCTATTAGCATTTAATGTGGAGGCTACATTTGAACTTAGCTGGATCCCACATGTTTGCTGGATCCCACAAGTTTGCTCAATCCCAACAGTACTACTGATTCAGCAAACGTCCTGCTAATAATGACCATTGACCACCACTGGCTTATTTCAGCAAACTTCCTGCTAATAATGACCATTGACCACCACTGGCTTATTTCAGCAAACTTCCTGCTAATAATGACCATTGACCAACACTGGCTTATTTCAGCAAACTTCCTGCTAATAATGACCATTGACCACCACCGGCTTATTTCAGCAAACTTCCTACTAATAATGACCATTGACCACCACTGGCTTATTTCGGGTAACGGAACAGACAATATTGCATTAGGATATTTTACTGCTCTGTTACTTACACATCATGTTTGAATTCTTTTCTGGTTTCTTTCATTCAATAAATTTGTTTACCTCAAAAGAAATCAGATTTTAATCTATAAATATCTTGGCCGTGTGTCATGGTCTTTGTCAGTGGGCCACATGATCAATATTAACTGTAATAGTTACATCAAAATCAGCCTCAATAATATCTTGCGCCAGAGATATCACTTGTGTTTACATACGAGTGTGCACGTAAAGCTTAGCAGATACAGTGAATAATATAGAGTGCGCAATTAAACTATGAACAATCACACATTTCTGAGGAATAATACAATATAGACCATTCCCATGATAAAGATACACAAATATGACATTACATATTTTTCAGTACAATTTGCCAGGCCTACATGACTCGGTTAACATCTTTATGACACATTTTTGTCATACTATAATTGTAAGTACTTTACTCGGAACAACTTTTCTAACAATTTATTTGCACAGAATATATAAATAAGTGTTAGGGATTTATAATAAATCTTTTATGCACGCTTACTTTTTATTAAAACAGCATTTTGTATTACAGCAAAATTGACTCTGACCATATACTGTGTCGAGTGCTAGGAAATTAGACCCAGAACTAGGATGTTTATCATTCCTTGTTCATCTCTCATTTCAGTATCCCCCGATTGTGAACTACACGATGGAAGGTCGAACCTACCGATACTCCCGAACCAAGCCCCTCTTCCCATTTGGGTTCGGCCTGTCGTACAGCAAGTTTGTCTACAGAAGTCTTGATGTGCGACCGAAGGTTCTCCGCTTCACCAACAGAGTACTAGTGGATGTGTATGTCGAGAATAAAGGCCCTTATGATGGCGAGGAGGTGAGGTGTATATATAGTGTCTTTACGGGTGGTCTCATCAGGTCGCTAGTTCAACCCCTCCAACCAACTGTAGAACTTGTGATTTGTACGATCAAAAATGGCTACCAAAAAAGCGGTCATCAGCCAATAGTCCCCGTTTCTGTGTGAGCGTATGCATAAGAGATTTTGACAGATTTAGCCAGGAACGGAGGACTGTGTCTCGGGTGTGTGAACTCACTAGGTGGTGCCACTGTAGGAACTTATTTTCTCTATGATACATGGTGACAACCAAATCACCTTAAGATTAACTAACATAATTTCGGATTTTCCAACATATGTCACCACTCCTTAATGTCTAGATGATACTTTAGATCATTTAATTGTTGTCGTTGTAACTAAATTTAAATTGCGTTTTCACTGTGCAATTTTTTCTTCCTTTCTCAACTGTAAATGTTTCCCAAGTGACTGATGTCCACAAGATTATGTACCAAACAGTTCTTCCTGTTAACACTGTAAAACGTAAACAGGCAAGATTAATTGCATAAAAAAATTACCCATTTGAGAAAACCTAAAGTTGGCAGGTTTGTTGTATCATGTGCTATAAGAATGAACAATATATACCATGCACACTACTCGCACATCTTGGCTCTGTAGCATATTCATCCATCAGTTGTCAACTTTAAAATATTACATGATTTCAAGATAGCACAATCCAGTGGTCTGCAACCTGTGGCTGCGGCTGGTGAAGCTATTTCATGCGGCCCGCAGACTAAACGCAAGATTGCACACAGTTATAATACGTTTGTGTAGGTGTCGGGAACAGGGGGGTCAGGTGCCCCCCTGGAATTTCTCTGGGGGCAGACAGATGGTTCTGCCCTCCATTAAATGTGAGCGTGAATTTTTGTTTTTGTGGCGAGCGTCATTGGCGGGTGGAAATCAAAATTTTATGAGACGATTAATGTGAACAAATTTTCCAAAGCACCCGCCCCGTCTTCGGATGTCATCATTTCAGCCGAGACAGTGGAGAGAAGCTGGAGGAAGTAAATTGACAGCAGCAGTGCAACGTAAAAAATTTAATTTTGCACAGCACTGTCCCCCTGTATTCTGATGTCATGAGTTCACAGCCAAGACAGCGGAGAAGCTGAAGTTACAGCGGCACAGTGGGGAAAAATTTCCAACTGCATCCACCACGTCTTCCGATGTCACAGTCGAGCCAATAGAGACAGCTACATGGTGAAAGAAGATGTGAAGATATTCGGCGGCCCGGCGGTGAACATTTTTCAGTGGTGCTGCAGCTCCGGTAGTCCCCCAGTATGAATTTCGTTCCAGTGCCACCGAGTGCACCTTCCTTGGAAGGAAGAACGAAAGGAGTTGTTTCACCGATTGGAAAGGTTTTGACACGATGCAGGTGCCAATGCGAATCTCATCAGCCTCCCTGCATCATCTATCCCACAAGAAAGCACCGTTGTGAAGACCATGAACTACATTTGTGCTCATGGCTTAAACCTCCAGCAGTTCAACTGCCTTTTAGTTGAAATGAATGCACAAACATCAAGATCTCTTATACTCTGCGAAGTGTGTTGGCTGGGTTGCATGCACCAGCCGAGCCATGGAATGAGCTTATTCATGGATCAGACGATTTTAGACGTAAGGCCTACCGGACGCCACTGACCCCAAGGTGCATCTGTGTGTTTTAAATTCTTGTCAACATCGTGGCACATCTCAATCTGCTGAATTTTTAATTTAAGGGACGAAACCATCTGTGACGTGGCTCTGTGGCATTCAAAGTGATATTCAACGAGGTGTATATTTGCAACCAAACGCACATGCCAACGGAAGTTTCTTAAACTGATCGTGCATGCCAAGCTGACTTGGGCCTGGAGCACTTGGTCAAAATATCATTTGCATGATGACAATGCAGATCTTGAATACTATGTATTTTTAATATGAAATTGTTCGTAATTAGCCATTGATGTTTCATAATAATAACAACTCTAAAATGTGTAAGTTTAGCTTCGATGCATGCGAGCTAGAATGCCACAAAGATTAGGTTAACCAATATCAAGAAATAAACGTGTGGCCCGCTGACCTAGCCCAAGTCAATTATTTGGCCCTCCATTCAAAAAGGTTGCCAGCCCCTGGCATAACCCTTTCATTTTGACATGCTAAGATCTCGGGTGTCTGACGATTTAGCGATAGGTTCTATAGAAGTATTCTTGTATTACCGGTTATTGAGGATGTCTGTACATTCAACTGCATTGATTTATATGGGAAAGGGGGTAAAAAACATTTAAGCTTCTCTGTATACAGCATTCTTATTCTTCTTTATTCTTGTAGGTGGTGCAGGTGTATGTTGCCTGCAGTAATCACAGTCTGCCAGCAGTGCCTCAACGGCAGCTAGTTGGCTTTCAACGCGTGTTTATACCCAATGGCAAGGCAGCGAGTCTACAATTCACCATCACTGTTGAACAGATCAGTACTTGGGATGACAAGCGGAGATTTGTCGTGCTACAAGGTGCGTTGGTATCCTCATCCAACAAGATTTAAAGGGCCACAATAGCTGCAAGTTTTCAGTCTTTCTAAAAAACCTTTTATGGTAATAAATCGCTAGTGGTGGAATGCAGTGGCTTAGCGGTTAAAAGATTGGACTCTGAACTGAGAAATTCTGGGTTCAAATCCTCACGCTGATGTTTAAAATCTTGGGCAAGTTTGTTCACTCCACCCAACTGTACTAATGAGTACCTGGCTATAGACAGTGGTGGATAATTGTGTACAAATAATCTTCATGCAGTAATTGCAGCGACGCTGAATTGTTCGAATAAACGGGTCTGCCAGGAAGTGAAGCACTTTGAGCAGACTAGATACCGCGCTGTGTAAGAACTTACCTTTTACCATTCAAGTGGGACATATTGACACTATTGGGGATATCAAAACCAAACTGCATGGTGGGTAATGTATTGGCAACCATCTTGTGTCAATTGTATCCAGTGTGTATTGGCTATGGTTTTTGGAAGCCATCTTTGATTGCCCAAAAGCTTAAGTATTGTTAGGATGGGTGGAGGTTTGAACAAATGTAAAATACTAAGCATTTTTCTGCACTTTCCAAACTTGTGAGACCATCCCCTATGAGTGATACAATAAAATCCAGATTGATTTCCCATTGCTGATGTCAGTTTCTGTGTGTCTCTGTTGTAGGCGACTACATGGTGTTTGCTGGTGGTCAACAGCCTGACCAGTCAGTGACTACTGGGTCAAACATATTGACTGGTCAATTCACGGTTGCTTGACCTTCCAGCGAGAACACTCCTGACCGGGACCATAACCCCTAAAGCGGCCACCCAAGTGACCAACACAAAATAGCCTGCTTATAAGGGTGGCTTGATTAGCGAGACTGATAGTTCTAGGAAAACTACACGTGATCTGCCACTGCAAAATGGTATTAAGTTGCAAAATGAGTTTGTGGGTTATTGCTAAAATTAAAGCAAACTTTAAAGTGTACGTTTTGAGAAACGAGGTATTTTTGACTCATATTGTATATTGTTCTTTAATATGCGTGTTACTAAATTCATGTATTTCACTAGTTTGGGTTGTTTTTTAATGAAATTAGACTGGATATTGAAACTTGAGATTAGAAGTTACACATTTCTGCCAAAATCACAAATTTGATGGAACATGACCGAGACACCTATTTTTGCCTCGTGTGCAGATTAGGCCTGTGCAACTTAATACCTGGTTCACTGTGGCGGGTCTCGTATACACATGTACCCTTATAATTTGCAAGGATGTTTATGTTATTATCATTATAAATGTTATTTTTAATAAAAAAAATTGGCATTTGGTAGAAATTAATCTGTCGCAAAGATCAGTAATAACCGATATTTCTTTTCAGGTAAACACTGGCAAATGCCGAGGGAGTCTGTTGGCTGTTTTAAACTGTTATAACTGGCCGTATGACAGTGTAGAGGGGTAGCTTAATTAGTTTAATATGGGTTTCAAAATAAATCAAAGAATCTGTGATATATAGAGGTCGTTATCAAGTGATGGCCATTTCTGAGAGGTGCCTACTACAGCGCTGCGTAAATACCTTTACTTTTACCTATATAGTGTAAATGTTAGAGATACAATTTATCACCAGTTCAAAACAGCCAAAGTTCATGCAATTCGCAACTCTGTTTGGACCACAATTGAGTTTGATAGGCAGCAGTTGTGCCAGATAGGTAGACTCGAAATGGGTTCGAATGCATGCTTTTGATGCAAGTTAAACGTTCAACATCATTTTTTATTATCCATTTAAGGTTTCAAAGGAGTTATAATTTATTTAGATACCCATCTCAGAATATTTTACACCTTCAAAGGGGTTTATTTTAATATAATCCAACAACTTGAATTTTTTAGTTACCGGGTACGTTACCTAACTTGTCGAATATGACGTTCTTCCACGTAAAAGGTGTATATTTCAATCCACTCTATATGAAAAGGGTATATTTTTTGATAAATCTAAACTTTGAGGATCAGTTAGATCAATTCTTGAGGATGCTATGTAGTGGAACCTCACTATAAAGTAACCCTCGGGACCGGGTGAAAGTAACCTGAATAGTCAGGTGACCATATTAATTTTTAATTTGCTTCATTTCAACTGGTGTTTATGGTGCATCACCATTTGCATACATTACAGTCAAGATTATGCATGTGATCTTCATCAAGCTTTGCCAACAATGTTGATAACGGTTATATAGATGTATTACATTACTGATGCAACATGACATCTCATCAATCAAACATTCCTGCATACAGTTGTCTCTTTAAAAACTTTGCCATGTTTTTTTCATAAGGAAAATCTTTGAGGCCAGACTTTCGATAAAATATACAACAGAACAACAGGTCATGTGGTGGTCACTTTATTTTGGGACTGTCCTAAGGTGGCCTTAATTGCAAGGTGGCTGTATTACTGAGGTGACCGTAAAGTGAGTTTCGACTGACAATGTATTAATTGTCCCCCTACGCAGGCAAAGAACTTATACTTGTATTTCATATATTATATAATGTAATTTATGATAATAATTTATATGTATTTAATTTTACACTTGAGTGCATGTAGCAACTTCACTGCTGAGAACCATTCCACAGCTGCCTAGGTAATTACACATACAATTTGTACTGTACCAAGAATTTTATTAAAATGTGTATCAAAAAATACAATAAAAGTATGTTTTAAGTAAAAACTTACTACACTTGAAAAGCAAGCATTAACAAGAGCAACAGCACATGCAAAACATAATAAAAACACGAAATACAAAGTTGGAGAAACCAACAACAAATCTTCAAGCAAATCTCTCCACGCCAATGTTTCGACCAACTGAAACATTATTGCACAAGCAGGCTCAACGTCTACAAGGAAGGCATTTTTACATGCTGAAATTTAGATGTCTGTATGCGAAACAAACCCACAAAGTACACAATAAGGGGTGTGGCATATTGGGGTGGCACCAATCGTATAAATAAAATATAAAAATAATATCACAGCTATCGGCAGCATGTGCATCGGAGCATAGATGCATAACATTGTCGTATCTTATTGACAGGTTCCCAGTCCACCTTATGGCGCTAGTTACACGTATCAAATTTCATCTTGTAGAAAATGTGCAACACACCTCTAGACAGGATTCAGAAAATAGATTTACAACACCCTTCTAAATGTTTAGCATATAATGACACATGCTCCACCCAAAAAGGTTGGTTCTACCAAAATGGTTGGAAGTTGGTATGAGGTTGACCCCAAAACAGGTAGAAGATGCGATGTTTCCCCAAAAAATTGGTTGATGAGAGGTCAGACCCCAAAACAGATGCATAGGTTGGCCCTCAAAACAAACAGAAGGTTGGCCCCAAAAATGTTGAGAGGTGATGGTGCCCCAAAACAGGAAAATAGTTGGTCCCAAAAACAGATGGAATTGCACCCATAAAACAAGTGGTAGGTTGGCCCCCAAAATATGTGGAATATGGGAGGTTGGTCCTTAAAATAGGTAGGAGGTTGGCTCCCAAAACAGATGGGAGGTTTACCTCCAAAACAGGTAGGAGGTTGGCCCAAAACAGGTTGGAGCTGAGAGGTTGGCCCTCAAAACAGATGGGAAGTTGGCCCCCTAAAACATTTTGGATATGGCAGGTTTGCCCCCAAAAAGATATGATGTTGACCCCCAAATAAACAGAAGGTTGGGCACCAAAATAGATAGACGGTTGACCACCTAAACCAATGGGAAATGGGGGTTGAGACCCCTGCCACACCCCCTCCATAAAGCCCACCCACACCCTGCCCACAAGCCATTACAGTTCCCTTGGAGCATGTGACTCGTCAATCCGAGGGAATACAGCGGAACGCACGTCCAACGGCGCTTGCGAATCTGTTGAGTTTGTTGCGACTCGTCTGATGTGACAGCCTGAACTGAGGATCGTGTGCCGACTCGTTCGGGGAGGTGAAAGGTTGTTGGGCAGGTCGGGATGGCAGGGAGGTCGCAGACAATGTCGTGAGGGGTTGCTGGGAATCGCCAGACACTAAACACACAAATAATGGAGGCTTGAATCCAAACAACTTTAGTTATATCATTAGCAGTTGTAAGAATTCAATATTATTTCCTGAGGTATGCCCCTAAGTAGTCTTAACTTTTCCCTAAATACGACCCACTTTGGTAGTCCCAGATTTGGGCTAAGCATATGTTCAATTCTCACGAATTTGTTTTATTTCATTAAAAGTCCCACCATTCAAACATATTTCAAAGGATACGCACACCTAATACGCCATATGATGTATAATAAATGTGGGCAAACAATGTGTAAAGATGGTTGCACTATCATGAATGACTAATTTTTGAGAATTATTTTCATGTAAATACTATTTCACAGATACCACGCAAAACGCAACTTTCCATCTCCATTAAACGGAGAAAGAAACATGCTTTATTCCACTATTATATATTATATGCAAGCCTTAAACTATACTACATATGTATGCATGAATACTTTGTGTAATCCCAGTCAAATTTTGTCGAGATCATCTTTCTCCAAAAAATTATGAAAATGGTCAGAAAATGTGATATCATACGAAAGCCTTTTAATGACAAATAACTAGATATATACATTAGTAATATATATTTGACATACATATTGCATTTAGGTTAGCTTACATGTGATCGAAAATAAATGCTCCCCACTACAAACCTGAATAAAATACACCGACTTAACTTGACAATTGATACCCACGAATACAATACCATGCAAAACACAGTTTGACTTGACATGAAATAACAACAATTTGGATGATGACATAACAAGCAAGGTGTTGACATTTGCGGATGATACAAAAGAGTTTAGAAGGATTAAAAGTGATGGAGATAGACAGCATTTACAAGATGATCTTGACAGGTTGATCAAATGGTCTGAAAAGTGACAAATGTTGTTCAATTTTGGGAAATGTAAATGCCTCCACACAGGATATGGGAACGAAGATGTAGAATATACAATGGGGGGTACTGTACTAAGTACTACCGTAAAGGAAAAGGATTTAGGGTTAACCATTAGTGCTAATATGAAGGTTTCAGAGCAATGTGGAATTGCAGCTTCAAAGGGAAATCAAATCCTTGGATTAATTAGGCAAAATAGAGCATATAAGGAAAAAGAACTAATAATACCGCTGTATAAAACAATAGTTGGGCCTCATTTAGAATATTGTATACAAGCATCGAGGCCATACCGCAAGGACATAGAGTACAGAGGAGAGTGACTAAAATGAAACCAAAACTGAGGGATCTTAGTTTTGAAAAATGCCTAAAAGAATGCGGTTTAACAACACTAGAGACTAGGAGATTGAGAGGTGATCAAATAGAAGTGCTTAAAATATTGAATGGTTATGAAAATATTGATAGAAATATTTTTTAGAGTTAAGAAAAAAAAGACTAAAGGATATGAAGTTACATTAGTAAAGGAGCAGTGTAAATTATATATATAAAAAAGTTGTCATTTTCACAAAGAACTGTACATGAATGGAACAGATTATCTGCTGATTGTGTGGGTGCTAGTAGTGTGAATGTTTAAAAATAAAATCAACACATACCTCAGAAGAGCGGGATACATGTAGATAAAAGGGTCGGACTCTCGATAAGCCAAAGGGCTTTCTTGTCTACCTGCCTTCTAGAGTTAATTCTTTAGGTGGCAATCTGGTTAAATCTTGTTAAACATACTAATATCACCTAACAATAAAACCCTGAGCTTCAGATTTATAAGTGCATGCAAGGCCATTATAACTGTGACATCACTGGGATTTAAATATAAGTTTAGTATTTTAGATTCATGAAATATTGAGAAATGATTATCAGGGTCCGCTGTCGATATCGCTGTAGATATCGCATGATAATGAATTTGACAATGTTGCCTATAATTTATTGTGTAAACCGATGTTGAATGAGCACGCCTGATTGGTGCATAACTTAGCACATGCCAATGTTGTGCTGCTTAGAATAAACCGGTCTTAACTATGCGTTTCGCATGGTAAGGTTGGATATGTGATTTGCGTGGTCAGGTTGGATATGTGGTTTGTGTGGTAAGGTTGGATATGTGGTTTGTGTGGTAAGGTTGGATATGTGGTTTGTGTGGTAAGGTTGGATATGTGGTTTGCGTGGTAAGGTTGGATATGTGGTTTGCGTGGTAAGGTTGGTTATGTGGTTTGCGTGGTAAGGTTGGATATGTGGTTTGTGTGGTAAGGTTGGATATGTGGTTTGCATAGTAAGGTTGGATATGTGGTTTGCGTGGTAAGGTTGGATATGTGGTTTGCGTGGTAAGGTTGGATATGTGGTTTGCGTGGTAAGGTTGGATATGTGGTTTGCGTGGTAAGGTTGGTTATGTGGTTTGCGTGGTAAGGTTGGATATGTGGTTTGCGTGGTATCACCGCTCTCTCATAATATTCCTCCCGTAGCCATTTGTTAACATAGTTTCAGCACTTCTTAAGTGTAACAGTATAATGAGGACAACACAATACTATGCTTTGGAAACATAGTTTTGACTAAAACAACATATCAAGTTGTTAGTTCATTGTCTCTTGACATCTAAACACAATAGTGAGTTTAGCTATTATGATTTTGTTGTCGGGCATATACTAAACATTAAGACGCGTTTTTAAAAAAACATAATGTACAAATATTCTCATTAATGCATGTCACCATAAACTGTAGATTAGTAGCAGCATGTGTTGTCTATGCATTCTCTTTCATGTGCACTATGCGATTCATGGGGTATCAATTATTGCACAAACAACATATTCCTGCTTTGTATTGTTAATAACGTAAATTTTCACAAACGATGAGAACTGACATGCAATAGCATGGAAAACACACCAAGAACATGATCTCATCGAGATGAGCTCAGCCGTGCGAAGGTGTGTGCCGTGCTACAAAGAGTTAGCGGAAACTGCGGTGAAGAAAGGAATCATATTATGGGACAAAAAACTTCTACAACCGCAATTACAAAGGAGACCAAGATGACGTTTGTCCGTGCATCCTCCATCTCAGTCAAAGCCTGCTGGGACATCATAATTCATGGAACACCACCACACTTCAACAGGCATGACCACTCACGCTATGCTCCTAAGTTGAGGTCAAATGTACATGTGAAACAGATCTTGCTTGCCTGAATTTTGCTACACTAAATACGTTCCAGCATATATGTCCGAGAAGGACAGTGACATACATCATAAAGTTCATGGTTCATACTGCTACTGTTGGCGCAGCTTCACTATTGAGACAGTTTCACTGCTGACACAGCTACAACTGACAACACAGCCACCACAAATGACATAACCACCACCGATGTCACATCATGCGATTTTACTGATGATCCTGCTACTGTTTACCTCCATATGTGAAAGACCATGAAATACGCAAAAAAAGTTATGTATCTCTTCATTGCTTTAAAGCATGATAACAAGATATGGTAAATCAAAGGACACTATTTTTGTTAAAGGCACCAGCGCGAAGCTGATTCAAATATGAAAAGCGGGATATAAAGAATGGGAAATGTTATACCAAGTGACATCACAAACCTCTGTCGGCAGTGTGTACGACATTCTAACCAACGACAAAAACATTCTGGTGATGATGATACATTTGAACAATAATTGTCGTTATTCTAGAGGTGCCAGTTGTGTTAAATACCCAGTTATGTAACGTTTGTGACAAAATGACATGGGAAGCATATTGTTATCATTAAAAGGTCAACCAGAAGTTAATTACATAATTACATCATGGAATTGTACCAACTCTTCTGCAAAAAATGGATCAACGCGAAAGGCAATACCAGGTGAAATGCATATGTTTTTGTAACTGTTGAGCCAATACTTATTTCAAAATTGTTATCGTTGTGGTTTCATCTCTAATACACTAAACACTTACTGTTAAAACAAAATATTTGTTAACCAGCTATTCTATGTATGCTGGTGGGACTAATAAGAACATGTTATAATAAAACTGAGTTATGGTTAAGGCCAGACACCCCAGGTGAAATGGTGTTTTTGGACAAAAAATACTAAAAATGGTTTTCTGCCAGATTATTATACCTTTGTATGCATACTATCAATAAAGTTCACTTCTATGACAATTACGTACCTCTAAGTGAGTTTTAATCAAGGATCAAGCATGTCGATATCATGTAATGAAATCCATTACGCAATCTTTGACAGCCATTTTCTCAAAAACATTTTTCTTAAAATTTCTGCATTTGGAAACGGGATATCTCTTGGAATAATTATGCTATATAAATAATGTTCAGTGTTTTTTTAAATTATTAATAGTTTAAAATTATAGCCATATTTGTTGCCAAAAAACAAGATTTTTTTTGTATTTTACCAAAAAATTATTTTTAAAATAAACACATTTCAAAAATTGCTCTGATAATTTCACAACAGAATCTATAGAGAACATGGATTTGCAAGAATTATAACTATATATGAATTCAAAAAAAAATGGCAGTTTTTCCAAATTTGCCAATATTTGCTCAAAATGGCAGCCATTTTGTTTGTTTCCATGGAAACGGGGGGTCTGGCTGAAAAAAGTTCAATATATATTTTACTCAGTAAGACCCATTTCATGCATTGGGCAGAAAAAATTGAACGGTTTGCACAAATTAAAAAATAATCCTATCTACCTGCTGTGTCTGGCCTTAAGGCACACTATCTACCTGTCGTGTCTTGCAAATCCATGTTCTCTATAGATTCTATTGTGAAATGATCAGAGCAATTTTTGAAATGTTTTTATTTTTTAAATAATTTTTTTGTAAAATACGAAAAAAAGTCTTGTTTTTTGGCAACAAATATGGCTATATCTTTCAAACTATTCATGATTTTAAAAAACACTGAAAATATTATTTATATAGCATAATTATTCCAAGAGATATCCCGTTTCCAAATGCAGAAATTTGAACTGTTTGCACAAATTAAAAAATAATCCTATCTACCTGCCGTGTCAGGCAGGTAGATAGCGTGCCTAAGGCCAGACACGGCAGATAGATAGGATTATTTTTTAATTTGTGCAAACAGTTCAATTTTTTCTGCCCAATGCATGAAATGGGTCTTACTGAGTAAAATATATATTGAACTTTTTTCAGCCAGACTCCCGTTTCCATGGTAAAAAAATGGCTGCCATTTTTTTTAGCAAATATGGCAAATTTGGAAACATTGCCATTTTTTATTGAATCCATATATAATTCTTACAAATCCATGTTCTCTATAGATTCTATTGTGAAATAATCAGAGCATTTTTTGAAATGTTGTGTTTTTATTTATTTATTTATTTAAATACAAAAAAATCTTGTTTTTTTGCAAAATATGGCTATATCTTTAAAACTATTCATGATTTTAAAAATGTATCTGATCATTGCACACAGTAGAATATGCTGAATGCATCACTAAAAACATTATTTATATAGCATAATTATTCCAAGAGATATCCCGTTTCCAAATGCAGAAATTTGAAGAAATTTTTTTTTGAGAAAATGGCTGTCAAAAATTGCATAATGGAATTCATTACATGATATCGACATGCTTGATCCATGATTAAAACTCACTTAGAGGTATGTAATTGTCATAGAAGTGAACTTTATTGACAGTATGCATACAAAGATATAATAATCTGGCAGAAAACCATTTTCAGTATTTTTTTTCCAAAAACACCATTTCACCTGGGGTGTCTGGCCTTAAATCAGAAAAAAAATTGTAAATAAAACTAGTTGTTAAATATGTTTCACCATGTGTTCCCTGTCAAGCTAGATATGAAGTATTCTCAATAAGGCGATTAAATTAATATAAATATGTTATTAGCTATTGAACCCGTACCCAATTATAGAGGATATAAGTGATACCAGCGAAACACATTTTCTAAGTCCACATTCACCATATCATTAATGATAATATATAATATTGGAATTTATGATCCGACAAGACCAAATTCAACCCATTGCAAAGCCATCTTTTTCTATTTTGTCATAAATAACATTATTTTCTACGCACTACACAAGTAAACTTATAACATTTGACATGGTGTGATGTATGATGTGGAAGAAGTGCACACAAATATGATCAACTTAAACAACAAGAAAACTATTAAACCATGCTTTCACAGCTGATGAATTTACGTTACACATGACAGTTTATGTATTCTATGTACCAGTAAGCCATACAAAATATGTCATGTCTAATAATATAGAGACACAAGATGTTGCAAGACGGACGGTCTGTGTTTCGCGTGGTATCACACGAATCGGACATGTAACTTCAAACCCTTCTCTCTGGCAGGAATAACAATATCAATTAAAGTGTTGCACGTTTTGTCTTCAAATCTTCAATATGTCTACTTTATCATATTTAAAAAATGAGAACGATACATGAAAGTCACCAAATCGACAATACATCCAGAATCGACCTTACATGAAACGGACACATAAATACACGTTATGAGAGAAAAGTAGCAAAGAGGAAAGAATCTTAGCACAACTACGCAAGGACTGATAATGGCATGAAATCTGCATTTTTTTCTTATTCAAGTTATTGAATGAAATGTGTTTTGACTGGAGATGTCCAATGTTAATTTACACCCATCACTCACCATAGCTCTCATTCAGAGTGCCTTGGAGATGACTGTCCACTGCTACAGCTGGCTGTCTCTGGACTAACTCTGTGGGAAAGAACAGAAACTTGAAAAAGGGTGACTGACCTCTGTATTTTAAAGAGGGGTTTACATGAGGTTATATCATAGACACAATGAGATGATGACTATATCAATATGATGGGTGATAACTGTTTCAAATTGCATGGACGTTCTATTTCAAGTGATGTCGTAAGGATGCCTAGTGATGAACAGATTACAGGGGACAATCTGTCGCGCTGTAATTTTTTTACATGTGCAAGTTTGTTGCACAACACGATATTGCCTCATGTAATCCCAGCTTAAATGATAAGTATTATCTAACCAGAGATAGCAGGTTGATGTAAAAGAACGCATTAAGAAGAAGTTGGTGAGGAGTCTACTGAAGTGGGCGGGACACTTGGAGAGAATAGGAATAGAACGGCTGGCAAAGAAAGCAGATGCCCGGAGAGTGGAAGGGAAAAGGAGGCGGGGACGACCTAGACTGCGATGGGAGGATTGTGTAAAGAAAGATTTGGATGGAGTCAGAGAGGAGTGGAGAATGACAGTGAAAGATAGAGGGGAGTAGAGACAGCAGTACAAGAACTGTGACCGGGAAGAAAAAGAAAACAGAAATCGAGGACAAGTATCGAGGCCAGTCTCACCCTGGACATACAGGGAAAGAAGACGAGAAAAAATGTTTTGTATTCAGTCCAAAAACATATAGTACAACAAATTATTTTTGTTGGTGTTTGATAATATACAGCCATCATGTACTGTATGTATTTGGACATGTACAAATAACAGGTGTCCGAAAACGTACACAACATAAAATAACTATCTTAGTAGATTTTTAGGGTGTCTAAAAACACAGTCTCCAAATACATACCTATAGTCAGTACAGTAATAACTCACCCAGATGTGGCCTATTGTAATAGACCTCGCGGTCGGGCACGACGAGATGCGTGCGGCCAGCCGCTGCGAAGGAATCGATCGCCAGGATCTCCGAATCCAAATCGCGGTGGATACAGTAGTGGAAGCGCAGGTCGACGCCTACCGGGACCTCGACGTGGGTGTACAGCCCAGGGATGAACTCCCCCTGCACCAGGGGCACGTACTTGGGATATCTAGGGAGAGGGGCGCGGTTGGCAGTGATGTCACACAGACAGAGGGTGACTCCAGGCCCCAGCTGGGTCAGCAGATTGGGGTGTTGGGGGCAGATGATGCTCACCTGTCTCGTGCCTGTGGGGGGGAGAGAAACATTGCGGTCATGGTGGGCAACTTTTACAGTCTCAATTGACCTATATACCTTTAGTAAAAAATTGTACAGTTGAACCCCACTTTATGGTAATACAGCCACCTCACAATTAAGGTCACCCTAGAATTGTTCCAAATTATTTTCACATACAGTAAAGTAAAGGATATTAGTCCTGATAATACGGTCACCTCGCTACTTAGCTCAATTTTGTCCAGTCCCAAAGATGACCTTCATAGTGAGGTTTCTTTGTATGTAATTCTATAGAAATCTAAAGAATTTATGTAGAATTCTAGAGAAATTGAAGTTATCATACAAGCTCTATCGTATTCTATAGATTATTCAATATAAATTTATATATAATTTAATTTCGATGGGATACACATGATTGGTTGTGATCCACCCCATGGGGCACTATTGCCAATTCAACCCATGCTAGTATCTGGGTAATAATTCATTTTGTGCATATTTCCGTGACTTTGTATCTTAAATTAATAACCAAGAATAGCAATAGATTGTATACTAAATACTTGGCAGTTGCATCGCACAATAGCATTGTACTGTACCTGTTTTACGGTTAGCTATGCCGTTGTGTCCCTTCTTCCCCTACTATAAAAACCCATTTTGTCCTCGAAAAACCCTAACTTTTGCACTTCGAAACACCACATTTTTAAGTTTCAGTAAATTTAAAAAAAAACTTTCCTGCAGAAAAACTGAAAAAGTAAACCTTTTTGGGGACAAAAACCTAGAACACAAAAAATGTCACATTTAATTAATTAATAATGTAACCAAGTAATATAAAATTATACTGTATTTACCCAAGGGTTTGCACACAGCTATCACCTCTTTCAATTGTATATAAAATGTATCACTTGAATGTTTCTTGAACAAAATGAAGACAATAATTTATTGGGTGGTTATTAAATAGCACAGGGTCTGAATTATTCCAGTATACCTCCAACATTGCCATGTCCAATCAATGCAAACTGTGAATTTAATTTAGTCATGTTTATTGTTTCATGCTGGATGATATCATGAGATATTAGTATTTCATTATTTCTAGCATCATGATCATTGAAGCAGTGCTGCTGGGGTGACATACCCTTCAGGGGCTGATAGGAGTCGTTGTTGCAGACTGACGACACTTGGTCCTTGGCTGACTGAATATAGTCTTGTTCATGTTTCTTCCACTTCTCTAGCATGCTTACAGACAGGGAGGAGTCTTTGACAGCAGAGGAATCTGCCACTGCAACAGAGGAGTGACAACAGTACAGCAGACTTTAAATAATTCATTAAAATAATTCAAATGTATTGTTTAAACATTTCAATTAAAGGGAAACAACTGTTATTTGCGACTAAAATCAAGAATATCACACCGGTGGTTTACTAAAAAAACTTGTTGCACAAACAGATTTTAAATCACACAGACCACGCCACTGAGATAGCCTGCATGACGACATGGAGTTATACTCTTCCCATTTTGCTGGTTAGTCTACTTTATGTCATTCATTGTATTTTGGCTAACCATTTATTTGTGGTTTTTATTATGTTCTCAGCTGATTATGCCACTTTGAGTGATGTCAGATGTTTTAATATATATATACATCAGTGTTTCCCCTGGTATATGACAAGCAAGACGGGCCACCTTGCCGTTTTTCTATGCCGCCTCGAGCAAAATATGCTGAAATTGCCGCCTCATAGCTAGTTTGCGCGCCCATTTTTGTTATTCTTTCACGATATATATTCAGCGTTGGCGAGCAGCGTCAAACGACACCACAAAGTCACTTATATTCCTGCAAAATCATAGATTTGTAGCAACACCGTTTAATCATCTTTGCGTCGCTGAGGGCCGGTTAGGATTTACCTTGCGGATTTACCTCTTGGAATTAACTCCATTGGACAACGTGGATGACATCACTTGTCAGTTGTCCAATCACGGAATATTCCCGCGGGATCCCCGGTGTCTCCAATGGTGACACCTTGCAGAGTTTCGACATACTAGAAATCTAGTCATTCATGTAACATGGCGCCCAAACAGTAACTGAGTTTGGGAGACATGTGGAACTTGACGTAAAAACAAAGAAAACGGTAGTTGAACAAAGATGTCTTTTGCACTCAATTGTACTATTATAGTATGTGCCCACGTTAAATCAGAATGCTGGTGTAGCCGATGTTGAATTTTTGGCTTATGACTGTGGTAGGAGTAAATACAGGCTGATGGCACTAAGCCACTAGTCGGCATTTGTGTCGAATCCAGACCCTTTTGAAGCCCAAATAAAAGCTGTGCATCCTATTCACTAGTTGGCACTTGTATCGAATCCAGACCCTTTTGAAGCCCAAATAGCGACCCGGTTTGCACAAGGCTGCGCCACTGCGGCCGTGCGTTACCGCATGGTGCGTAAAACGAGCGATGTTGCAGCGTACCGGGGTATGTTGATACAATCCGGGTCGCTATTTACACCTCAAAAGTATGCTAAAACGTAATATTCTTAAACATAAATATGCCTACGATAATGTTGAATAATGGAACTATCTCACTGAGGTATCAAAGTTAGGCAAAACTCAAGTTATAATGGCAAATCTAGGTGGGTCCGGATTCGACACAGTCACAAGTGCCCACAAATCAGCTAATGTTCTATGCCATTTTTGGCAAAATAAGGAATACCGTATGTGATTCATAAGATATCTTTGTGTTAATTATATAATACATATTCCAACAAAGTTGTGCAAACAAACTTTTGGGAAAGTTGTTTTGAGTGAAGTACTTACGAATATAAACCATCGAAGTTCACATCACATAAAAGATACCTATTGCCCAAAACCGTGTATACTAACAGGTTATTGATAACTTTGGCTAGACAATGAAATTTGATATACTAAACAACTTATACTGTTTTATAAAAAAAGGACACAATTTGAGATTAAATTTCATTTTAAGGTGATGATGAAAGAGTCTTCAGATGATACCCTTCCCAGAGAAGTTGAGATGGTGTTCGACTGAACAGGTCTGCCAGGGAGTAAAGTGTAAAGCGCTTTGAGCAGTCCTTAGAACTGGATGTTGTCCTATGTAGGAACTTACTTTTTACTTTTGTACTGACTCTATCAAAGTGGTAATAAGGCTTAGGTTTAGGGCAAGAAAAACATCACCACAACCAAGTACCAGTGGTCAAGTGGAAACCACACCTCAACTGAGTACCAGTGGTAAAGTGGAAACCATACCTCAACGATGAAGCAATCATGATTACTGACTTTTATCAATCATGATTACTACATTTACAAGTAATGTTTTGTTGTTTTATATCTTCCCCTCTATACTAATGACTTACTTTTCAACAATAAATTAGTTATACTGGTTAGGATACTAATTGTGCATCCAATCGTTTTTTGCCATTTTACACAAAAACTTGATAAATATTCTTCTGTAAGATATCTATGTGCTAAATCTCTAACACATATTCCATCCAATTTCTGCAAACTGTTAGAAAAGTTGTTTTGAGTGAATTACTTATGAAAATAGACCGAGCAAAATCCAAATCTCGTAAAAGAAGCCTGCATCAAAAACAGTGCATACTATATCGTAAGGTTTTTGGAAGACATCACTAGGTGGGTAGACGAGGGATCATCAGTAGATATTATCTACTTAGATTTTTAGAAAGCTTTCAACAAAGTGCCACATCAAAGATTACTGCCTAAACTAAAGGCCCATGGCATAGGAGATGGTATAATTAACTGGATAGAAAAATGGCTGATTGACAGAAGACAATGAGTATATTCAAGCGTGGAGGCAATATCGCAAGAATGAGTAAGAGGAGAGCGACTAAATTGATACCGAAATTGAGAGATCATAGTTACGAAATACACCGAAAAGACTGTGGTTTGACAACACTAGAGATCAGGAGATTGAGAGGAGATCAGATAGAAGTTTTTAAAATACTGAATGGTTATGAACAAATTTATAGAAATATTTGTTATCAGTTAAGAAAGATAGGACTAGGGGACATGAAGTTACATTAGTAAAGGAGCAGTGTAGATTAGATATAAGAAAGTTCTCATTTTCACAAAGGACTGTAAATGATTGGAACAGATTATCTGCTGATTTTGTGGGTGTTACTGTTAGTAGAGAGAATATGTTTAAAAATAAAATTGACATGTACCTCAGAAATACGGGGTACATGTAGATAAAAAGGGCTGAACTTTCGATAAGCCCAAAGGCTTCCTTGTCCACCTGCCATCTAGAGTTAATTCTTTGGGTGCCAATCTTGTTAAATCTTGTAATATGCACTGTGTAAATCGCTTTATGGCCAGAGCGTGTCACATGAATCACTGCGAGATTGAGCAGTGTATTAAAATAGACAAAGAGCATTAGAAGATGAGATTTCAGTGACACAAATTTTGACCTGGCACGAATATTCCGGTGAGTATAAGTATCTTGGAACTACGTCTATCCCTATGGCTATAACCTTGCCCTTGGCTGTTTATATACATGAGTATGATTATCACAATAGTAGACTCCAAACAAATGCGCATATCCAGAGCTTTACTAGTCTAGAAGCCAATCCGTAGTGTATATTGGGAGGTCGGAAGAAATCACGCAAACACGTTTGCATTGGGACGCAATGTTACATCGCCTATGTTAAAAAAGTCCCTTGACTTAAAAAGACTGATCATATATTTTATATCAAAAGAAACATAAATATGTAATCTTTGTGATAAAAATACCTGCTTTTGCGAACTCGTAATGCTTCATACAGATATTCGTGATGAAACAACGACACCCGCAGAAATTTCATTTCGTTGCGGGCGCAGACATATTTAATCTCGCGGAAGGGTGGTGTTTTCATAAAATCATGTGCTTGCATTATTACCCGCCATGCTATGTTTGGCGGTATGGTTTAAATCGCAAAATGATACTCTTTCTTTTGGCGTGTTTCTTGAATGAATTGAAATAAAATTAAGAAAAATATGATATGTTGAACATTGAACATATTTAGAGAGGATCTAAGGTTTGAACAACTTGCGGAAACAAACATCTTTGCTATTTAGTAATGTATAAACGTAATATTAATGCAAATTTGGCGGAGATACACCTTTGCCCATTTTTGCCACAAGCTCGAACGTAGAGGTACCCCATGTCCGGCAACGAATTTCTTCTATTATCGCTCACATACCAGGCATACATATTATTGCAATCTTTTATTCTGAAGTTGTTTTAGCCTTACATTTGTTATTCGTGTTTACATATGCACAGACATACTATCATATATTAAATGGTGGATGTTATATGAATATTTAAAGTTTATTTTCATGTTGTAATCATGCAAAAATATATGACAATTAATAACAACAAATAAATGACAACCCCCTCCATAAATCAGACATCTGATGTACTTCTAATTACACTGCATTGATCTTGCTGTAACTAACTGCATGTATAAACACTGGCTTGTTGGTGGTTTTTTGGGATTGTTTTTTACTGTATCTTCCTAGAACTATTTGTATATGAATATATAACATGATTGAACTTTTCCTGTTGGTGGTACGGTGCAACATTTTGCTTCAGCGGTGATGGGTATGCATGCTTTTTCAACATTTTATTTTCGAATGCTGCAAGGACATTCTTTCTAAGCAATTAAATGCGGTGCTATATGAATAAAACAAGGTGCGTCAAACAGGTTGTTGAAATCCGTTCTAAATGACTTAGAAACGCCACAGTTTCTCGCTGGATGTAAAGCATTGGACTTATCAGGAGCTGATCACCTGCCCCCTCTGATGCCTGATCGAAGACAAGAGTGTTCACATCTTGGACATGAACACTCACTACCAGCAACTCATGTCATTCTGCCAGGAGTCATGCAGAAACATCAATGAGTGCGACGAGTATGCCTATCTTTGGAGACTCTACTCGCATCAAGAAGGACAAGGTGTTTGGAATGCTGACAACATTTTCTGATGTAGATGCAGATGTGGAAGTGATTCTTCATATCCTACTTCCAGCCATCGCTGTTCTCTGCAAACGGATCTTTGTAGATACAACATTACATCAGATAATTCAAAGTTGCATAGCAATATGTATATATATATTATATATATTGCTATGCAACTTTGAATTATCTGATGTAATGTATATATATATATATATGTATATATATATATATATATATGTATATATATGTATGTATATATATATATATAATGTTGTACATGCATGCTGTGTAGCGGAATGCTTATTGTTGCTTGCAGTAGTTGGCTATCCTTTTCACTTTACTAAGTCCACACACACACGCACATATGCGGACACACACACAAACCTACATATGTTTACATAATTATATGGTACAAGGCCAAAGCAGAATGTTTACATCAATGCATGCAATATTTGGCTATGCTTATACTCTCACACACACTTTACTAACTTTGCATACATGACGTCCACATGATTTTGCTGGTATACCTGCCACTTCTAAAACATGTCAGATTCTGTTGATATCCACATAATGGAAACCATTAAAGCATAACCTCCAACCTATGGGTAGCAGGCTTTCCAAGCTGGTTGAGTGTGGTGTATGACAATGAGCCATATACCTGTATACTGTGTACACGTATATATGCTGGATGACGATTTGAAAGTGGGAGACCTGGAGATACTTTTGTAAGCTTTTCCAAAAGGTTAGTTGCTTAGTTAATTAACATAATTTTATGTAAAATTCCCTTTGTAAATTATATTTAAAGGAAATACATAAAATATCATGTCTTAGTTAAGATTTTTGTATTGTACAAGATTATATTTTCACATTTCCTTCAGATCAAAAAAACTGTCACACAAATTTATTCAATGACCTTTACATAATTGTCCTTAACTTCACAAATTTTTATCAGAGAGTTAAAACCGGTATGGCTGTTTATCTCTTAAATAGACCTTTCCAATGGTGTATCACATTTGCCAATCTGATGAATTATTGCATTTTCACCGACCTCCCTAGTGTATACTCTGTAGTAGTCAACGTAAAATGACTTTTTCCAACGCCAGCAACGGCATTTCAACCGTTTGGACTTTGGTGTTTCAGACATCATTCAGTGTTTGTTTGATTTAGCCTTTATTTTAGGACATGCAGCCTAGGGCCGTGGGGTAGCCATAGGCTAGGCTTAGCCTTAGCGTTTGTGACTAATTTTAATAATAATATTTAATTATTCATAAGTTACCATTTTAGGGTAACGTGTCACTTGCTGAAAGAAACCTATGCAATGTCTACAAACAGTAAGTCTTGCATTTATTGTTTGCTTTTTATTTTACCACGCAAAACACCTATGGCAAACTGCCAAAGTCAATGACAACATTCAATTTCAACACTCGGCCTGGCTCTAATCGAATCACAATGACTGAGCACGCACCGATGTAACTATAAGTATAAGACGCCAATTTGCATCATGCATGGATGATACAATGCACAGAACTCGTTTTCCCACGAAATTAACATTCTTAATTCTTGGTTCATGCGACTGTTGTCTTATGTGCGTGTACAGCATCGACTATTCGCAGGTAAGAACAAATAAAACGTAGAACTACACACCATTTTCTGTATCTCCGCCACCATCCATGACGAATCCGAAGTTCCAGTAGGCCATGCTCTGACGTCACATCTACGTCACGTGATGCCGCCACGCGATGTTCTAATGCCCGCGCAAAAACATCATAAAAACCAGCATCAGAATCATTGATTTCGATCAGCGATCAAGTCGGCCACTGGGGTCGAACATTAGTGGCTTCAATCATCCGTCTCCAGATCCCTCTGTCTGTTCCTCCGGCCGTCTCTAGACCCACATCTTCCTTTAAGCAGTCAATGTAAATTGCTGCTGGTCTAGCTTCCTGTCTTGGTTTTTCCTTGTGTAGGTTGCCACAAGATGGTCTTAGATGCCATTTCATCCTTATGTCTGTTGCAGTGTCCGGCAAATCCCACTTGTCTTCTTCTTATTTTGTCAGTGACTTTACACATTCCATTGTATAGTTCTGTGTTTGTCAAATGCTGTTGCCAGTGAATGATAAATGCGGCATGAAGCATTCTTGTATAACATTCGTCTATAGTTGTTTGGAAAGTTTTTCGTCATTGTCCATGTTTCGCATCCATAGAGTAACACAGACTCTACTGTTGCAATAAACAGTCGTTGCTTGATTTTGCGTGGGAGTGTAGATTTCCATATTAGGTTTAGTTGGTTGAGTGCTGTCCACGCCATTGCCTTCCTGTTTTTTTATGTCTGTCTGTTGTGCAGACTCAGGAGCCAATGTATTTGTAGTCTTCAACCTTCTCTAAAACAGCTCCTTACCTGGCAACGATGCTGGTGTTTCCTAATTGGTTGAATGAGATATATTTGATTTTCCCAGGATTGATCTTTAAACCAATCCTTGCACATGATTTTTCCACTCGTGTTAAAAGCTCTTGTGCCTGATTGATCACTTCTGATAGTAACGCAATATGATCAGCAAATTCGAAATCGGTGATCAACTCAGGTTTAACACGTTTACTTTTATCATTTATTTGACCGTAACTTAATAAGATCATATTAAATCCGACAAATGCATGCAGTCTGGAATTTTCAAACGGATGTCATAGTGATGAACTTTTCGAAAGCATTTGATAAGGTCAGTCACAGCAAGTTGATCTACAAACTCCATCACTATGGCATCCAAGGTAAAACAAATTCATGGATTACATCATTCTCATCAAACAGAACCCAAATAAAGAGTTGTAATAAAGGGTGCATGATGCTTCATCTGAGGTCGCCGTCCGCTACATCAAGTGTTCGATCACATGACTCAGTGCTTGGTCCTTGCTTATTCCTATTTTACATAAATTACGTCCCAGAAAATATTACATCTATGGTTAGACTATTTGCCAATGATACCATATTGTATGTAGCCCAAGTCAAATGCTGCTGTGCTCCAGGAAGATCTTCATAAACTTGGGAAATGGGCAGTGATTTTGAAAATGGAGCTCAATCTGCAAAAGTACGTGCCATGTCATACTAGTAACTAGAAACAAACTACCGTAAACAATCAATACATGCTCCATGGTAAAACACTACAAACTGTCTCACAGGTAAAGTATCTTGATGTCACCATAATCTCAGATCTTGGTTGGAATGCCCACAAAAATCAAATTTCTTCAAAAGCAAATATATCACTTCAGTAATATTCTGTGTACTCTTGTTTTCGATGTGAATCCACACATGTGGAAGACATTGACTTTATGTGTAAAATGCAGCTAAACACCTCGTCTAGATGTAAAACACACATATGCTTCAGACGGGAATAATATGACAATTTATGTTTTTTCACTATAGAGTGTATTTGCATAAATAGAAAATATTGGCAAATTTTAGTTAGGATGAACATTGTTATTTCAATTAATGTAATGTCGATGTGCTAAAGTGGATAAGAACAATCAATGTACTGGTTGAATCATATAAAATTAAATAAATAAATATACTTATATAGCGCCAACTCTAGTTAGAAACTATTCAAGGCGCTTTACATGTAAAATAGTAATAAATCAAAAAAGTTATTAATTAAGTAAAAAAATGAATAAAAAAAAAATGTATATCTTTAAATATTAGTATTATCGTGTCATATAAACAAATGGTAATTGATAAAAGCTTAATGCCAAGTCTAAAAGTCACAATAGCAGTTAAAATATTGATTAAAAGAGAATGTTTAAAAGTGCTCTTAAAAGTCTCGGTGTTCATAACATGCATTGAAAACAAGTAGTTCACTCTATCCGGCTGCTGGAGTTAAAATGTCGATTAAAATGGAGTATTTTTAATGCGCTTTTAAAAGCTGCTTCACTGTTTAGTTCACGCATTGATGTGGGTAAATCGTTCCAGAGGTCCGGAGCTGCTGCCATAAAACTCGCGTCTCCGACTTTGCATCTTGTTCGCGGTCTCGCAAGTTGACGATTTCCCGCTGACCGAAGGGACCTGGTAGGCACGTAGGGGCAGACAAGCTCGCTCAGGTACACGGGCCCACACTTGTTGATTGCTGTGTGCACGAATACCAGGACCTTGAAACGAACGCGTTCTCGTACCGGCAGCCAATGTAGGTCCTGGAGCACTGGCGTGATGCTTGCGTATTTGGGCACTCGCATATACCTAATCCATAATGCCAAATAGTAAGTTTTTTCCCGTATATAACGTGTTTTAAAATGTATGTTGTGGAATGATTCCTAATTGATGACGATTCAATCCAGTCTTGTGTGTTGGATAATTTTCCAGTCAGTAATTATTTGGTTGTTCTAGCCTAAGTTTACCGGCAGTGGAAGAGAGATTAGCCCATCCAGCAACCATTAGTTAGAATAACCACAGTTTGGCCACACGGCTGTACCGAGGAAAGTGCTACGCTCGCTAACGGTTTTGTTACAATTGTATATTTTTGTGCATAAATTATAAAATATGGCCGAAGAAATGATTCCCAGATTGATAATAATTCCTACTTCTAATACTAGGGTGGTTTACAAAGTTTTACAACAGTTCAAACGATGATAACGCTTCCTGTGTTGATTACGTGCACTGACTTTTATTATAATTATCTGAATATCATAGAACACGTAGAATCAGGTGGAGGATTACTAGTTCAGAAATCACTTAATGATTTTAAAATTGCTTTGTTAAAGTGTGTCAATAAATATCACTGAGCGCCGTCTGGTGACTATGGTTGACGCTTTCATTGTGAGTTGGTGTGAATCATGTGCGAAGAATGGAGACTCAATGATTGTGTGTTTGAGTTCACTTTGGTATTCATACCGTCTGCATGTCCTTGTATTGACGTGATTACATTACTCTGATTTTAAAACGTATCCTGAATAATGAGTAATTATTGTTAGTAGCCGCCGACGATATGATTTTAACATTGACAATTCATCGCCATGAACACGATGAATAATCTTGGAATTTAATGCTGAACTATTGTCATTTGGTAAACCTACGGGGATATGAGTTTCAAATATATTGAACCATGACGTTATAAATTATATGCGCCGTCTTCTATTGTTTTGCGAACCAGAGGTCAAACACATCCTTGTCCCAAGGGCATTCTCCCCGAAACACGTATTCACTGTTACAGATGTAAGCGTCTGTTTTGGTAACGCTGTTGGCATCTTACACAATTATTCGGAGACTTTATTGAAGGGAAACGAAGCAAGGGCAAGATAACTGCATTCAGGCAAACACTGAACCACGACGAGTACACTGCGTCTCTAAAGCAATAAATTGTCGGGTTTCAGTGTGTGTCTTAATGCCATTATCTGGCATTGCTTCGTTGCTTCAAAAACAACCTGGTCTCAAATAAGATTTTTATCGAACTATATGAAATACATGTATATATATATATATATATATATATATATGCAGAAAATGATACAGATATTTAGAAAGTGAATGCATCCCCATCAATGACCCTAATTGCAATGCATTACGTTACAATTTTAGTATATAATGGTGTTATGTATCTTTTAAACACCACACCCCACAGCGGACTTCCAGATATATTTTATATATTGTACACACACACGCACACGCACGCACGCACGCACACACACACACACACACACACACACACACACACACACACAGCCGGCCCATGAAAATGATATTCACGAAATACCTGGCTGTGTGCAATTCAGGAGTAGGCAACAGTTGAAGGTCAAATAGTATTTATTAACAGGGAGGACAATTTCAGATCGAAGCTCTGGTTCAGTATACTTGATAAGCACCAGTCTTTGTTCAAGCAACCACCCGAACGATTCATGCCATTCTCTTTGGATTTCCTGTAACCAATTAACCAGAAATAGAGACATATTTGTCTGGTGTGAATATTTGCAGTGGATCGACAAATAAACATGATACTCCTTTGATAAGAATTATAAATGTTAATAACCAACGTAGTTGTTCGAGATTACAGACAACGCCATCCCAATGTCAGCTTCCTTTAATTCATAGAGTTTCTTCACCACTAGCAACCAGGAACATTTTGTTTTCTGACCACCTCATTGAGCATGTCCCCTGCAAATCCAACGTGTGTCCTTTAAAAGAATAATCTGCAGTTTAATCTGCTCTCGCTGCCACGGAAATGGACAAAAAGACCAGTTTTTGCATGTGTTGCGTACCCTATATACTCTTTATTATCAAAGTAATCGATTGCAATATTTTCCGTGATATTTAGTAATGATAAATTAAATAAGGTCACCACGTATGCCCAAAATTGCCAGGGTCGTATTTAGAGTTCGCGCCGCGACGTCGCGATTCGCCGATGCCGTCGGAAGTTGAACGCTTACATTTTACGTACTAAATCGACTTCCAGGGCAAAAACCAGCGTGGCGGGAACCCTGAACGCGGCCTAATTGTGCTTACCCCACTAAGTACGCACGTTTTGTAGAAGGTCGAAAAACAAATACTAGAAACACATTTTTTTCTTTATTTTATAATAATTTCTGTTCAATTAATGTACACATTTCGTGCTATTGATAGGTGCAAAATGTATGTTAGTATTAAGGAAACGAGAAAATGAAGGCCCGTTTTATGGGAAATCGTTTCCTGTGAAAATCCCCGAAATATGAATGTGGTAACTTTTTATAGTGCATGGACAAGCATAATGTTATGCATGGTTACGACTGCGCCATCTGGATCGTGTTGCAGAAATGGTTTGGATTTAAGTTCCGATTTCTTGTAGTCTAATTGTGTGTAGTCAATTTCGTTGCAGATTTCCGAAAAGCGAATTGACTGACAAGGCGATTATGGGGAGTAAGTTTTGCATTACCTTTTTAAACATATACAATTTACATGCATGTTATACAGAGCTTGGACTTATCTAATGAAATAACACATTGTCTTTTGATTGGATTACAGCTATGTAGTTTCTGTCATATATAAAACGTGTGATGTGTTTGTTCTGTTTGCAGGAATGACGACTGCGTTGCGATGAATGTGTTGTTGCATCCGTCTGCGACCCGACAGGGAGCCACCGGAAGATGAACAACTACAGATGACGATAGCCCGAGGCACCGAAAACATGCCCGTTTTTGCTTCTTCTACTTCGCTACTCGACCAGCCGGAAGAACACCACGAGACGACATTTGGCAGCTACGTCGACGGCGGCGGCATGGCGACCTGTGTTTCTTTTGTTTCAGGTCGCGGCCAACAGGAAGAAGAAGAATACGAGACGACAGTTTGCAGCCACGAAGACGACGACACGACTATCTATCTGTCTTTTCTTCCCATCATTGTATCTTTGGTTTTAATCTCTGGTTCTGCGGTTTCAGACCTCGATCGACGGGACGAAGGTCAACACGAAACGACAGCTCGCAGCCACGAAGACTACGACACGTCCATATCTCTGTATGTTGTTCCCATCCTTATATCTTTGTTTTTCATCTCTGTATCTGTGATTTCAGATATCGACCGACAGGAAGAAGAGCAGCACGAGACGACAGACCGAAGCCACGAAGACGACGACGCGTCCGTCTCTGTTTCTTCTTTTCTTTCAGATCGCGACCAATAGGAAGAAGAACATCACGAGACGACAGCTCGGAGCCACGACGACGACTACACGGCCACGTCTGTTTCTTTTGCCCGCGGCCCCGAAGACACGCCCAGCACTGCATATTCGGCTTCAGAGCTCGACGTGTGCTCAGCGCCGCACAGAACAACTGAACGTTACATTTCAAGCAAGTATCTAAATTGTGTCGTCACGTATCATATCTGCCTCCACTCGTTTTGATAATCAGGTATCTTTAGCTTACTTCGTCTCCATTTAATGAGCGCAGTTCACAATTAATACACAATAGGATGATTATGATTGAAACGGTTGTTTTCGTTTCCAGCTCCGATGGTCGCAACTGAGATGGCTTTCCTGCGACGGTTCCGTCCCGCAGTTCCTGCTCAGATCTACGACATGGATACGGAAGGGATGACTGCGCTTCACCAACAGGAGACCCGGAAGACCCGACGTCATGGGGTGTCATTTTGTTATATTCTGTTGTCCTGTTTGCTTGGTTGAATTGTCATGCAGTTTTATTTCGATCATCACTTTTCTATAGTAACTAATTTGTGGACTGTTCTAGTGCATGTAGATTGTCTCCGTCTCCAGTTGCAGAAACTCAGAGGACTCAAGAGCGGCGACGAGGCGTCATTCACGGAGACGATGCGACGCGAGAGGAGATAACTCATCATCGGACTGCGGCATCTACTGGACGACAGACACAACTATTTGACTTTTAGGGAGGCCTTTGTCTTTTTAGCGTAAGTGTTGACCATTCTGTATAACCCCTTTTTCATAATTAGCCACCTCGATTTGCAGTTGCCTTAATGTTGACTGTTTCCAATTAGGTATGCACTGGACATACTTCGTATGATTGCAGGAATTTGACTACCATCCTCGGACTGACGGCGACTATAATAACAACGGAATTCGCATACCAGCTTCTATGTCTCAACTGCAACGACACACTACACTACGATGTCCTGGAAACACTTCAGATCATCACCAAGAACAAGAAGATGCCAGCAGCCATGATACCAACACTACATCGACTGATACACGGCAACTGTCGCACGCTTTTGGAACGACGGCAAGTGCTTTGTGGTTCTTTTGTTGTTGCAGTTTAGGAAGATACATTTGAAAACTTGTATGCATATATAACCGTGGCACTGTTTTATTTGCGATTACCGATTGCAATGTTATGCAGGATAAACTTGGATCTTTTTGCTCAGTGGTCGTACATATTGTAATTTTCTCTTCTACGCTATCATACTACAATAAACAAATTTGAGTTATGTGTTTTGTGCCCTCTGTTTCCAGAACTTGCTGCAAGCTATTCCACGGCGCGACGAAACATCTGAATGTGCTACAACGAGAGATATACGACCAATTAATCAGAACATTCATCACAACAGGATTCCGGGACCCCGATCGTGTGTTTCGAAACTACGCTCGTCTGTAAGTATATGTTTCTTCCAAACACTTTATTTGGCTGTTTGAAAAATATCTGGCTGGTTTTGCGGTTGTATATATTCATGTGTTCATTTTATTTATGACATGAAATTATCTCATTAATACGTCTTCTGTCTGCAGGTGTAGCACGGGTAGCCAGGAGGCCATACGTCCTATCCTGTCTCGACTTATGGAGTTATCCACCGACAAGGAGAAACGAGAGTAAATTTCTTTGGGTTATTTATAGTCGTTTCGTTTTACTTGAAAGACTACCTTTACTCTACACATTGTAGCATATTACATTATTGTGTGTATTCTCAATTACAGGACACCGAGATATCGCGACTGGATCAAGGATCGACCGGCACTAGGACCGTCACCACTTACAAGACCAAACCGGAAGACCGAACCGGACGACCAACAGACAGGGAGGGTAATAAATTTGTGTTGCAGGTGGTTTGTATAAATGTCATACTGTGTCATTCATTGATGCTGCTGTTTCAGGCACACCTTCCACATTTACAACGCATACACACACAGACTCATGGTAGAAGCTCGCACTGCCACCTTCTCGTGATTTCTGCCGTGGATCACTCGGCATACTCTGCTGTCGTGTGAACTAAGAGCAGTGCATCGTGTAAATGATATGTCATTTGTCCTTGTTTGATACCTAAGGGCTAGTGGCTCGAGGAAGTCGTGTCTGTTGCGGACTCGAGACAGAAGTGCACGGTTTCGTTACTCTACCATGCCGGAAAAGAAATTGTAGAAATGGAAATGGGAGGGGGAAGTGGCAGCAGGTAGTAGGAAGAGAAGTGGGAGTGGATCAAGGTAGAAATGGAAATGGGAGGGGGAGGTAGGAGGAGGAGGAGGTGGGATTGGAAGTGGTAGAGGAAGTAAAAGTGGGAAATGGTACCAGGTAGTAGGAAAGGATGTAGAAGGGGAGATAGGAGGACGAGGTGGGAGGGGAAGTGGTCAGAGAAGTTAGAGAGTGGGAAATGGTAGCAGGTAGTAGGAAGGGGAAGTGGAAGGGGAGGTAGGAAGGGTGGGAGGGAAGTCATTCAGAATGCTGTTGTTCTGTGGGAAGATGTGGCTAGCTGGTAGTAGGCAGGGGAAGTGAGAGGGGGAGGTAGGAAAAGGGAAGTGGGTGAGAGTGGAAGTTGAAGGGTGGAAGGGAAGTAGGAGGGAGGAGGTGGAAGTGGAAGTAAGAAGGGAAGTGGGAATGGAGGTGGGAGGTAGTAGGGGATGTGGGAAGGGAAGTGAGAGGGGAGGTAGGAGGAGGAGGTGGGAGAAATTTTAGGGAGGTAAGAAGAGAAGTGGGGCAGGTTAAGAAGGGAAGTGGGAGGGTAGGAAGGAAAGTGGAAGGAGGTGGAATGGAAAGTGACAGGACGTAGGAGGGATGAGGTGAGAGGAAGTGTGCAGATAGAGGTGGGAGGGATGGGAGGGAGGAGGTGGGAGGAGGTGGTAGGGGAATGGGGAAGGGAGGTAAAAGGGGAGGTGGAGAGGGAGGGTGGAAGGAGGTGGGATGAGAACCGTGGGGAGGGTGTGAAGGGTAGGTGGGAAGGGAGGTGGGAGGGAAGAGGTGAGAGGGGGGCTCTTAGGGGAGTAGGAAGAGAGAAGTTGGAGGGGAGTTAGGAAGGGGAGTGGGAGGGGAGGGGTTGGAGGGAAAGTGGGAGAGGAGGTGGGAAAGGGGAAGTGAGGGGAGGTAGGAAGGGATGTGGGAGGAGGTGGGAGGATCGGGTGAGGAGGGAGTGCAGGGAAATGGGAAGGGAAGTGGGAGGGAGGTAGGAGGAGGGAGGGAGGGGGAAGTGAGTGTCTGGGGAAATGGGAAGGGAAGTGGGAGGGGGTAGGAGGGAGGAGGTGGGAGGAGGGAAGTGGTGGGGAAATGGGAAGGGATGGGAGTGGATCAAGGTTGGAGGGGAGGGAGGAAGAGGAAGAATGTGGTGGAAAAGGGGAGGTAGGAAGGAAATGGGTGCAGGGGGGGGTGGGAAGAGAATGGGGGAGGGGTAGGAGGAAGAGAGGGTGGGAGGGGGGAGTGGTGGGAGGAAAATGGAAGGAAGGGAAGTGGGAGGCGGAGGGTGGGAGGCGGAGGCGGAGTGGAATGTGAAGAGTGGGGGTGGGAGGGAGTGGTAGGGACCATAGGAGGAGGAGCTGGGAGAGGGATGTAGGGAAAGAACGTGGGATAGAAGTGAGGCGAAGGTGGGAAGTGGGAAGAGAGGAAGAGAGAGAGAGAGAGAGAGAGAGAAGGGGAAGGAGGGAGGAGGAGGGAAAAATGGGGGAATTGGAGGAAGTGGTAGCAGGTAGGAAGGGGAAGTGGGAGGAATTAGGAGGAGGGAGGGAGGTGGGAGGTGTGGTAGAGGAAGTGGGAGGAAGGCATGGACGTGTATTCTCACCAGGTGGTCACAGAGCTTTAACATCGTGGGGGAGGCACGCGGCGTCATACTGGCCCTATCCAGTGGAAGAAGGCGTGCAAGATAGGCCAATGGAAGTGGGAGGGGAAGTGGTAGGGGATGTAGGAGGAGGAGCTGGGAGAGGATGTAGGGAAGAGGTGGGATAGAAAGTGGTAGGCGAAGTGGGAAGTGGGAAGGGAAGTGGGAGAGGAGGCAGGAGGAGGTGTTAAGGGAAATGGTAGGGGAATTGGGAGGGGGAAGTGGTAGCAGGTAGGAAGGGAAGTGGGGAGGGGAATTAGGAGGAGGAGGTGGGAGGGGAAGTGGTAGGGGAAGTGGGAGGGGGAAGTGCATGCGCGGGACGTGTATTTCATCACCGGGTGGTCCCCGACTTCAACATCGGCAAGCGGAGCCACGCGGCGTCGTACTTGTCAGCACAGAAGGCGGTCACCAAAGCCATGGGTGGAATATTCAACTGGTACTTGACATGTGCGCCCTCTGGTTTGCCAGGATGTGATATATTAACCGGATTTCTTATGAATGTTATGTAATTGGAGGCACCCGTCTAAGACATTCACGAGAGTCCGTTGCTCCTTGGACGTTTTTCGATAGATGTTCTGTGTTCTATTTGAGAAAACACGGGCTGTATCACTAAATACAAAACGCCTATAAGGACTGATCTTTAGAGGCGTCTACAAGTAAGTTAGCTTGGTTCAGATTGCATGAGTCATTTTCAGGACAGTGTTTCCCGAGTAAGAGAAGACCACTGCCTAGAACCATTCTTCTTCAAGTGTCGCTTCACAGCATCATTATATATTTGTTTGGTGACGACTTCAGCCTCTGGTCCGTTCCGATTGTTGCGAGAATAAAATTTTCTAAGGACGTATGTTTTTATGTATACGAACCAAGTTGCACAAGCGTACCACACATTCCTGTCATGCTATGCAAATTAATTGTCAGAAAAGTTGGTTTTAGTGAAATACAGTTTGCGTACGAAAACACACCACCCCGCTAAAATGTTACTTATAGACTGGCAGTCAAACGCCCTTCTGCATTTTATTACCTAACCTTCCAGGTCAATAATCCGGCTAGTGCTACCCAAGCAATCTTGAGGGTTTTTATATCAACACATTAAAATGCAAATTAGTTATCGCCATTAAAATATATTCTACTTTTAATAATAATATTTGTTAAATTTATTATAGCGCCAGATCCACAATTGTTATTGCATTTTACAATACATCATACGTCATGATAATTGAACTAAAATATTAGTTCTAAGACAGTCATTTAAACTAAAACTTGTGTCATAAAATAGTAATAAAAATACTAATAACTAAATTAAGTAAAAGGCTTCAAAGTAATTGGAATAGGGTAGTAAGACTTTAAGTTAAAAAAACATAAACACGGTACAATATAACATAATTAATAGATTATAATGCATAAATGAATCACTAAAATATAGCAGTGTAAAATCAAATAAATAAATAGTTCTACAATATTACTAATATAAATATGTCCACTACATCATTGAGAATAGTCACAAACAAGCTACTAGTCTCTATATTATAAGAGGCAACTACCCCATTTTTTATACACATAGGCTCGCCTTTCAGAAGGATCCACAACGCGCCACCGCCACAAATGCTAAGGCGAACTCGTCGACAGTGTCGATATCCTATTTGTTCCGCGTATCGATGAGCGAATTCCGAGATTTGACGGAATTTTTGGAGCGTGTTTTCGGCCGAAAATGATTTCGCCTAGGAGCGTTTGCCGATCGGAAGAGCCGGATTCGCTAGGTGGCATTGTCTCGCTTAGCCGACTACCGCCTGGCTGCGAGACTTCGCCAGAACGATAGTCTGGCTCTGAATGGCCCTTTTGAATGTTATGCCATGAGAGCTTCCAACTAGTGAATATGTATGTGATTAAAAGGCATTAAACTACGAAAAAAGTTTAATGTCGGTTTATTTTGTGTGTGACATGTTTCAGTAAAAGTTTAATGTTGAATAGTTGTTAAAGTATAGTATTATCTGATAACAAAATGTATCCTTATTGAATTTGTTATTTCATAGTTCGCCTGAGAGCCATTCATCGTCTCTACCCGAATCTGGGGTAAAGCCCCCTACCTGTAACAATGGCTGGAGCTTAATATTCCAGTCCTTCGCAACGCCAATGCTGCCACCTCACTGCGGCTGGATAATCGAGTCTATAGGTGGCAGAGACTTCGTGCTGATCGCAGACGGAGTAACGTATTGTAAGCAGAACGAGGAAGAGTTGGCCGTTCTGATGTTCGGTTACTCCCTCCGTTTCGGAGTGGTTGTACTGGCTTCGTCCGTGTCATTGCGTGTTTGACATCTCTTAATTCTATAAATCGCGATGGGAGTAATGGGACATAACGGAAAAGCTCAAACAGACCGAGAGAGCACTGCCGTTGCGCGTTTACTTGCTACGGTAATCGAATTCAGCAGGAAAAAGGTGAGAACAATATAAAAGTCTTAATATAAAAGCATGTCTTGCTATGTGCACATTTATAATTATGGGATTTAAGCGCTGCCATTATTCATGTCGTGGGCAGACATAATTTGATAAAACGCGAACTTCCACGGTTCATTATTGTTATTATGTTGATATATATATATATTTTCCCCTTACTGATGACTTGGCATAAATCAGAAATAATGCTATGACCATTGACACTGGCAGGTGTGCTTTTCCTAATTTTTTGCAGTCATGTATTACTAAGTGTCACCGTGCACATTCATGTCACCTATATTCATTAGTGTTGAATTTTCCAGATGGCTTACCAAGTGCCCTCCCATTGCGAAATGGTGAAGTCAGTGTTTCCAGATGATGATGCCAATGATTTGGAGCTGACTTCTGATTTGGAGCTCACTCCTGCTATCACTTCGTCTCCACCTACTCTTGCTATTGCCACCGTTTCCACGCCTCCTATCGCTGCCCTAGCTTCACCTCAGTCTCAGGTAATGTTGTCACATGATGATGATGTCACTGATTCAGAGCTTACGTTGATAATTCTGTGTCGACTTTCACCCCTAAATAATCATTGTCTGCACCCACAAACTACCATGCATTTGTATTTGAGGTGCATTCATTTTAAGAAATTTTACGGCCAATGCGCAATGTATCTGTTTCAATAATAAAGCATTTTTGTTCATTGATCTGCAGACTTCATTGATGTAGTAGTTACGTTTGGCCAGCGAGCACCATGCCGAAACGCAAAAGAAGTTCGCTGGGTCGCTCCCCGCATTCAGCAGCAGAAGACAAGATGCTACAATGAAAATCTACCGTCTGCAAGTTCCTTGCATTTGTCGGGCGATGAACAAACTCCCGATTCGTACTGTTACCTCGAACCAGGTTTTCGCTGTGACATTGTCTTGGGATCCGTGGACATTATATGTGTTCACTGTGTGTTAGATCCTTGATCGCGGAACCGTTTACCATACCCCGTTTCCTCTTTTCCTTTTGGGGATCTCGAGTTCCGCCTGTGTCACAATAAACGTTTTCATACTTTCTCTACGAGAATCTTCATTCTATAATGTCGTTGTACACACAGCCCACGGCCAGTACACGACATTAATTGGCGACGAGGTAAACTGACAACTCTACGAGTTACTTTGAACTAGACTACGTCTAATTTCTGTGTGAAAATGGAAACTGTCGCTGATGTGGCACCTTTTTCGCTGGAGCCGACTGACAGCGCAGGCCAACGCTGGGAGCGTTGGGTGCGGCGCTTTGAAAAATTTGTGGTGGCTAAAAACATTCAGAACGATACAAGAATGAGAGCGATGTTGCTTCATTATGCTGGTGAGGCAGTGTTTGAATTGAGTGAAGCAGTGGGGGTGACAGAAAATGATGATTTCGCAGAAACCAAGCGGAAGATCACTGCTTACTTCAGGCCGCAGTGCAATGAAGAATATGAAATATTCAAGTTCCGACAGGCTGAACAGACGTCGTCAGAGACTCTGGACAAATTCAATGCACGATTGCAGCAACTAGCCAAAAACTGTAAGTTCCGTGAGAAAGACAGAGAAGTGAAGTCGCAAATCATCCAAAAATGTGCGATGTCAAAAGTGCGTGACAAGGGGTTAAGTGAACCTACAATCACGCTAGAGAAGTTACTGACGTTCGGGCGCACACTGGAAGCTACGCTACAGCAGTCGAAGATCATGGGAAACTCTTCTTCGTCCTTGCCGAAGCCTGTCCACGCCGTATCGAATGACGAGGGGCGGCACAACTCTTCACGTTGAGGTTTCAGTTTTGGTCGCCAGGTGGCGACACAGATCGCAATCCACCAAGAAAACGCTTTCCGCCTGATCGCCAGGGGACGCCACATCGAGACGATCGACCAGTCGTGAGCAGTCAGCAGCGGTACAGACGTCACAAGGGGCAGCACCGGCATGCTCAGGCTGTGGTGGACCGCCACACGACGATCGGCGAATGTGCAAAGCTTGGGGCAGGAGATGCTACAAGTGTCAAAAGCTAAATCACTGCTAATGTGTGCAATGCAAACACTCAGCAGACACACTTGGTAGAAAATGACACACACTCGCAACGCAATGACAAGTTATGTGAAGACACATACACACTTGGCCTGTATCACACAAGTGCCACCCACACCATACCACCGTACATTCGCAATGCCCAGATAGAGGGAAGTGAAGTGGCTATGGAGATAGATACCGGAGCAGCAGTTTCGCTTATATCGGGGGATGAGTGGGCTAAAATCTGCAAGACATCTGTGCTCACTCTCGACACGCGTAACGTTCCGAGGTTGCGAACGTACGCAGGTACCACAATTGATATTAAGAATAATATAGGTCCCAGTACTGATCCCTGTGGAACCCCACTCAAAACTGATTTCCAGTTTGAAGCCTCCCCATCAACAACTACCCGTTGTCTTCTGTCAACCAGCCATTTTTCTATCCAGTTAATTATACCATTTCCTACGCCATGGGCCTTTAGGTTAAGCAGTAATATCTGATGTGGCACTTTGTCGAAAGCTTTTTGAAAATCTAAGTAGATGATATCTACTGGCGATCCATCATCTGCCTATTTAGTGATATCTTCCAAAAAACATAACATATTTGTTAAGCATGACCTCGCTTTTAGAAACCCATGTTGAGATAGGTTTATCAAGTTATGTTTAACAAGAAAATCCACCATGTGATATTTAATTAGTCTTTCTAATAATTTACAAATCACCGATGCTAAACCAACTGGTCTATAATTATTTGACTTGCTTCTCGAACCTTTTTTGAATAACGGTATAATGTTTGCTTCTTTCCATTCTAAAGGAACCACTCCCTCTTCTAATGACAAGTTGAAAACTGTTGCAAGCGGTATGCTAATTTGTTCTACAATTTCCAATAGTAGTTTGGGTGGAATACCATCCACTCCAGGTGATTTATTATCCTTCATAGCCCTAATTTTCTTAGCTACCATTTTTGGGGTTACAATTAATTGTCTTAAATAGTCTGATTCTGCCCCCTTGAACTTAGCCTCTGGTACTGGCAGTGAACTAGTGTCTTCTCTGGTAAACACTGAACTAAAATACTCATTCAGGTCTTCTGCCATTAAGAATCCTTCTGATATTATATTTCCAGCACTATCTTCTAGAGGACCGACCTTATCCTGAACTTTCTGTTTGCTTCGAACATACGCATAAAAACTCTTGCTGTCATGTTTTATATTACAAGCTAATTTATGTTCATAGCTTCTCTTTGAATTTCTAATTTCAGCTGTAGCTTGGTTTAGTGCTTCTTTATAAATGTTGTAGTCTTCGTCATTTCCAGTACGTCTATATGACTTCCACATCATTTGTTTATACTTAATTTTTCTAATGGCTTCTTTCGATAAGTGTTTCTTTTTTTGGACCGTTTCCCGTTATTTTTAAGGGAACAAATTTGATGATGATGCATTCAATTTCACTCTTTAAGATATTCCAGCATTCTGTTGCTGTCTTATTTTTCAGTGTTTTAGTCCAGTCTATCTTTGCTAAATATTTCCTCATGTCCTTACACCTTCCTTTGTGGAAATTTCTCCTATACTGCTTTTTACTATTCCTTTCTGATTTTGCTTTGATGGTAAAATGTATCTGGTTGTGATCACTACTCACCCCTACTCCCCTCACATATATTGACAATGTCAACTAATTCATTCTGTGAGGACAAAACTATGTCTAACACATTCTCACCCCTGGTTGGTTCTAGCATATGTTGAGAAAACAAAGTATCTTGAACTGAAACTAAAAACTTGTGGTCGTCACTCCCCGTGCTCTGTAGATATTTCCATTGTATATGCCCGTGGTTAAAATCCCCCATAATAATATAGTCCCGTTTGCTTACTTCCCTTATAGCGTTTTATATTTTTTCATTCTCTTCTATGATTATGTTTGGACTTCGATAAACTAACCCAACTGTTAACGTTGAGTTTCCTGTAACTATGTTACACCAAACAGCTTCTTCACAATCTGCTTCTCTGTCTAATTTTATTTCATAAGCCTGGATAGATTCTTTAATATATAAAATAACTCCACCTCCCTTTCTTCCTATTCTATCTTTCCTAAACATTACATATCCTGTCAGTCCCAATTCAGCATCTGATATATCGGTGTTGGTCCAGGATTCGGTTATACCTATTATATGAGGGTCAATATCTTCTACCATAATGTTTAGTTCATTTCTTTTGTTTACTATACTCCTTGCGATTAAACAAACACATTTATTTCCAGCTTCAGAAGAGTTTCCCAGACTGATCTTTGCTGATTTATTTGTGCTGTCTTTATCTATGCCTCCGGTTTCAGGCTTTTCTGTGAGTCCACCCTGCGAATCTAGTTTAAACAGATACAACCTGTCCCACTGTCAACAGATCGCAGCAAGTTCTCTGAAAAAACTGCTGCCCCCTTTCCACTAAGATGGAGGCCATCTGTCATGTACATATCTTCACTCCCAACAAAATATCCCCATAAATCTGTGAATCCCACCCCCTCTTCTTCACACATTTGCTCAACTAGTGCGTTGATCGCCATCCTCTTGCAGTTTCTATACGTTGCCCCCCTTCCTCCCATTACTGGCAAAATTCCTGACATAATTCTCTGTTCAACTCATGTCTTCTTTAGCTTCCTCACTAACTGTCTATACTTCTGTACTATCCCAGTTGTTCCCTCCCTGTCTGCATTATTTGTTCCTACATGTACCAGTATAAACCCTCCCTTGCCATGTCCCAATACCTTCTCTACCCTGTCAGTCACACGTTCAATCCTAGCCCCCGGTAAACAAACAACGACGTCCTTCCCCTTGCTCAGTGTCTTGTCCGTCTTTCTCATAATGGAGTCGTCCATAAACACCCTCTCTTTCCTCATTGCCCCCTCGACACTGCCTTAGAGTAGCTCCTTCTTCGGTTTGCATCTGTCTGGTTGTTGTCTTTTCCCCTTTACCCCTGTCGTCTTCTTTCCTGAAACACGATGAGCATAAGAAAGCATACATTTTATTATGTACTCCTACTTTTCAACATAATGACGGGATAATGTGCATTTGGATGCACAAATCGATCGATTGCACAAATCCATTTGAAACGTAGTGATGTACATATTCCCAGCAGAAGCCACACGGACCTAATGTGGAAGAACAAAGTCAGACATTTCTTCACTACTGTATCAGTTAACATATTGTCCTGTTAATAGCACTGTTATGCTTTTTGATACACAAAGCTATCAGATGCACACATCCATTTGAAACTCGAAGTGAGGTACAACTTCCCAGCAGATGTCGCACAGAACAGAATAAGGTAGAACAAAGTCAGACATCATCTTATGTCAGGTGACACACTGTTAATTAATGAATTAATGTTATTAATTCAATTTCCACTTTCCATCAGCTCAGCTATTTCCAATGTTCCTGCAAATAAACAAAGTTGAATTTAGGAAACTGAGCCTAAATATGAGTTGACTAAATCAAAACACTGCGCAGATTAATTCAGTTTAGACATTTGTTTATGGGACTTAAGTAAATTTTCACTAAGTTAAGTCAATCTTTTCATCGGTCCATGGCAACGGTCCCAATAAGGGGACTTTCTGATAACTTCCTAGTTATGAGAAATTCCATTTATCAGTATTGTCATGGGTCCCTGGAAGTTCGACCTTATCCAGAGTGCACTGTATATTTTCCTTTATTCTTGCTCTAATAATTAATGTTGTATGTAATTATAAATATGGGCCATTCTCGTGAAAAGTGTACAGTAACGGTAAAGTAACATGTCAAAAATAAATGTTTAATTTGTTTTTTGCGAGTACTATTATTATCAAATGTGCTATTCACACGAAGCAGTGGAACTTGATGTGATATATTATTAGATTTGTTTTAAATATATTCATGGTTAAAACTTTTGTATACTCTAGAGTGCAGATCTACTGGTGTCAAAAATTCTTGCATTGCAAAATTCCGTGGCAAAATGGTATTGTGTACTTTTTAACAAACCTAAAACGTTTACATTGAATGATGACATGCCAGCCAGGTTTACTAACAATCGTAGCTGTAGCATTAAAAACAGTCTGTGAACATACGAATCTCACATTTTTATGTTTCTCTTCAGATAAGTGGGGAAACGGGGACTTTAAAAAAAACGGCTGACTGGAATTTAGAAAGGCAAGACCAGTAGACGCATAACGGAATCCCAGATTTAGGCAAACAAATTACATCCACGTACATATACTGATATTTTAGTGTGCATTTTCGTTCACTGCATATAAAATATTGGACAATGAAGTTTTACTAACTAGAAAGGCGAGACCCTTGCCTAGGGCTAGGCTAGTTACTGTAGTAGAGGCTCGACAGACCCAGACTCAGTGACAGTCCCAGCGGCAGCTGACACCGACTGCAGCCGTCCGCTTCGGAGAACGTTATAATTCTACTTAATGGAATCGTTACTCGGCTGACAATGCATACGCTTCCTACACTTATAAAAGTAGCTGTCAATATGCATATGTCTACAAATTGCTTATTTACAAAGCCATTACCTGAATCAACTCACCTCGGAATCTAACATGTCAACTGTGTGTGTGACGTCAACGGTCTCTGAGTGGTTCACTGCGCATGCATGAATATTCATTATACTCGGGCTGCAGAATTAATCATCCACGTGGCAACAAGCTCAACATGATATTCGCGTAAACATAACTGTTTATCAGCTTTTTACACAGATAACGCCCAAATTATGCATAAACATGCAAGACATAATTAGCAGAGAAAGTACTTATGGGAAATTAATTCGTTTTGATACGGTATAACCTCGAAAGTATATTAACTTATAAAGAATCCCTTTAACGCTTGCTAACACTTTTGTGAGGAGCGGAGGATATGATGAAGGTATGATATTACTTCCCTGCAAACTCTTTTGGCCGTTGATTTTGGCCAGGTGTACATCACTACCTTACCCATTTTACAT
>CM034534.1:28821621-28863479 GCA_020002185.1 Paraescarpia echinospica | reverse complement strand
CGTAACAATTCCATATTTTCAAATAGTGCGAGCGACCAGATACGATACGACCTTCTCGAGAGTCGAAAAAGGAAAGACCAGAATCGTTGGAAGCACGGTATATACACTAGTTTTCGGCGTGATCTCATTTGCATAATCAATCAGACCGAACGTACATCACGTGACTTCCCTTAACACAAAACTGTGCACGTTCATGAGACAGGCGACATCTGATGGCCCCAACGGATAGCAATGTAACTACTCAGAATAACGCCAACTACCGGCCATGATAGATCTCTATTCGTTGACGCACTTCCGGGAATACCGGAAGCGTAGAGGCCGCCATGACAGTCAAGAAACTTCCGGTGCGACGTCACTTCCGACGTGACGTCCCTAGTAGAGGCCGCCATGACAGTCAAGTAACTTCCGGTACGACGTCACTTCCGGTGTAGCGCACCCTAGCGTATAATCGGAGTACTACGTCACATGGTGGCGCCATCTAGCGGTTAAAAAATATATAATTAAATTAGCTAGAGAAAAAAATTGGAGTTAACCTCGCGAAAATTTAAACAACAACCACTGAGGTTGTTGTTGTATAAATTTTCTGAAATTTTTCTGTTTTTGTCCCAGAGGGACAAAAACATTAAATTTTCGCGAGGTTAACCCCAACTTTTTTTCTCTAGCTAATCTAATTATATATATTTTTAACCGCTAGATGGCGCCACCATGTGACGTAGTACTCCGATTATCCGCTATGGGTCGCTACACCGGAAGTGACGTCGTACCGGAAGTTACTTGACTGTCATGGCGGCCTCTACTAGGGACGCTACGCCGGAAGTAACGTAGTACCGGAAGTTATTTGAATGTCATGGCGACCTGACATGGCGGCCTCTACGCTCGAGAAGATCGTATCGTATCTGGTCGCTCGCACTATTTGAAAATATGGAATTGTTACGTTGAAAAGACGGCTGCTTCATATACATATGTTTTCCATTAAAAGAAGCGATACCTCATACGAGTCCTATGGTCGCCACGTTGGACGTGAATCCGACCAGATGATCGTCTCTTGACATGAAGGTATGTGATGTTTGGCACCTCATTGAATGAAGTCCTGTCAGGTGGTTGTCCTTACATGTTATTGACATAGTCGTTTTCGATCGTAGCAGTTTTCAAATTCGCTTGCTATGGCAGTGTGTGACGTAGTACTCCGATTATCCACTAGGTGTCTCTACACCGGAAGTGACGTAGTACCTGAAGTCACTTGACTGTCATGGCAGCCTCTACTAGGGACGCTACGTCGGAAGTGACGTCGCACCGGAAGTTACTTGACTGTCATGGCGGACTCTACGCTTCCGATATTTCCGGAAGTGCGTCAACGAATAGAGACCTATCATGGCCGGTAGATGGCAATACTCTGACTAATTACATTGGTGTCCGTTGAGTGGCGTCGGAAACCATGATGGTCACCTCTTTGAATGAAGTCCTGTCAGGTGGTTGTCCTTACATGTTATTGACATAGTCGTTTTCGATCATAGCAGTTTTCAAATTCGCTTGCTATGGCAGTGAGTGACGTAGTACTCCGATTATCCACTAGGGGTCTCTACGCCGGAAGTGACGTGGTACCGGAAGTCACTTGACTGTCATGGCGGCCTCTACTAGGGACGCTACGCCGGAAGTGTGTCAACGAGTAGAGATCTATCATGGTCGGTAGATGACAATACTCTGACTAATTACATTGGTGTCTTGATGACTATGAAAACGAAAAAACAAACACACTCATCCATAGCATCAACACAATTTTATTTGAATATTTCCCATATGATCTCTCTTGAACACTGTTCCTGTAGATTCCAAATCGATAATGCTAATAAGGTTCCCAACGTGTGATTTGGAAAGGTGTCGCCGAATGAGCTGCGCGCCGCGACGATGAAGGTCGTCTACGATTCCGACGACGACCACTGTCAAACGGAATGCTGGTTTCCTTTGATATGTCATCGTCCACTGATGCTGTCTGCATGTAAAGCCAACGATCTGAGTTCCCGACTAAATCCATTGGTGTGTTGACATCCTTGAGACCACGAGCAAAGGTTTCCCATCCCACCGGTTCAAACGACTTCCGTTTTCTCAACACGTCATTCACAAGGTCCACGATATTACTTCCGGGAACCGCCTTGTTTCTGTACATCATCTCGCCACGATCGTTCCAACTTACGGCCCCTTTTATTTTATCGAGTAGTCTTCGTGCTTTCTGCTTCATAGTTTTTGGAACGCTGTCGATGATTTCGTTTTCGATGCTCTCCTTTTCGACGACTTCATTTTCGTTAGCAGGTTGTACTTTGTTTTTCTCTTCACTGGGAATTTTTTCGACGACCACACGCACTGGTTCTTGCATACGTTTGTCGGAAAGATCGTTGTATCGACTCAATACCTGGTTATACAACACAACCTTTTCCCTCTCGTATATATCGCTTCGTTCTAATATGTCTAGCATTTCATTGTCGAGTCGTTGCAAAACCCTTTCGATAGGATTAGCCGGAGAAGGACGTTGTGGTTGAATGTTTTCCAAAATACGTGGATCGACCAGCGCCATCTTCTTTGTATACTCCATGGTCACCTGAGATGGAGACTGGAATGTCGAGTTTGTTGAAGGAACCGTAGGTACATGTGTCATAGTGGGCACCTGAGTTGGAGACGAGAACGTCCAGCTTGTTGCTGGGGCCAGAGACACAGATGTCGAAGTAGGCACCGAGGCAAGTGAATTGAACAATGTAGTGCTTGTCGTCGTAGTGTTTGTCGATGACCTACAGCGATTGTGAGCAATGTGACTTTTCCAGTTGTTCCTACGTGTAAAATATCTCTTGCAATCTGGGCATCGGAAAGGTGCCAAGGACGGTGATGGTGTGGGCTTGTTGGCAGCCAGTAGAACAGTAGATAAGCTCATGATGGAGGTGTTTACTGTTCAAATGCAAACAACGAAATGAACCACTAGTTGAAATGCACGATAACCTGTCTATTTGCTTTGCTTTGCTTTGATAACCCGTCTATTTGCTTTGCTTTGCTTTGATAACCCGTCTATTTGCTTTGCTTTGCTTTGATAACCCGTCTATTTGCTTTGCTTTGCTTTTGATAACACGTCTATTTGCTTTGCTTTGCTTCCTTTTGAAGCAAATCTCACGCGATAACACATCTATTTGCTTTGCTTTGTTTCTTTTTGAAGCAAATCTCACGCGATAACACGTCTATTTGCTTTGCTTTGCTTTGATAACCCGTCTATTTGCTTTGCTGTGCTTTGATAACCCGTCTATTTGCTTTGCTTTGCTTTGATAACCCGTCTATTTGCTTTGCTTTGCTTTGATAACCCGTCTATTTGCTTTGCTTTGCTTTGATAACCCGTCTATTTGCTTTGCTTTGCTTTGATAACCCGTCTATTTGCTTTGCTCCATTTTGAGAGATATCACGCTGTAACTCGTTTATTCTGATGTGCCATCCGTAGTCTCGTGTGACGTATCATCCGAAGTATCGTGTGATGTGTCATCCGTAATCTCGTGACATATCTCGGTCATAGTCTCGTCTCTTGTCTCGTCGGTACTCTCGTGTGAGGTGGCATCCGAAGGCTCGTGACATATCTCGGCCATAGTCTCGTGTGATGTGTCATCCGTAGTCTCTTGACATATCTCGGTCATAGTCTCGTCTCTTGTCTCGTCGGTACTCTCGTGTGACGTGTCATACGAAGTCTCGTGTGATGTGGCATCCGTAGTCTCGTGACATATCTCGGTCATAGTTTCGTCTCTTGTCTCGTCGGTACTCTCGTGTGACGTGTGAAGCTCGTGATCTCGAAGTCTCGTGACATATCTCGGCCATAGTCTCGTCTCTTGTCTCGTCGGTACTCTCGTGTGATGTGTCATCCGAAGTCTCGTGAGTCGTAGTCTCGTGTCATCCGTAGTCTCGTGACATATCTCGGTCATAGTCTCGTCTCTTGTCTCGTCGGTACTCTCGTGTGATGTGTCATCCGTAGTCTCGTGTGATGTGTCATCCGTAATCTCGTGACATATCTCGGTCATAGTCTCGTCTCTTGTCTCGACGGTATTCTCGTGTGATATCTCGTCCGTAATCTCGTGTGATGTGTCATCCGTAGTCTCGTGTGACATATATCGGTCATAGTCTCGTCTCTTGTCTCGTCGGTACTCTCGTGTGACGTACATCCGAAGTCTCGTGACATATCTCGGTCATAGTCTCGTGTGATGTGCCTAGTTGATCTAAGTTCAATTCGTGACACGTGTTGGTCAAAGCATAGTGTTTCGTTTTCGTGACACGTGTTGGTCAAAGCATAGTGTGTCGTTTGCACAACTAGTTGGTCTGAGTTCAATGTTCGATTCGTTCAGCGTATTGGTCAAAGCATAGTGTTTCGTTTGTGTGACTAGTTGATCTGAGATCAATTTGTGACATGTGTTGGTCAAAGAATAGTGTTTCGTTTGTCCAACTAGTTGGTCTGAGTTCAATTCGTGCAGTGTAATCGGTTAAGTTTCTGTTTCGTTTGCGCAACTAGTTGATCTGAGTTCGATTCGTGTCGTGTGTTGGTCAAAGCATAGTGTTTCGTTTGCACCACTAGTTGGTCTGAGTTCAATTTGTGCAGCGTAATCGGTTAAGTTTCTGTTTCGTTTACGCAACTAGTTGGTCTGAGTTCAATTTGTGCAGTGTAATCGGTTAAGTTTCTGTTTCGTTTACGCAACTAGTTGGTCTGAGTCCGATTCGTGCCGTGTGTTGGTCAAAGCATAGTGTTTCGTTTGCACCACTAGTTGGTCTGAGTACATTAACATCTCTGTACTGAACTACACAGACATGAGTGGTTAACATATCTGTACTGAACTACACAGACATAAGTGGCTATCATCTCTACTGAACTACACAGACATACTTGTGAAGTGTAAGACTATTAGTAAGGTTCCCAACATATGCTTTGCATTACACTATGAAAAAAGACACAAGATGAGGTTTGCACAGTTTATTCGTGAACAACACAAACGTATTTACATGTCACGCTCCATAACTGCAAGAACCATATGTTTCATAGTGTTTCGCCACTGTTTCGAAACGGATTCTTGCAACCAAGTATTGATATTACACAACTGTTCGACTGTCACGTCGGATAGTTTCACACCTGCGTCTAACAAAAACACTCAAACAGTCTTTCACCATCTAATTGGTCTGAGTTCATGGACGTGATGTGTGATTTGAGGATGACGTTAGGCATAGTACTATCGTGGTACAACTGTGATGGTGGTCGGTTGACAGATGGTGATGCTGAAGATGACAGTGACCGTCGACGTTTTCGTGACGCAGAGGTAGTTGGAACACTGTCAGCAGTAGCGATGCCCTCCTTTTCTTGTCGCTGAAACAGTAACGAGATGAGCTTAGTAATGAATGGTCAACTGATATGTATAAGAAAAAATATAATATTATGGTCTTTTGAAAATGTTCTAACAAAATAGCATGAATACCATTTGAACACTATGAAAAATTGAAGCTTACTGTTATCTCTTCAAGTTGTTCTTCAAGTTGTTCTTTACATCGCCGCTGTTTATCTTGCTTCCTTTGACAGCAGCCCTGCTTCACATGAGCGGACCGATTCCCTTTATACTTGAAGGTACTGCCACACATACAGCAAGTATAACGAGGCAACAGCTTCTGACGCTTCGTCGGAGGTGACGATGTCAGGTTGCTGGTTGGGTTGATTGCCGGAGCTGATGACAGAGACGAAATTGGTTTGATCGGTGAACTGGTCGTAAAACTGGTCGTCGGACTTGTCGTTGAACTGATCGTTGGTTGTTGGTCCGGGTTGATTGTTGGGGTCGAGAGGTCGAGTGGTCCCGTAGCCGGAGAAGGCTGCGCCTTCGGTAGCAAAATCCCTTGTCGGACGTTATCACTAGTCATGTTGTTCATCTTCCAAAATGTAAGATATAATGACCACAACAAACAGACGCAGGTCTTTTATAACAGTTCGACAGAACATAAAGGTCACGTGGTCGTGCCGAACGAACATTTGTCCACTAGGGGATGATGTTTGTAGTTCGTGATGTATCCGTCAGGGGACTCTATTGCACGCAAGCGTGCAAGAGACACGAATATTTGCAGTACTCCTACATTTACTTCACAACTTGTCCGTCAGATGGCACCACTTGTATAATTAGTTCCGAAAAATTCCGATAGGGCGCGCTGCGGGTCAACCTATTTTAGTATAAAAAAATTCCGCCATGGGGGGCGCTAATGGTCAAACTAAGATGCACGAAATTGGGGAGTACTCGAACATTTAGTTTACAATTTGTCCGTCAGGTGGCACCACTTGAATAGTTGTTTCCGAAAAAATCGCTAGGGGCGCTGCGGGTCAACCTATTTTAATTCCAAAAAATTTCGCTAGGTGGCGTGGTGTTTCAGTTCCGAAAAATTCCGGTAGGTGGCGCTGTTTTTAGTTTTGGCGGGAAACCATTTTTGGCGGGAAATATTTAGTTCCACAAATTTCGGTAGGTGTCGTTGATTTATTTCATGATCTATCCGCTAGGTGGCGCTGTTTTTGGCGGGAAATGTTTTAGTTCACCAACTATCCGCTAGGTGGCGCTGTTATAGTTTTGGCGGGAACTATTTAGTTCACCAACTATCCGCTAGGGGCACTGTATTAGTTGCGAAAAATTCCGCTAGGTGGCGCTATTTTAGTTTGGAGGGAAATTATTTTTTGGCGGGAAATTATTTTAGTTCCGAAAAAATCCGCTAGGTGGCACGTTATTCTAGTTCCGAAAAAATTCCGGTAGGGGGCGCCACGTGACCTTGACCTATATCCTGGTATTTGACCTTTGACCTTGACATACATCCGGGTATTTGACCTTGGCCTACATCCGGGTACTTTCCACTTCCACCCATCCGAATCCATTGCCTACGCTACTTAACCTCCTTTACTACTAACACATTAAAATGCAAATTAGTTATCGCCATTAAAATATATTCTACTTTTAATAATAATATTTTTTAAATTTATTATAGCGCCAGATCCACAATTGTTATTGCATTTTACAATACATCATACGTCATGATAATTGAACTAAAATATTAGTTCTAAGACAGTCATTTAAACTAAAACTTGTGTCATAAAATAGTAATAAAAATACTAATAAATAAATTAAGTAAAAGGCTTCAAAGTAATTGGAATAGGGTAGTAAGACTTTAAGTTAAAAAACACAAACACGGTACAATATAACATAATTAATAGATTATAATGCATAAATTAATCACTAAAATATAGCAGTGTAAAATCAAATAAATAAACAGTTCTACAATATTACTAATATAAATAAGTCCACTACATCACTGAGAATAGTCACAAACAAGCTACTAGTTTCTATATTATAAGAGGCAACTACCCCATTTTGTATGCACATAGGCTCGCCTTTCAGAAGGATGCGCCACTGCCACAAATGCTAAGGCGAACTCGTCGACAGTGTCGATATCCTATTTGTTCCGCGTATCGATGAGCGAATTTCGAGATTTGACGGAATTTTTGGAGCGTGTTTTCGGCCAAAAATGATTTCGTCTAGGAGCGTTTGCCGATCGGAAGAGCCGGATTCGCTAGGTGGCATTGTCTCGCTTAGCCGACTACCGCCTGGCTGCGAGACTTCGCCAGAACGATAGTCTGGCTCTGAATGGCCCTTTTGAATGTTATGCCATGAGAGCTTCCAACTAGTGAATATGTATGTGATTAAAAGGCATTAAACTACGAAAAAAGTTTAATGTCGGTTTATTTTGTGTGTAACATGTTTCAGTAAAAGTTTAATGTTGAATAGTTGTTATAGTATAGTATTTTCTGATAACAAAATGTATCCTTATTGAATTTGTTATTTCATAGTTTGCCTGAGAGCCATTCATCGTCTCTACCCGAATTTGGGGTAAAGCCCCCTACCTGTAACAATGGCTGGAGCTTAATATTCCAGTCCTTCGCAACGCCAATGCTGCCACCTCACTGCGGCTGGATAATCGAGTCTATAGGTGGCAGAGACTTCGTGCTGATCGCAGACAGAGTAACGTATTGTAAGCAGAACGAGGAAGAGCTGGCCGTTCTGATGTTCGGTTACTCCCTCCGTTTCGGAGTGGTTGTACTGGCTTCGTCCGTGTCATTGCGTGTTTGACATCTCTTAATTCTATAAATCGCGATGGGAGTAATGGGACATAACGGAAAAGCTCAAACAGACCGAGAGAGCACTGCCGTTGCGCGTTTCACTTCGTACTTGCTACGGTAATCGAATTCAGCAGGAAAAAGGTGAGAACAATATAAAAGTCTTAATATAAAAGCATGTCGTGCTATGTGCACATTTATAATTATGGGATTTATGCGCTGCCATTATTCATGTCGTGGGCAGACATAATTTGATAAAACGCGAACTTCCACGGTTCATTATTGTTATTATGTTGATATATATATTTTTTTTTTTTCCCCTTACTGATGACTTGGCATAAATCAGAAATAATGCTATGACCATTGACACTGGCAGGTGTGCTTTTCCTAATTTTTGGCAGTCATGTATTACTAAGTGTCACCGTGCACATTCATGTCACCTATATTCATTAGTGTTGAATTTTCCAGATGGCTTACCAAGTACCCTCCCATTGCGAAATGGTGAAGTCAGTGTTTCCAGATGATGATGCCAATGATTTGGAGCTGACTTCTGATTTGGAGCTCACTCCTGCTATCACTTCGTCTCCACTTACTTTTGCTATTGCCACCGTTTCCACGCCTCCTATCGCTGCCCTAGCTTCACCTCAGTCTCAGGTAATGTTGTCACATGATGATGATGTCACTGATTCAGAGCTTACGTTGATAATTCTGTGTCGACTTTCACCCCTAAATAATCATTGTCTGCACCCACAAACTACCATGCATTTGTATTTGAGGTGCATTCATTTTAAGAAATTTTACGGCCAATGCGCAATGTATCTGTTTCAATAATAAAGCATTTTTGTTCATTGATCTGCAGACTTCATTGATGTAGTAGTTACGTTTGGCCAGCGAGCACCATGCCGAAACGCAAAAGAAGTTCGTTGGGTCGCTCCCCGCATTCAGCAGCAGAAGACAAGATGCTACAATGAAAATCTACCGTCTGCAAGTTCCTTGCATTTGTCGGGCGATGAACAAACTCCCGATTCGTACTGTTACCTCGAACCAGGTTTTCGCTGTGACATTGTCTTGGGATCCGTGGACATTATATGTGTTCACTGTGTGTTAGATCCTTGATCGCGGAACCGTTTACCATACCCCGTTTCCTCTTTTCCTTTTGGGGATCTCGAGTTCCGCCTGTGTCACAATAAACGTTTTCATACTTTCTCTACGAGAATCTTCATTCTATAATGTCGTTGTACACACAGCCCACGGCCAGTACACGACATTAATTGGCGACGAGGTAAACTGACAACTCTACGAGTTACTTTGAACTAGACTACGTCTAATTTCTGTGTGAAAATGGAAACTGTCGCTGATGTGGCACCTTTTTCGCTGGAGCCGACTGACAGCGCAGGCCAACGCTGGGAGCGTTGGGTGCGGCGCTTTGAAAAATTTGTGGTGGCTAAAAACATTCAGAACGATACAAGAATGAGAGCGATGTTGCTTCATTATGCTGGTGAGGCAGTGTTTGAATTGAGTGAAGCAGTGGGGGTGACAGAAAATGATGATTTCGCAGAAACCAAGCGGAAGATCACTGCTTACTTCAGGCCGCAGTGCAATGAAGAATATGAAATATTCAAGTTCCGACAGGCTGAACAGACGTCGTCAGAGACTCTGGACAAATTCAATGCACGATTGCAGCAACTAGCCAAAAACTGTAAGTTCCGTGAGAAAGACAGAGAAGTGAAGTCGCAAATCATCCAAAAATGTGCGATGTCAAAAGTGCGTGACAAGGGGTTAAGTGAACCTACAATCACGCTAGAGAAGTTACTGACGTTCGGGCGCACACTGGAAGCTACGCTACAGCAGTCGAAGATCATGGGAAACTCTTCTTCGTCCGTGCCGAAGCCTGTCCACGCCGTATCGAATGACGAGGGGCGGCACAACTCTTCACGTTGAGGTTTCAGTTTTGGTCGCCAGGTGGCGACACAGATCGCAATCCACCAAGAAAACGCTTTCCGCCTGATCGCCAGGGGACGCCACATCGAGACGATCGACCAGTCGTGAGCAGTCAGCAGCGGTACAGACATCACAAGGGGGCAGCACCGGCATGCTCAGGCTGTGGTGGACCGCCACACGACGATCGGCGAATGTGCAAAGCTTGGGGCAGGAGATGCTACAAGTGTCAAAAGCTAAATCACTGCTAATGTGTGCAATGCAAACACTCAGCAGACACACTTGGTAGAAAATGACACACACTCGCAACGCAATGACAAGTTATGTGAAGACACATACACACTTGGCCTGTATCACACAAGTGCCACCCACACCATACCACCGTACATTCGCAATGCCCAGATAGAGGGAAGTGAAGTGGCTATGGAGATAGATACCGGAGCAGCAGTTTCGCTTATATCGGGGGATGAGTGGGCTAAAATCTGCAAGACATCTGTGCTCACTCTCGACACGCGTAACGTTCCGAGGTTGCGAACGTACGCAGGTACCACAATTGAGCCTTTAGGGCGAGCACAGGTGACCGTTTGTCACAACAGTCAACAGCACAGGATGCAGGCAATCGTAGTGCCTGGGTCGGGACCTAACCTGCTGGGAAGGGACTGGCTAACAGTGTTGAAAGTGAACTGGGCTACCGTGAACCAGGTAAACAGAGGACTTCCTAAAGCCTTACGAATCAATGTTCAGTGAGGGACTAGGCACTCTAAAGGGGCTGACTGCGAAGTTCTACGTTGATGACACGGTTAAACCGAGGTATTGTAAACCTCGACCTGTACCTCTTGCTTTACGAGCCAAAGTAGAGGACGAGCTAGATCATATGCAGAAGGCCGGAATCATCCGTCCTGTGGAGTATTCTGAGTGGGCCGCGCCCATTGTACCGGTCTTGAAGTCTACCGGCGCAGTCAGAATCTGTGGCGACTATAAGGTAACCATCAACAGAGCCGTAAAGGTAGACAAGTACCCGATCCCGAACGTATCTGATCTGTTTACAAAATTAGCTGGTGGTACACTGTACACCACGCTGGACATGAGCCATGCGTATCAACAGGTCGTACTGAATGAAGAATCACGTCCGTTGACTACAATCAACACGTCGAATGGGCTATTCGCATTCGAACGTCTGCCTTTCGGTGTGAGTTCTTCTCCAGGTATCTTCCAGAGAATCATGGAGCAGTTACTACAGAACATACCCATGACTGTAGTCTACCTCGACGACATCCTGGTCACAGGAAGAACGCCAGAAGAGCACGATCGTAATCTGGCTACTGTGCTAACGCGACTACAAGACGCAGGGTTACACCTGAAGAAGGAGAAATGTGCGTTTCGTCAGAAATCGTGCACCTATCTAGGTCATGCGATTGATGCTACGGAAGACAAAGTGCGAGCAGTACAGAACGCGCCTGCACCGCAGAATGTACAGGAGTTGAGGAGTTATCTAGGACTCATTCACTACTATCACAACTACTTGCGCAATCTCAGTACGCTGCTTGCTCCGCTGCATGAAATGACACGCCAACACACAAAGTGGAAGTGTGGTCCGACGCAACAAAAGGCTTTCGATGAGTCTAAGACACTGCTCGTTTCTTCAGATGTGCTTGTACACTACAACCCTGAACTTCCGATCATCTTGAGCAGTGACGCATCTCCCTACGAGATTGGAAGCGTACTGTCACACAGATTGCCTGATGGCAGCGACAAGCCTATCGCATACGCATCACGCTCTCTCTCCACAGCGGAAAAGAAGTACGCACAGCTGGAAAAGGAAGCGTTGTCGCTGGTCTTCGGGATATCCAAGTTCCATAAGTACCTTTACGGGAGGGACTTCACGTTGCAGACCGACCACAAGCCGTTGATCGGGGTGTTGAAGGAAGATCGTGCCATCTCCGCAATGGCTAGTGCACGCATTCAGAGATGGGCACTAACACTAAGTAACTATCAGTACCATCTGGAGTACAGACAGGGTACGAGTATCTGTCATGCAGACGGATTGAGTCGCTTGCCGCTACCAGACACTCCTGAACGAGTACCAGTCCCAGAGGAAGTAGTTCTAGCACTTACAACCATGAACGATACACCCATCACGGCAGAACACATATTTAAATGGACAGCAACCGATCCGACACTGTCACAAGTTCTACGGTTCGTGGACGGAGGATGGCCTAGCGATGTACCACGCGAATGGGAGAGTTACACTCGAAGGAAAGACGAACTGAGTGTCCAACACGGGGTGCTGATGTGGGGAGCAAGAGTCATCGTACCACCAAAGGGTCGTGACACGTTGTTGAAAGAACTACACGAGACGCATCCGGGCATAGTGAAGATGAAGGCGTTAGCCCGAAGCTACCTCTGGTGGCCAGGTTTGGACGCTGAAATCGAGATGTGTGTTAAGGACTGCACGACATGCCAAATACACAGCAAACAACCACCAGTGGCACCACTGCATCCGTGGGAATGGCCGGGACGAACGTGGCATCGAATACTGTAAAAGCAGGGTTAAAGAAGGCAAATGGCAACCTAGAAGATCGTCTCTACACCTTCCTAGCACGCTACAGGGTAACTCCACAAGCTACAACCGGCAGAGCTCCAACAGAGTTTGTGTTGAAGACACCACCGAGCACACGACTGGATCTTCTACGACCATCCATTCAGAACCGAGTCTTGCGCAAACAGGAAGAAGACAAAGAACGCCACGACCAGAGAGCAGTGGAGCGAAGTTTCATGACAGGAGACTGTGTCTGGGCGTTGAACTTTCAGGGACAACCGAAATGGGTCGCTATGGTGATAGAGAACCGGCTGGGTCTGCTGACCTTCGCGGTACGTCTGCAGGATGACAGAGTGTGGAAGCGTCACCAGGATCATTTGCGCGAGAGAAGGCCGATCGAGTCGACTGAAGAGCGTCTGGTACCACTGAGGATTGAAGAGCCTCAACTTCCACCGAGGCTTGCAGAGCGTGAAGTACTACCTCGGTTCGAGCGAACACCATCGACACCACCACTATCATCTGGCAACTCGGACGTGACTACGGGTACAGCCACAGGAGAGGTGATCTCAAGACCAACAGTTGAACGGTCGCAGTCCTGTGTAGTACCAGACGTGGTAGTACCGCTGAGAAGATCACACAGAGTGGTGAAGCCACCGGACAGATTGAACTTGTAAAGTCTATATTACTGTCATAACGGACAATGCATAGATCAAGATAGCCAGAATAGACTATGTTTCGGTAGCTGTAGCTAGTCGCGAGAGCACTAGATTAGTACTATAAACAATTGCATACTATCTATCTTAGATATGACATTGATACGTATAAGTGACTCTCGTTGGCGTTAAAAGTTTAAATTTTTATAATTATACTAATTATGTTTTTCTTAAAGGGGGAGGAATGTTAGATCCTTGATCGCGGAACCGTTTACCATGCCCCGTTTCCTCTTTTCCTATTGGGGATCTCGAGTTCCGTCTGTGTCACAATAAACGTGTTCATACTTTCTCTACGAGAATCTTCATTCTATAATGTACACACAGCCCACGGCCAGTACACGACACTGTGCTGCCCGTAGGTTTAATACAGAAAGTAAAGGACTATGTTGTGGTGTAGATAAAACACAGCCACCAGCCCATCCCCCACCCCCTGTGTATCTGTTGTCTTTAATGTCACATTAAGATGTTGATTCCCAGCACTTCCTTGATAACATCAGGTCATATAACAATGCATTCCAAATTACAAGTTTTGGTTGCAACCAGAGGCAACTACCAGGCAGGAATCCAACATTCACTGTCCACGGACATGTACGCCATATCACTTACGTATTTTATTATGCATATGTTATTTTAGTTCTTTCTAAGCAACAGGATGAATGTAACATTGGTTATCGTGTCATATTATTTTAAGTTTGTCTATTGTTCAACTATTGTCATTATTACGTATGTACCTAAACTGATCGCTGTGAGTAGATTGTATATCATTATATGAAACACCCTGTTATCTTATAATATTTTCTATTTTGACAGATTATATGATATAATAAAAACATGTATACAAGAACAACACTTGCACAGTTATACCAATTCATTATATCGAGCATCTGTTGTAACAAGCTTTGTTACATTGATTCACCTGTAGACTTATGACTTCAGTCCGTAATCTTCGTTTTACTAAAAACGTGCAAACCAATATAATAGTTCTCACGTCACAGTCTATTTCCATACTGAAATTAATATAAAAAACCTTAAAAAACCATAGCGATTCCACTCGCCTCTCAAAATGTATGTAATCAGTCATTAATTGCCTCTCAACCCGTCCATGGGATGGGTACTTTGCTAGTTCTAAATAAATGTGTTTTAGTTGACGTTTAATACTGCCAGGAATGTCCGAAGATTTAATGTAATTAGGCAGAGTGTTCCAGTGAGTTAAAGCAGCCACCGCGAACGAACTGTCACCAGCTTTGACGCGAGTACGCGTGACCTGACAACATGCTGTTGTCAGCAGACCACAATGATCTAGCGGGTCTGTCAGAACACACTCGAGATCACGCAAGTAGAAGGGTGCATTTTCATGCATTGCCTTGTACGTGAACACCAATATTTTGAAATCGATTCTGCGAGCAACGGGTAGCCAGTGGAGATCATGCAACGGCGGCGTACCACTATCACTCCGCGAGGGACGCCATATCAGACGAGCGACCGAGTTGTGATTTCGTTGCAGACGTGCGGTGTTGTTTGCAGATGTTCCGTATATAGTTGAATTGCAATAGTTCAGCCGGGATTTTATCATGGCGTTGATCATGCGTTCGTCCGTTGTTTTAGGTATAATCGGCTGATTTGATTAATGTGGCGTAGGTGGAAAGCGCACACACTAACAGTTTGTGATTCCTGTTTGTTCATGTTCATATGTCTGCCCACGTAGACGCCGCAATTCCGGACATATCGTGAAGCTGCAATCGTACAGTCTCCAACACATATTACCCTGCCATCCACAAGTGCAGGTGCCCGCTTGGGCACCACTGGAATGTACTCGGTCTTGCTGTCATTCATGCACATGTAATTCCGCGCCATCCAATGTTTTATGTCATCCAGGCATGCTTCCATTCGACGTAAAACAGCAGCGTAAGCGGTTGTTTTGAGGTCAAAGTGGGAGCAGAGTTGTAAGTCATCAGCGTAGTGGTGGTAGCAAAGGCCATGTTTTCTGATGATATCGCCAATTGGTTGGACATACAACGAGAAGAGCAGAGGGCCTAGGGCGGAGCCTTGCGGGACTCCTGACGTCAGAGGAGTTGTACCCGAAAATGTGTCACCAATTACGACGCGCCGATTCCATCCCTGCAGGTACGAGACTACCCAGTCTAATGCTTTGTCAACAAAGCCGTAGCGCAATCGTAATCGTCGAATTAAGATGGCATGGTTAATTATTTCAAAAGCTGCACTAAAATCGATGAGAACCAGAGATGTCCATGGCTGATTTCATGTCATTGAATGGTAACGCATAGTAAAGCCGTTTCCATCGAACTTTGTTTCCGATACGCCGATTGGTAGCAGTCATTCGTTCCCAGATCACATACCTGTGTGGATATTCTAAGCGCCAATACTTTCTCAACTACTTTAGGCAAATGTGTGAGATTACTCACTGGACGATAGGTATTCAAGACGTCTTTGTTAAACGATGGCTTCTTCAACAAAGGACGAACAATAGCCTGCTTAAGCAGTGTTGGCATTACCGCGTCTTCAAGAGATGCATTACATGATCAGTGTTACAATGGGTACAAGACTGGTGGCATTGTCTTTCAGCTGGTTGGCAGGTAGAGGGTGTAGCACGCAAGTTTTGTTCGTGGTAGCAAAAATTGTTGTGATTTATTCGGCTGTTTCGGATGGAAGATATGTATAGGATATGCAAAACATTGTTTTTCACCACATGTTGCCAGATCAGTTGATTTGTAGCGTTGTCAGCTTGACAACATTTTATTGATTTTGTTACTAAAGAAATAAAAAAATAGTTCGCATCCTTCCTCTGCCGAGCTGAATCCCGGATGTAGACGAGAAGTGTGACCACGAAGAGATCTCACCAGACGAAACATAGTTTTGTTGCTACCGTTTCCTAGACGATCCTGGAAATATAATGCTTTTCTCTCCAGTATCAAGGCATTGCTTTCATACCGTGACATGATGTACAACTGGCGATGAATTTGTGCGTCGCGGAGCGTGTGTATCCGGACACTTCGTTACGTTGGTGTTGTACGTAGCAACCAATTCACCCACTGGAATATATTTATAGCACGATGTCATATCAGTACTAACATATTTTATTTCGCCTCTCAGTGCACATTGATCAGTGTCCCAAATGTTACGTTTAGCAGTCGTCGATACCATAATAAGTGGCTCCAGGGAGGTTACTGCTATTTTAATGATCATCAGGAATGGAGTCTGGAAGAACTGTGACGGCAGAGATGAGGTTGTTGTTACTATAACTGACGACAAGATCAAGGATATGTTCACTAGTGCGGGTAGGTGAAAGTACACGTTGAGTTAGGTTGAATGACTCAACAATATAACGTAGAGGTTCCGATTTAGTTTCGCTATCAAAGTGGACATTGGAATCCCCGACAAAGATTTAACAAGATTGCCATCCAGAGAATTAACTCTAGATGGCAGGTGGACAAGGAAGCCCTTTGGCTTATCGAGAGTCCAACCCTTTTATCTACATATATCCAGCCCTTCTGAGGTATGTGTCGATTTTCTTTTTAAACATATTCACACTATTAGCACCCACACAATCATCAGATAATCTGTTCCATTCATTCACAGTCCTTTGTGAAAATGAGAACTTTCTTACGTCTAATCTACACTGCTCCTTTACTAATGTAACTTCATGTCCTCTAGTCTTTCTATCTTTCTTAACTGAAAAAAAACATATTTCTATCAATATTTTCATAACTATTCAATATTTTAAACATTTCTATCTGGTCTCTACTCAATCTCCTGGTCTCTAGTGTTGTTAAACCACATTCTTTTAGGCGTTTTTCATAACTAAGATCCCTCAGTTTTGGTATCATTTTAGTCGCTCTCCTCTGTACTCTTTCTAGCATATCTATGTCCTTCTTGCGGTATGGCCTCCACGCTTGTATACAATATTCTAAATGAGGCCTAACTATTGTTTTGTATAGCGGTATTATTAGTTCTTTTTCTTTATATGCTATATTTCGCCTAATCAATCCAAGGATTTGATTTCTTTTTGAAGCTGCAATTCCACACTGCTCTGAAACCTTCATGTCAGCACTAATTGTCAGACCTACCGGTAAGTCTTTTTCTTTTACAGTAGTATTTAGTACAGTTCCCCCATCGTATATTCTACATATTCGTTCCTATGTCCTGTGTGAAGGCATTTACATTTCCCAAAATTGAACAACATTTGCCACTTTTCAGACCATTTTGATCAACCTGTCAAGATCATCTTGTAAATGCTGTCTATCTCCATCACATTTAATTCTTCTAAACACTTGTGTATCATCTGCAAATTTCAACACCTTGCTAGCTATATCGTCGTCCAAATCGTTTATATATATTAAGAATAATATAGGTCCCAGTACTGATCCCTGTGGAACCCCACTCAAAACTGATTTCCAGTTTGAAGCCTCCCCATCAACAACTACCCGTTGTCTTCTGTCAACCAGCCATTTTTCTATCCAGTTAATTATACCATTTCCTACGCCATGGGCCTTTAGGTTAAGCAGTAATATCTGATGTGGCACTTTGTCGAAAGCTTTTTGAAAATCTAAGTAGATGATATCTACTGGCGATCCATCATCTGCCTATTTAGTGATATCTTCCAAAAAACATAACATATTTGTTAAGCATGACCTCGCTTTTAGAAACCCATGTTGAGATAGGTTTATCAAGTTATGTTTAACAAGAAAATCCACCATGTGATATTTAATTAGTCTTTCTAATAATTTACAAATCACCGATGCTAAACCAACTGGTCTATAATTATTTGACTTGCTTCTCGAACCTTTTTTGAATAACGGTATAATGTTTGCTTCTTTCCATTCTAAAGGAACCACTCCCTCTTCTAATGACAAGTTGAAAACTGTTGCAAGCGGTATGCTAATTTGTTCTACAATTTCCAATAGTAGTTTGGGTGGAATACCATCCACTCCAGGTGATTTATTATCCTTCATAGCCCTAATTTTCTTAGCTACCATTTTTGGGGTTACAATTAATTGTCTTAAATAGTCTGATTCTGCCCCCTTGAACTTAGCCTCTGGTACTGGCAGTGAACTAGTGTCTTCTCTGGTAAACACTGAACTAAAATACTCATTCAGGTCTTCTGCCATTAAGAATCCTTCTGATATTATATTTCCAGCACTATCTTCTAGAGGACCGACCTTATCCTGAACTTTCTGTTTGCTTCGAACATACGCATAAAAACTCTTGCTGTCATGTTTTATATTACAAGCTAATTTATGTTCATAGCTTCTCTTTGAATTTCTAATTTCAGCTGTAGCTTGGTTTAGTGCTTCTTTATAAATGTTGTAGTCTTCGTCATTTCCAGTACGTCTATATGACTTCCACATCATTTGTTTATACTTAATTTTTCTAATGGCTTCTTTCGATAAGTGTTTCTTTTTTTGGACCGTTTCCCGTTATTTTTAAGGGAACAAATTTGATGATGATGCATTCAATTTCACTCTTTAAGATATTCCAGCATTCTGTTGCTGTCTTATTTTTCAGTGTTTTAGTCCAGTCTATCTTTGCTAAATATTTCCTCATGTCCTTACACCTTCCTTTGTGGAAATTTCTCCTATACTGCTTTTTACTATTCCTTTCTGATTTTGCTTTGATGGTAAAATGTATCTGGTTGTGATCACTACTCACCCCTACTCCCCTCACATATCTTGACAATGTCAACTAATTCATTCTGTGAGGACAAAACTATGTCTAACACATTCTCACCCCTGGTTGGTTCTAGCATATGTTGAGAAAACAAAGTATCTTGAACTGAAACTAAAAACTTGTGGTCGTCACTCCCCGTGCTCTGTAAATATTTCCATTGTATATGCCCGTGGTTAAAATCCCCCATAATAATATAGTCCCGTTTGCTTACTTCCCTTATAGCGTTTTATATTTGTTAATTCTCTTCTATGATTATGTTTGGACTTCGATAAACTAACCCAACTGTTAACGTTGAGTTTCCTGTAACTATGTTACACCAAACAGCTTCTTCACAATCTGCTTCTCTGTCTAATTTTATTTCATAAGCCTGGATAGATTCTTTAATATATAAAATAACTCCACCTCCCTTTCTTCCTATTCTATCTTTCCTAAACATTACATATCCTGTCAGTCCCAATTCAGCATCTGATATATCGGTGGTGGTCCAGGATTCGGTTATACCTATTATGTGAAGGTCTTCTGCCATAATGTTTAGTTCTTTTGTTTTGTTTACTATACTCCTTGCGATTAAACAAACACATTTATTTCCAGCTTCAGAAGAGTTTCCCAGACTGATCTTTGCTGATTTATTTGTGCTGTCTTTATCTATGCCTCCGGTTTCAGGCTTTTCTGTGAGTCCCCCCTGCGAATCTAGTTTAAACAGATACAACCTGTCCCACTGTCAACAGATCGCAGCAAGTTCTCTGAAAAAACTGCTGCCCCCTTTCCACTAAGATGGAGGCCATCTGTCATGTACATATCTTCACTCCCAACAAAATATCCCCATAAATCTGTGAATCCCACCCCCTCTTCTTCACACATTTGCTCAACTAGTGCGTTGATCGCCATCCTCTTGCAGTTTCTATACGTTGCCCCCCTTCCTCCCATTACTGGCAAAATTCCTGACATAATTCTCTGTTCAACTCATGTCTTCTTTAGCTTCCTCACTAACTGTCTATACTTCTGTACTATCCCAGTTGTTCCCTCCCTGTCTGCATTATTTGTTCCTACATGTACCAGTATAAACCCTCCCTTGCCATGTCCCAATACCTTCTCTACCCTGTCAGTCACACGTTCAATCCTAGCCCCCGGTAAACAAACAACGACGTCCTTCCCCTTGCTCAGTGTCTTGTCCGTCTTTCTCATAATGGAGTCGTCCATAAACACCCTCTCTTTCCTCATTGCCCCTCGACCACTGCCTTAGAGTAGCTCCTTCTTCGGTTTGCATCTGTCTGGTTGTTGTCTTTTCCCCTTTACCCCTGTCGTCTTCTTTCCTGAAACACGATGAGCATAAGAAAGCATACATTTTATTATGTACTCCTACTTTTCAACATAATGACGGGATAATGTGCATTTGGATGCACAAATCGATCGATTGCACAAATCCATTTGAAACGTAGTGATGTACATATTCCCAGCAGAAGCCACACGGACCTAATGTGGAAGAACAAAGTCAGACATTTCTTCACTACTGTATCAGTTAACATATTGTCCTGTTAATAGCACTGTTATGCTTTTTGATACACAAAGCTATCAGATGCACACATCCATTTGAAACTCGAAGTGAGGTACAACTTCCCAGCAGATGTCGCACAGAACAGAATAAGGCAGAACAAAGTCAGACATCATCTTATGTCAGGTGACACACTGTTAATTAATGAATTAATGTTATTAATTCAATTTCCACTTTCCATCAGCTCAGCTATTTCCAATGTTCCTGCAAATAAACAAAGTTGAATTTAGGAAACTGAGCCTAAATATGAGTTGACTAAATCAAAACACTGCGCAGATTAATTCAGTTTAGACATTTGTTTATGGGACTTAAGTAAATTTTCACTAAGTTAAGTCAATCTTTTCATCGGTCCATGGCAACGGTCCCAATAAGGGGACCTTCTGATAACTTCCTAGTTATGAGAAATTCCATTTATCAGTATTGTCATGGGTCCCTGGAAGTTCGACCTTATCCAGAGTGCACTGTATATTTTCCTTTATTCTTGCTCTAATAATTAATGTTGTATGTAATTATAAATATGGGCCATTCTCGTGAAAAGTGTACAGTAACGGTAAAGTAACATGTCAAAAATAAATGTTTAATTTGTTTTTTGCGAGTACTATTATTATCAAATGTGCTATTCACACGAAGCAGTGGAACTTGATGTGATATATTATTAGATTTGTTTTAAATATATTCATGGTTAAAACTTTTGTATACTCTAGAGTGCAGATCTACTGGTGTCAAAAATTCTTGCATTGCAAAATTCCGTGGCAAAATGGTATTGTGTACTTTTTAACAAACCTAAAACGTTTACATTGAATGATGACATGCCAGCCAGGTTTACTAACAATCGTAGCTGTAGCATTAAAAACAGTCTGTGAACATACGAATCTCACATTTTTATGTTTCTCTTCAGATAAGTGGGGAAACGGGGACTTTAAAAAAAACGGCTGACTGGAATTTAGAAAGGCAAGACCAGTAGACGCATAACGGAATCCCAGATTTAGGCAAACAAATTACATCCACGTACATATACTGATATTTTAGTGTGCATTTTCGTTCACTGCATATAAAATATTGGACAATGAAGTTTTACTAACTAGAAAGGCGAGACCCTTGCCTAGGGCTAGGCTAGTTACTGTAGTAGAGGCTCGACAGACCCAGACTCAGTGACAGTCCCAGCGGCAGCTGACACCGACTGCAGCCGTCCGCTTCGGAGAACGTTATAATTCTACTTAATGGAATCGTTACTCGGCTGACGGCATTGGGAAGCAGGATAATTAAACAATGCATACGCTTCCTACACTTATAAAAGTAGCTGTCAATATGCATATGTCTACAAATTGCTTATTTACAAAGCCATTACCTGAATCAACTCACCTCGGAATCTAACATGTCAACTGTGTGTGTGACGTCAACGGTCTCTGAGTGGTTCACTGCGCATGCATGAATATTCATTATACTCGGGCTGCAGAATTAATCATCCACGTGGCAACAAGCTCAACATGATATTCGCGTAAACATAACTGTTTATCAGCTTTTTACACAGATAACGCCCAAATTATGCATAAACATGCAAGACATAATTAGCAGAGAAAGTACTTATGGGAAATTAATTCGTTTTGATACGGTATAACCTCGAAAGTATATTAACTTATAAAGAATCCCTTTAACGCTTGCTAACACTTTTGTGAGGAGCGGAGGATATGATGAAGGTATGATATTACTTCCCTGCAAACTCTTTTGGCCGTTGATTTTGGCCAGGTGTACATCACTACCTTACCCATTTTACATGAATAAACCCAAAAGTTATAAAAACCAAAGCTGTCTTGTATAAAAGACTGGTAGTAGGAAGGGAAGTGGGAGGGGAGAAAGGAAAGGGGATGGGAGGGGAAGTGGAAGAGGAGTAGTAGGAGGAGGTGGGATGGGAATTGGGAGGCGACGTGGGAAGAGGTCACTGGTAGTAGGAAGGGAAGTGGGAGGGGAGGAAGGAAAGGGGGTGGGAGGGGAAGTAGGAAGTGAAGTGGCAGGGGAGGTAGGAAGGAAAGTGGCAGGGGAGGTAGGAATGTAAGTGGGAAGGGAGGTAGGAGGAGGTGGAAGTGGGGGGCAGTGTTAGGGGAGGTAAGAAGAGAAGTGGGAGAGGATGTAGGAAGGGAAGTGGGAGGGGGGTTAGAAAGGAAAGTTTGAGAGGAGGTGGGAGGAGGAGGTAGGAAGAGAAGTGGGTGGGGATGTAGGAATGGAAGTGGGAGGTAAGGTAGGAAGGGAAGTGGGATGGGAGATAGGAAGGGAAATGGATGGGGAGGTAGGAGAGGAAGTGGTAGGGGAAGTGGGTGGGATGTAGGAAAGGAAGTGGGAGGGGGGAATGGCAGCATGTAGTAGGAAGGGAAGTGTGAGGGGAGGTAGGAGGAAGAGGTGGTAGTGGAAGTCGGAGTTGGAAATGGTAGCAAGTAGTAGTAGGAAGGGAAGTGGGAGGGGAGGTATGAGGAAGAGGTGGGAATGGAAGTGGTAGGAGAGGTAGAAGGGAAGTGGGAGGGGAGGTAGGAAGAAAAGTGGGAGGGGGGTAGGAAGGGAAGTGGGGGAGTAGTTACGAGGAGGGGGTGGGAGGGAAATGGTAGGGGAAATGGGAAGAGAAGAGGATGTAGGAGGAGGAGGTGGGAGGGAAGTGGTAGGGGTGGGTGGGAAGGAAGTGGGAGGGGAGGTAGGAAGGGATGTAGGAGGGGAGGTAGGAGGGGAGGTAGGAAGGGAAGTGGGTGGGAGGTAGTAATGGAAGTGGGAGGGGTAATCTACCAAAATGTGTCGAAAAATGTTGCATTTACCATGGCATAGTTTGAAAAATCGAAATAAAATATAAATATAACAAATGTGAAATGTTTTTAATACAGATTGTTGAGTATATCACAGAGAACACAACAACCAGGCCAGATTACTAAAACATTATTACTTGTAGAGTGTTGTAATTGTTATACGTTTTAGTATAAACATGCCATCATTTGTCGGCCATTTTGTTTGTTACCATGGACACGCGGGGTCGGGTAGAAAAAAATGTCACTATATTTTTTACTCAGTAAGACCTCGGCATCACGGACACATTAAAATTGCTTTAATTGTGTTTTTTTAATATTCCTATCTAGCTGCCAGCTCTCAATAACAAAATGGTCATATATTTCTGCAAAGCTTATAGTCTTCCCGTCAGAATGAGATACGACGTGGAGTTGTTACCCGGTAGAGTAATTGTGGAGCTAAGATCAAACAAGATCACCGTGAAAAGATGAATATTCGAACTTTTGCAATACCGCGAATGTCATAAAGTTACAGTGACTCTGTATCTGCTTCATTTCTATGAACACGTCATAAACAGCGTGAAAGAATAATTTCTCCCCGTCAAAATGAAATATGACTTGGAGATGTCAACTGATGGAGTTTGTGTGGAGCGACGTTCAAATAGTGTCACCATCAAGTGATAAATGTTTGAAATTGCGCCATCCCGCAAACGTTATACAATACCAATGGCTTTTGCTTATATCTACCTTATCTACATACTCATGGCCATGTCATATACCTTTGGAATGCGTACTGTCTCCCGGTAAATACGGGATACACAGCTATCAAGTGGTGCATTACGTGTGGAGTGAAGATCAAACAAAATCACCACCAAATGATGAATGTTCAAAACTGCGCCATTCGCAAACGTTGTATAATTACAATGTTTGCATATCTATTTTGTCTACCACAACTAGCCCATTTTATCCACCCATGTGTGTTGTTTCCCCGTCAAAATTGGTCATGGCATGACGTTGTAAAGTGGTCTAACTGTGGAGTGAAGGTTGAAAGTGAAGGTTGAACAAGGTCACCGTCAAAAGATGCATTAATTATCATCACCATGTTTTAATATTATGCAGATATTGTTGCTGTTTCTCACACCATCAAGCACTTAGTTAACTCCAACAATATTGATGTCATCTGAGACACGTACCTCGCCAGCAGCATGACATATTCATGGTAACGGGCTCTAAGGTAGTTAACCTGAGATAACAAGGTGCCAATAAACTGGACATACTTCCATCGAGATGTCACCAACAACAAAACGTAAGCTATTTGCATTTCTTTCCATTTAGGTTGCAAAGCTCCGCTATCCAAGTTGAAAGGAAGTATTTGACACTTCAGTCACCTTAGCTGTCATCATTAAGTGCAACTACGACATACTACATTCAGTATGACCACGAGGAACCTGACCCGCAACTGTTGATCATTGTGCAAAATGCTTTGTGGAAAAGGGATCAAAACCATACTTGATAAGCCTTTTGTGGACATGTGTGCCCATGTGTTTCCGATCGTTAGAAGATATAAGCCTGTCACTTACATATATACCTGGGAAAAGACCAGTCCACGTCCTTGCCAGTTTTCAATAGCATGAGAAACGTATACTTCATACCACGAAGGAACCACAACATTCATACATCCATTTGGATCTGTATTCGCGATATGGCAACTGCTGCAACGCATCACCATTGTTCTCTGTGACTAGAGTTGCAGAGTGCGTGATACCCGTTATTGAGGCAGTGAGAGAGGGTTATTCTGCCAAAGGAATAATATCATTAAGATATTCCAACGACCCACGGTGATCTGTAGCAGTATTCATAGCGCACAGCATAACAAGGTTTTATTTGGTTGACCCTCCAGGTTGAACGTGAAGAGGCCGTCATGTGCACAAGAATATATAAGTTAATTACTAACAATACTCAATGATAATATTAATATTATAAGTTTGAGTTTGTGACCCTCAAAATGAAACTCAAATTCAAAATTGTGGGTGGCATCCACCCAAATCTATTTTCTCATCCTATGAATGATGCAAACATGCCAATAAAAGTATGACATCACATGTTGGCTGGACTACATTCTGCGAATAGCACAATTTCGAAAATGGATCTTTTGACGGTGACCTTGTTCAACCTTCACTACATAGTTAGACCACCACTTTACAATTCCATGCCATACCTCATTTTGGCTATTTGCGTAGGTGTACGCGTGGTAAAGCGGTCAAATTGGTAGTAATTCGGTCAAACTAGCAGGCATTTAGAACGTGTACATATAGTCTCATTTCTGTGGCGACCACCATGGCGTCGGCACGCCTACGTAACCTTTCAGCACGCCAACTTGACATTAATGCACTGTAACATATATATACAAAGCGGTGCTAGCGACTATCTGACTCGACGTCGTATTATTTTATTCAAAATACGTTTCTTGCCACCGGCGCTGTCTCGGTGGCTGTCGGGGTCGGCAAAGATATGTCGCGATGCCTGTCGGGGCTGGCTGCCTCTTGTATTCATGATGGTCATAGCCTTGTAAGATATACCAGTGTCGACGAGAACCTTCTTCAGAGAAAGATGTCGCGATGCCTGTCGGGGCTGGCTGCCTCTTGTATTCATGATGGTCATAGCCTTGTAAGATATACCAGTGTCGACGAGAACCTTCTTCAGAGAAACATGTCGTGATGCCTGTCGAGGCTGGCTGCCTCTTATATTCATGATGCTCATAGCATTGTTAGATTTACCAGTGTCGACGAGAACCTTCTTCAGAGAAACATGTCGTGATGCCTGTCGAGGCTGGCTGCCTCTTGTATTCATGATGCTCATAGCATTGTTAGATATACCAGTGTCGACGAGAACCTTCTTCAGAGAAAGATGTCGCGATGTCTGTCGGGGTTGGCTGCCTCTTGTATTCATGATGCTCATAGCCTTGTAAGATATACCAGTGTCGACGAGAACCTTCTTCAGAGAAAGATGTCGCGATGTCTGTCGGGGTTGGCTGCCTCTTGTATTCATGATGCTCATAGCCTTGTAAGATATACCAGTGTCGACGAGAACCTTCTTCAGAGAAAGATGTCGCGATGTCTGTCGGGGTTGGCTGCCTCTTGTATTCATGATGCTCATAGCCTTGTAAGATTGTGTCGACGATATACCAGTGTCGACGAGAACCTTCTTCAGAGAAAGATGTCACGATGTATGTCGGGGTTGGCTGCCTCTTGTATTCATGATGCTCATAGCATTTTTAGATATACCAGTGTCGACGAGAACCTTCTTCAGAGAAACATGTCGCGATGCCTGTCGGGGCTGGCTGCCTCTTGTATTCATGATGCTCATAGCCTTGTAAGATATACCACTGACATAGAGAGACACACTGACGTACAGAGACACTCACATAGAGAGACACACTGACATACAGAGACAAACTGACATACAGAGACACACTGACGTACAGAGACACAATGACACACACAAAGCCACAACGATATATAGATATACAGTGACACACAGAGACATACAGACAAACAGAGACACACCGACTCACAGAGACACGCTGACGTACAGAGACACACTGACATAGAGACCCACAGTAACACAGAGAGAAACAAGGACATCCAGAGACACACCGACACACCTACACACAGAGACACACAGGCACACCGACATACCCACGCACATACGCACGCACGCGCATATGCACACGCACATGTACGCCACACCAACACACCCAAGTATATATGGTATATGTATTTTAGTTGAACGTTTGGCAGTTGCCAATGCTTTGTTATCGTTTTAATATTGCTAATGCCAGCTTATCGTTTTAGTATTACTCTATCCAGACAAGACAGCTTTGAAAATGAGGCTGTGCCCTATATAGACGACAAGTTGTTTCTTAATTAAGAAATAAAATGTCGACACCATTTGTGCGTTCCCTTACTTTGCCTGTTGCATATGCGGTAGCACATAGACCAGGCAGTATGATTTAACCCGACACGTAATGTATATAATGAATAAATAATGAAGCGATAAGTTTGTGCCTAATTTGCGTATGCGTTTGACAAATGATGCAACAAGCTTCACGCTAGATGGCGGCGCAAGTTGTTGATGTTCGGAATTAACAAAGGGACTTGGGTGCGCGGTACTTATAATAGAAGAAAAAAACTGAATATTATGTTTTACCGTGACACAAGTAGGATTTTTTGGTCTAGCTTTTAAGGCCTAACTAGTTGTTTTGGTTATAACAAGTACTGTCACTATGATAAAATATATACCGGTCACCATATGAAAATTAAGCTATATGTGGTCGAATACACACTGTGAATAGGACTTCGGGTCTCTGGTTGTCTCACTAAATGTTCCAGAATGTTGTACTATTCTAAACTGATTTCACGCCCGCAAGTTCCAAATGCCTGCTACTATGACCGAATTACTACCAGTTACTACCAGTTTGACCGATTTACCACCATGTACACCTACGCAGATAGGCGCCAGTTTGACCAATTTACCACGCATACCGATTTAATGACGTCCTTGAATGAGACTATATAAAGGTGCGTAAGTTCCAAATGACCAAATTACTACCGGTTTCACCGATTTACCAGGTTTAGATAAGTTTACGTCAGGTTTTTGTTACAAGGTTATCGAATGCTCACAAAGGTAATATATGTGCAGTTAATACTCTTTTCGTGAGAGTGTGGTTGGCTCTGAAAAGAACCGTTTGTTTTCTTCTTCGAAGAAGTAATTCTTGTAGAAATTCATCAAAGGGCCCTTGCCCCCTAAGAGGCAAGCATCCCCGACAGCCACCGGGACAGCGCCGTCCCCGACAGCCACCGGGACAGCGTTGGCAGCCCCGACTACCCCACCTCCAACCAATCGACAGAAGGTTCTGCCGCACTTTTCATGCTGCATGTTTAGTAAGGAGTGAAGGTTCTTGTTGACACTGGTATTTCGAACAAGGCTATGAGCATCATGAATTCAAGAGGCAGCCCGCCCCAACATGCAAAGACTCCATCTAAGACCGTGGAGGCGACCTGGTCACCATTCGTCATACAACATCGTCATGGAAACTACATTCGTTGTGGATTTTCATATGGAGAGGCAGGTGGAGCCCAGCCCCGCTCCTCCATCGTCGGACTTGATGATATTTATCTGTACGAGGCACGCGTGGTAAGTGTTTAAGATAGGCCTCTTATAAAAGTTCGACAGAATATAAAGGTCACGTGAGCGTGCCGAAAGGTCACGTGGGCGTGCTGAATAAGGACGGACGTCAGAGTAGAAATTGTACGGGCGGACTGCAGAGTAAAAAATTCATGCACGAATAGCAGAGTAGAAAGTACACGCACGGACAGCAGAGTAGACATAGCCTCATAACAAAAAACACATCAATGAGTATGCGCAATGACCTATTTAACGATATGATTTACTTATTTTTGTCGTTCACCACATAAGAGACATGAATTTAAGTCTTTAACACGTTTTCCGTCAGGGGCGCTACTTGACCTACTTACTTAGTTCAACACCTATTCCCCAGGGGCCCACTTGACCTTGACGTTTTGATCCATTATTGACGTCTTTGACCTATTTTTATTGTAGAAAAACAATTAGAATTCCGCTGTCAACCCGGAATTGTATAATGTCATCTTAGCGACTGTTCTCTCTATTGCCTACGTCTGTTTGTATGTATGGTTTATACAATTACAAATATAAAGCCTATCTATCCATCCAAGGAAACTTTGCACCACCAAAGTTCAATCGTACGAAGGTTTTGATGTTCTTAAAAGTCGATTATCAAGATTCCTGCGATGCGTTGGGCAACGTACGTCGGTTAGCTAATTATCTCAGTCACTTTAATTATCAAAGGTGACAACGTATATCGTCTGTATCTATCTTGTCGCTCGCCGTGTCACCACCGCCGACTATAATTCCCCTGACCTCATCATGGCGCCTGGCTCTCAGGTTGTTGTTTCTGGGAAAACGTCGGCTCTCGAACCGCCCAATGGAATGTCATTGACAACGGTGCCGTGGCTGCTACTACCACCAGCGAGGACGGTGTTGATAACTATGCTTACCGACAGCCAGGATCCAAGACTTAGCTAGAAAATGCAATACCACCAATGATCGTTAAGACATCGCGGTGATGTCAACTGCACGCGCTGAGCTTACCAAATGACTATCATCTTTCGCAGTTAAACCTCGTATCTATGGCACGTAAACACATTTTATTTAAACATTAAAGTAACGCCATTTGGACTTAATAACCCGTGTTTAATCGCAGACGCGTTAGTATCGAATACCACGAAGTTATCGCACGCGGGAACATTAGGAAATAAGTACTGGCGTAGCTATTCTTTTGTAACAACTTTGTACTGTTTCGCATATACGTAAACACTTGTGAGTTCGATTGCAATTCTATCCGTGTGTGTTTGGTTACATATTTTTGTATCAGATCTGAAAAACATCAAAATTCACGCACAGCCTGAGCATGCCTAAGATGTGCATATTCAACTTTATTAACTGTCGTACTCCTAATCTGAGATAACACAAATTAATGCTAACGGGGTGTTTAACCTTCGATGGAGAAATACTGTAATGTTTCATTTGATGATTGCATAGTAATGAAAATTGTGATTTAAAATAATGTGTTTCAGCTGTCATTTGTTAGTACACGGTCCACAGCAACCAACGTGGCAATGGATTTATTGCGTAGATCTGCTCTGTCGCCTGCAATTCTTCCTGCTACTGTAACGCATACGTTCTCTACACACTCTCGAAGCTTTGGGAAGATATGTTTGATTCATGTCCAATACACCGGTTGTATTCTTCATCCTCACTCACTTGGGGGTGGAAGCTTGGCCACAGTAATCGACTGAACTAGTCAGTGTTCAGACCAACCTGGTATACATTCCTCTTTTTGTGTGCTGGAAGCGTACAGCCTTTGTTAGGGGAAGGCGATCCTGTGTTCTACCTTTCCGAATGAAGATCTGTTTGCGAGCTGTGAACATGGTTTGTATATCGGCTTCTTCGAGATTGCATGAACGAATAACATGACATGACAGGGCAGCGCACAGAGTGCACCAGAGTGGTGTGTGCCGGTCACTTGTGTGGCGGGATCCATGACTCTTGCTCGTGTTTCTATAGCGGATAATGACATCACATTATTGTCATTAAGTTGCAGACACTCAGTACAGTTTACAGTATAGTTTTGATGAATTGAACCAATTAGCGCACACATTTCCGAACCCCCTTTCCCTGTTGCATCGATTAGGCCCTATGCGTCTTCACCCTCTGGAATGTCCTCATCTATCTGGTTTGCTGCAGTTGAGATTCAGTGCTGGATCGCACGGATCAAAAGTTTCGACATGCCTAGGTCGCAGCAGATCATCAGCTGCACAAAGGACAGTTAATAGTTAGCTGTGCAGCAGGTGTAACGACAAACTCTTTCTCGTGGAACAGAGGGTGGTTTCATTAACACACTTGTGAGCTCATAAGCTTTGTTTTGCTCTTTAAATCGACGTTGCTCCTTAACAGTGATCTTGTGTACTACAAGCTATCAACACCAGGGTGCGCCACTCGTACACCTTCAACGGCGTGTCACGAAGATAGTGCTTTCAGTGACACGCTAACGGCTTTTGAGGTTTGAAAACGCTCCTTAACAACGGATTCTGTTTAATGATGATTTTTTCTTATGAGATCATTATATTAGTGAATCAGTCCCCTGTTCTTCCAAGCACCTGTCAGATTAGATTCCATTCCCGTTCTTAACTTATTATTTTGTTATAATCCTAGTGGGCTTGTTTGATATTCATATTTAAAGAACTCGTTCAAGTCTTTTTCTCGTATATGTGATTAAATAATACAGCGTTGAGAAAATCGAATAGTCTAACTGTCTTCTTCAAATGGGACACGTGCAGGAAGAGTTATCTGGACTAAGTTCGGACACATGGCCACGGACTTGGCTTTGCCGTGACAAAAGGTGGAGAGAAACAATCGCCGTGTCGCTATTTGATACTGCAGTGGCATAATGTGGGTTGTCGGCGCCCGGGTGCAAAACACATATTTTACATGTTTCTCCTCAGACCCAACTGAATCAGTTACGGTATTGTGCAGTTTGAAAATAATGTGTATGTAGGGTTTATGTTCATATGTTCATGGTAAAACCAATAATGAAAGAAAAACGAAAAATCAATTAACGCATTTATAAACGCAAACATGTAGTAGACCAGCGCGCACCCAAGAGCAACTTCACGGCTCTTTGTTTTTGCAAACTCATCAATAACTTGCTCGATTTGTATCTGTTATGCATCCGCCCTCTGTGCTAAAAGGAGTTTTACGCTAAGAAGGGCAAAGTCACCGATCCGATATCTTGTCCTAGAGACGCTTGCTGATATGTAGACCATAAACATTTACTTCCACTGACTGAAAGGATGTGCACTGCTAGCAGTAGACACCGTTATCATTATTATCTGAATTTATAGCATGACGCGCAGGATCAGGAATACATATTACCGTATAATACGATAAGTATATTTTATTGAGCATTCTGCAGTCGCAGATGTCTTTATGGAGTTCAGTTTCATCGAAATCGGTGTGGACTTTCCCCATGATGTCGTTCTACTTCTAGTTGTTTCCAGCACTCGGAAGCGTTCTATTAAATGACGGGGTAGTGCATCTAGGCCTATTGTGGTTACAATGTTATGATCTTATAAGATTTCATTCAACTAGTCAGCCTTTTTCAGAACATTATCGCCAAGCCGACGTTTCTATGCTGTCAATGGGGGTGGTCACTGCCAAGGTGCAATGAGGGTGGTCACTGCCACGGTGCAATGAGGGTAGTCACTGCCAATGTGCAATGAGGGTGGTCACTGCCAATGTGCAATGAGGGTGGTCACTGCCAAGGTGCAATGAGAGTGGTCACTGCCACGGTGCAATGAGGGTGGTCACTGCCAGAGTGCAATGAGGGTGGTCTGTGCCAAGGTGTAATGAGGGTGATCACTGCCAAGGTGCAATGAGGGTGGTCACTGCCAATATGCAATGAGAATGGTCACTGCCAGGGTGTAATGAGTGTGGTCACTGCCGAGGTGCAATGAGGGTGGTCTCTGCCAGGGTGTAATGAGGGTGGTCTGTGCGAAGGTGTAATAAGGGTGGTCACTGCCAAGATGTAATGAGGGTGGTCACTGCCAGGGTGCAATGAGGGTGGTCACTACCAAGATGAAACGAGGGTGGTCACTGCCAGGGTGCAATGAGGGTGGTCACTGCCAGGGTGCAATGAGGGTGGTCACTGCCAGGGTGCAATGAGGGTGGTCTGTGCCAAGGTGTAATGAGGGTGGTCACTGCCAAAGTGCAATGAGGGTGGTCACTGCCAGGGTGCAATGAGGGTGGTCACTGCCAAGATGAAACGAGGGTGGTCACTGCCAATGTGCAATGAGGGTGGTCACTGCCAGTGTGCAATGAGTGTGGTCAATGCCAGGATGCAATGAGGGTGGTCACTGCCAGGGTGCATGTCATCCTCAGTTGGTCCTTTACGTCTCAAACTGAGACGGGGCCGACATTAACATGATCTCCGAGTCATGAGGGATACACAGTCCCCAACGTTGAGAGCCAGGTTTTACACCAAATATACCATGCCTGCCCGGTCGGAGTTTCGAACTCAGAGTGGTGGCATGACAGATGGATGTGCTAACCACTACGTTATCGCGCTCTCTGTGGCGCCAGAAAAGTGCAAAGAAGGAGGCAGTCCTGCAGTGTTGGCCATACCTCGAAGTCGTCGCGTCCACTGAACGGAGTGAAAAAAAAGCACTTCGTCCGCCTCGATGTCGTACGGCCAAAGAGTTGTCAGGTAGAAATCTAGCACGAACGTCACGTGATGATACCATTCAGTATTCCTCTCCAGTAAAACGTAATGTGCGCGTAATACATAAAACAGGAACCACGCACGCGCGCGGAAAAAATACTGCTGCGTCTTGGCAACATGGAGTAGACGCTGACACAATAATGCTTATGCCTACCCTCATGCCAACAGGATAGCAACACGAATATGACTTGATAATTCTACACTATCACGACTTGGACCTGTCGATGGAATAGGCCTACTTTTTCGGAAAATCGGCTCAAAGGAAAATCTTTTAGATACATTTCTTATACATTGGATGCATTAACTAGTTAAATGGCTTAGCTGAATACAATATATGACATTTTCTACGTTCAATAACACAGAAAAAAGTTACCGCCATTTTAGCGGACGTCCTCAATAGTGGCGCCCACTACTGGACCTTATGTATTAATTAGCCTCTGTAAGTTATTATTTCACTTATTTCATATTGTAAAGTGATGGTGAATTGGCACACGTAGGTATGGTTGAAATTGGCAGCAAACCACCGTCGTGTGTGTTTTTAAAATCATATACCATCGTGCCTTTCTGTGGCTGCCCTTCCGTTGTGGAACAATATCCCAATTGGCATTCTACAGGTTGCTGCTTGAGGTGCCCATGTCCAGGGTGCAGCTGGGGACAGAGCCTTTCTGTGGCTGCCCTTCCATTGTGGAACAACATCCCAATTGGCATTCTACAGTTTGCTGCTTGAGGTGCCCATGTCCAGGGTGCAGCTGGGGACAGAGCCTTTCTGTGGCTGCCCTCCCATTGTGGAACAACATCCCAATTAGCATTCTACAGGTTGCTGCTTGAGGTGCCCATGTCCAGGGTGCAACTGGGGACAGAGCCTTTCTGTGGCTGCCCTCACATTGTGGAACAACATCCCTATTGGCATTCTACAGGTTGCTGCTTGAGGTGCCCATGTCCAGGGTGCAGCTGGGGACAGAGCCTTTCTGTGGCTGCCCTCACATTGTGGAACAACATCCCTAATGGCATTCTACAGGTTGCTGCTTGAGGTGCCCATGTCCAGGATGCAGCTGGGGATATAGCTTTTCTGTGGCTGCCCTCCCATTGCGGAACAACATCCCAATTGGCATTCTGCTGATGTCTTCAAAAACTACTAAAGTTTGTATGCTCCCATCTTCAAGCAGGGTGACCCATCCCTTGCATCACAAATTATTGTTCCATCTCCTTAACATCGATGTTACAAATCCTCGAACAGCTTGTATACTCTAACACAATGTACCACTATGACCGATGTGCAAATTTAAGAAACAAACAACATAACTTCCGCAGTAAGACAAAACGTAAGACAAAACAGACAACATAACTTCCGCAGTAAGACAAAACAGACAACACAACTTCCGCAGTAAATACTCCACAAAATCTCAACTAATATTCACCACACACGATGTTGTTAATTATTTAAATAATAAATGGCGGACACGATAACAATGGACTTCTCAAAAGCATCCGACACAGTCCTCCACAACAGGCTTCTAATCACATGCAACGAACACTTCTAAAGCACTTCTAAAGACGTACCTATTTTGCCAGGCATTTTAGATTAGTTTTAATTATTTGTGATATTTTATAGTTTTTAATTTGCATATTTTAGAAACACTGTAGTTTGTTTACATTTTTAGTTTATATAACTTGTTTAAATGAACATAGAAATCGCCTTTGAGCAATTTACGCTGAAATAGGCGCTATATAAATATTCATATTATTATCATTATTTGGGGAGCATATATATGCGAAAACATCTGGGCCAAAAGAATTGCGGGGATGAAGAGACTAGAGAAGTGAAGAATGATCGAGCGAAGGAGAAGGTTGGTATAAAAGAAATAAAAAAATCTGGTGAGGAATCGGGTAGAATGGGCTGGACATGTGGAACTAATGGGAGAACAGCTGGAAATAACGTAGATGTCCGAAGAGTGGAATATAACAGGAGACGAGGACTACCATCTTGGATTGGCTGTTACTGCTAATGTAAGAGAAATCAGCAATGGTTGTTTAGCTGACTGTTTTTTATTTGGCATGCTCTACAAGCTACAAAATTCATGTTTTTTATTACAATTCTGTAATGTTTAGTGATCGATCGCCAGGCGGCGTCGTGGTCACATGAACATTAAACATTTAAGTTTGACATGGACATTAACAACATTCTGTTTATATGTCGTCAGGTTCTACTATAACATCGCCCTATGTGTGTTTTGTAGTCAGTACGTTAGATACAGACTGTATCGCTGAATAAAGGTAAGTTCTTATATAGCGCTGTATCCAGTCCTCAGGACTGCTCAAAGCGCTTTACACTTTACTCCCTGGCAGACCTGTTCAATCGAACACCATCTCGACTTCTCTGGGAAGCATCCAGCCACGCTGCAATTAATGCGTGAAGACTATTCGTACACAAATATCCACCAGTGTCTATAGCCAGGTACTCATGCATACAGCTGAGTGAACTGGAGCAACGTATAGTGAACGAACTTGCCCAAGGTTCGACACCGCCGCACAGGATTCGAACCCGATAATATCCTTCGTTATAATGATGCATGTATTACTGTACCATAATTTAAATATGCTCGTTGCATGCAGTTGCACAATTGCGATCTCGGATTAAAGTCTGGGCTTGGCTTCTACCACGTATCGTGCCATTTCGTGACTTGTTCATTGAGCTCTTCCGTTACCTGCCCGCTTGGCTAAGTGTAAGGTATTCGTGGCGTAAGGTGGGGGTTGACCAGGCTTATCCTGTCTGCCTTCTAGTGAACGCTAGTTCAAAGGACGTTACAAATTCCACCTAAATTGTTCACGTATCCACTGTGCCACACTGCCGAACAGTTTTGCTCCTGTAATATAACTTGGCGACTACTATAATCGGGAAGAGGGACTATTCTACTCTGATACGAACAACAGGGATATCTACTACGATATTCGATCGTTGTTTCGCTGCTAGGAAGGTTGATAACGGTCTTAACCTTTGATGTTGCAGATCGCCAGGAGGATCCTTACACATTTATCAGCTACGTGTCACCAGTAAGCAGAGTATCTTCAAGTCACAAAAGATAATCCAAGGACATAACCTTCAGAATGTAGATCATGTAAAATACCTCGGAGTAAACTTACACAACAAACTGAATCGGTCACCGGACATGGCTGCTACAGCTCGCAAGACAAACAACGCATGAGCATTCTAACAAAGAAACATGAGAGACTGTTTGGGGAAACTCAGATCGCGTTGTTGCAGTACCTTAGTCCATCCCATTGTGGAATGCGGCCTACCAGACTCGTAACCAGATTTCGCTGAGCGGAGTTCGTTTTTGATTGTTGAACGTACAATTACGCTTTCCGGTAATTCCTATTTTTCTCTAGAGAATAGTAAACTTGTCGATATTACATAGATAACATTGATGTTATAAACCCTCGAACAGCTTGTATACTCTAACACTAATCCCCCTATGATATGCAAATTAAAGATACAGACAACACAACTTCCACAGTAAGGCAAAAACAGACAACATAACTTCCGCAGTAAGACAAAACAGACAACACAACTTCCGCAGTAAATACTCCATAAAATATAAACTAATACTCACCACACACGATGTTGTTAATTCTTTAAATAATAAATGGTGGACATGATAATAATGGACTTCTCAAAAGCATCCGACACAGTCCTCCACAACCGGCTTCTATTCACATGCAACGAACACTTCTAAAGCACTTCTAGGAGACTCAATACAACATGAAACTGACAGTCATCCCTATTTAGGAGTATGTGTCACTAATGATTTCATCTACAAAAAACACGTCCATCAAATCACAGCAATCTCTATTCGTGCCCTCAAAATATCAAAACAACTGCCTATAAAGGCTACATTTTATAAAACACAACCCGTCTGTACGTCCACTCCTAGAATACTCGCCACCCGTGTGTGACCCCCACATTCAGGTACTCATTAACAAAATAGAGATTGTCTAAAGATGGGCTGCTCGCTTTTCCCATAACAACTTCACATCCAGAAATAAATGGGAGTGTGTCCACTGTTGTCCATCTCGTTAGTGTTGCCGCGTGGCGTCAGTGTTCGGATGTCTACCCTGTGACTTTGTCGTTGGTGAAAGCCAAGACTGTGTACTGATGGGATTAGTTTATGGGATTAACGGCGATGCTATCACTGTTGGTTGTTAGCTTAATACACTCTAGAGATTACCATGAAGTGTTTGCTCTAGCACATGGCATGGAACTAGTTGCCAAAATGTGAATACATTAAACAGGTGAATTCAACAAACCTTAGGTGCCGTCCGCTGGCTTAAAGTAAATAAGGCCGCAGCACATATATTTTCTTAGAGTTAATCACTCCTCTCCAAACAGTCGTGTCAGAAATGTTACTTTATGCAGAGCAACAACTCAAGTCCAGTGTAGATTGAATTAGGCTAACTTAATGACATTTACGTTTATTAATTAACAAAGATTATGTATCTATCAATACAATAACCGAAATCACATATTCACAGCACAGCATGCCGACCCCAATGGTATTGCTACAGAATACCTACAATTCACCGACCTATTAGTAGTCTCTCTAATAGTTATAACAATATTCTTTAATTGTCTCCAGCAGCTACCTGCTACAACTACTAACTATATCCCTACTGGCTGGTATTTACCATTCACACCGTATCGGTGGGGGTCACACCGTCCTCCACTTTCTTGCATACGGTTATATCCCTACTTTATTTACTGCACTATAAACCCTGTGTACACTACTAAAACTCAGTGGAGAGGGAAAAGCGTAAGCAAAACCTCGTGTACCCATCTGGTTCAAGAAAAAGCGTCAAAGAACTATATTTTACTTAATCAGACTTTTGCTCTCATTATACAGACATGCATGCATAGATACATGTGTGGTGCAGGGAGAACGGTGGGTTAAACAACTGCTTATTACACCATGAATCCGCTTAGCAGTCCAAATAACAATCATCCAATAATTAGCAATGAAATAATAAGCCAAGATCTCACAAGCAGATCACACCCATCTACAAACATTAACTCGGTATCATTCCGCGCATTGAAATAACACAATTATTAATACTAATGCTGGCCTAATCCACCAGGGGATGCAGCTATAATATATCGATGAGTACTTCTTGTGCTGCTCGATTTAACAGCAGCCCTCGACACTGTAAACTACGATATCTTACTACACTACGGAGACTGCATGACTATGGTACATGCGGCGAAGGGTGGTTGGCGTCAAACCTATATGGTCGTACCTCTGCCGTGCGTGTCGGGAAAGAAGTGTCTGAGTGTAGCGTGATGAGATTCGGAGTACCACAAGGGTCGGTTCTTCGGCCGGTGCTCTTCAACGTCTACATTGCGTCTCTAACGAATGTATTCAACCGACACGATGTACAACGCCATATGTACGCCGATGACATGCAGTTATACGTTGATTTTCCACCGTTTGAGGATACAAATGCTCTTATCCGAATGGAGGCTTGCATAAGTGAAGTAAAACGTGGCTCCATATGACAACGATCAGGTTCTGAACGAGAGCACGGAAGCAATTGTTATAAGTTCATCGAGCTTGCGCTGGCCAGTAGGTACTTATTGAGCATGTCGACATATGTGAACAATGTGTAGCGATATCGACCGTCATCCGTGATCTTGGCGTTGCAATCGACGCAGATTTGTTGATGGCGTCGCAAGTGGCGAATGTATATGTCGTAGAGCATACTACCATCTCTCGAAAAATGCTTGTGTACGAGAGGCAATGACGACCAGTGTGTGCAAATGCCTTGTCGATGTACTTGTGACATCCATAATTGATTATGAAAATGCGATGCTCTTTTGTATACATGACCGTCTGCTGCACCGTCTAGAGAGGGTACACAGGTAAGCCGCTCGTGTTGGGTGCAACTTCAACGAGGTGACCGGCGATCTATAACTACGGTCCTACAACACCTACACTGGCTCCCAGTTAGGAAGCGTATCGAGTACAAGTTACTCATGGTTGTACACAAGACACTGTATGCAGGCACGCCAGAGTATTTCGCCTCACTGTTATATCGTCACACGCCAATTAGGACTCTGCGCTCTTGTGGTGGTCTGCTTCTGCACGTTCCACGCGTGAACCTAAAACGTTATGGTCGCCGAGCGTTTGCTTGTGCTGGGCCAGTGGGCCGACATTGTAGAACTCTACCACTGGAACTACACACAATCGAGAACACTAGGCAATTTGGAAAATTATTGAAAACATTTATGTTCTTAAAATAATATAGTCAGACCACAATTAACGTTTGTAATATTCATACATTGTTTTAATATAATTAATTTAATTGTTTGAATGTTTAGTTTTATTTATCTTTGCATTATGTTTTAGTATCTAATCAACTTATTTCATGTAATTTAGCCTTTTATTTGTTTTTATCCAGTATGTTTAGCTGTTCACCACTTTTGTTAATCGTTAGCTTCATCATTTAATTTACTCGTAATTTTACTATGCATATGTATATTTATACATACTAGATTTTGCTTGCTAACTTTACTTTTTCTGATTTATTTATTTTAAATGCAATTTTATATTTCTTAGATATATGCCGATCTTGTAAACATCCGTGAACGGGGCATTAGTCCCGGATTTGATGGTGAATAAATACAGTTTATTATTATTAGAAGAAGCTAGTGTAACGTGTACACTGGTGTCGGACCAAAATTTATTTTGGATGGGTTGAGCCGGAGCGTCAGTACCACTCCGCTGTCGGATCAGGATCATGGCGCCGGAGGAAGAGGACGAGTGTTTAACATTTTCCGCGGTGATGTTCAACATTTTTATGCTCACCAAAAACCTTCAACTCTGCCTCCTTGAGACTAACAAACTCCACAGTGAGGCTCTCCAAAAAACAATTGCCCCACCTTCAAGTTCTCCAAAAACCTGCAACTGCACCCAAACCTGCACCTCCTCTAAATATGGGGGGCGAAGCCAATCTCCAACCCCCGTGCACCAAAAATATTGGGAGCTCAACCAGCCCACCCCCCAAGCTACCCCCTGGTTCAGGCGCCTATGCTATAGTTTGATTGTTCCGCCAGAAGGAACGCGTCTGTTCCGTCATGACACAGGCTTGTAGCCTCACAACGCTGTCTGAGTATTCAAGGCTAACTACGTGATACTTTGAAAGGGGATTCCCGTTGCACCACATTAAACTTCCTGGTTAATGAACATTAACAAACATTGCCACCTATCGGTGATCGTCAAGCAGTGTCCGTGCGTCGCCAATGTAAACAACAAAGAACACTAGACGAACGAGATATGTTTGGACGTTCGTTGTATTCCTTGCAGTCTATAAATTACGAATCACACAAGTTTTAAAATGGCACGCTGATCGGTCGCAATTATAAAGGTGCGTTTGTATTTACCTGTATGTCAAGCGGTAATCGAGATCTACGGAAAAGGTATGTTTTGGTTTCAATACTGCAGTGAGATTAGTGGTGCAGAAGAATTAACTAGCTGCTAAGAATAGTCCGTAGCCGTTAGCTGGTGGTCAATTCAACGGGCGCCATTCAGGTCACGGCGGCATTCATATCACATTCATGTTGTGTATGAAATGAATGTAGAGGTATATTATTAATTGCTGAATGTGCGCACATATGCGTTTAGAACGCTAAGTGTGTGTGTGTGCGTGTGTGCGTGGGTGTGTTTGTGAGTGTGTTTATGCGCGTGCATGACATCCGTGGGTGCATCAGGTCTGGTGTCTAAGACCATATATAGCCTCTGTGTAACTCGGCAACCATTCGCATTGTACAAAACTCTTAATACGGATTATTTTCACAGACGGTTCAGGTAACAGTGATTCAGTACATGACACCATATTCATGTGATACTATCACGCTAGAGAACATAACCGAAGTCAACACTGTAGAGCCCAATAAAACACAGCATTATTTATCAGTCAATAAATACAATATACGCTTACCTCAAAATTATCGATATTGTTTCCTTTAATACCAGACTGAGCAAACACACTACACGTATTTTTACTTGACAACTTTGTTGTTATTCGTCAACTACTTCTTTATGCAACAAACTTTGGGCATAGGATAGAACTGAGGGTTAGACTGGTGAGAGACGGATCAGGTGACGAGGGCTGTGTGTGGAACTGAGGTTGGACTGAGGACAGACTGATATGAGATCACGAGGACAATGGGAGGAACTGAGGTTGGACTGAGAACAGACTGATGAGATCACGAGGACAATGGGGGAACTGAGGTTGGACTGAGGACAGACTGATGAGATCACGAGGACAATGGGAGGAACTGAGATTGGACTGAGGACTGACTGATGAGATCACGAGGACAATGCGAGGAACTGAGGTTGGACGATGACAGACTGATGAGATCACGAGGAAAATGCGAGGAACTGAGGTTGGACGATGGCAGACTGATCAGAACATTAGGACAAATAAACAATATCTCAACATGCAGTGGGTGTGCCATAAGCTAGGCGTCAGGGTTTTGTTTTCCTGGTGTGAAGTGCCAGGAAGCGTGTTTATTTTTGTAAAACGATTAGCTAAACCAGAGTCATCATTGGTACGAGGAATCGAATGGTTTCTGTAATTGTCCAGTGTACTGTAAATCTG
>CM034534.1:28694121-28816621 GCA_020002185.1 Paraescarpia echinospica | reverse complement strand
TCTCTCTCTCTCTCTCTCTCTCTATATATATATATATATATCCCTCTCTTTCCCTTCCCTCTCTTTGTTTCGCTGTTTTACATGTCTGTCTGTTTGCTATTGCTAGTCTGCCTTATGTGATTGACGACTGTACAATACAATCATGCAATGCTCTATAAACAGTTTATAATGGACATATTTCTTGCTTCAAAGCACATTGTAGACCCGCACATGCTACGGATGTTCCCCCCAGACCACAGTCCAGTGCCTCTGCCAAACGTTCTCCTGAACCTGCTGAAGAGATGGTACGTGAAACCTACATCACACACTTCAACACACGGATATGTACGCACGCTTACACGCATTCACGCTTGCAGTCACGCACATACGCACATTCTCAAGCACTAGTCGAACGATTGGTTGTACGAATTCACGCATACGTATATATATTTCAGGAACACACAAAAGATACTACAGGTAAAAAATCCAGTCAGAATAACATTGACAACGACACATCGACATCGATCCAGTCTGGTCAACTACAGAAAGAGACTGAACTGGGGAATCTCTCAAAGAAACAAATAGACCCAACTGTCAAGAAACGTCACAAGAGACTGTCTCACTCAGGTATAACGTGTCATGATCTACGGGAATGCCCTATGGCGTGTTGGTCTGCTGTTGTTGCTGTTGTAAGTTCATGTTTATATATATATATATATATATCATGATAGTGACGAATGTTTCGCTGTTGTGTGATAAACACGCAGTCGTCAGTCTCTCTGTCTCTCTGTTTCTCTCTCTGTATGTCTGTCTGTCTGTCTGTCAGTCTGTCTGTTTCTCTCTCTCTCTCTCTCTCTCTCTCTCTCTCTATATATATATATATATATATATATCCCTCTCTTTCCCTTCCCTCTCTTTGTTTCGCTGTTTTATATGTCTGTCTGTTTGCTATTGCTAGTCTGCCTTATGTGATTGACGATTGTACAATACAATCATACAATGCTCTATGAACAGTTTATCATGGACATATTTCTTGCTTCAAAGCACATTGTAGACCCGCACATGCTACGGAAGTTCCTCCACAGTCCAGTGCCTCTGCCAAACGTTCTCCTGAACCTGCTGAAGAGATGGTACGTGAAACCTACACCACACACTTCAACACACGGATATGTACGCACGCTTACACGCATTCACGCTTGCAGTCACGCACATTCTCAAGCACTAGTCGAACGATTGGTTGCACGAATGCACGAATTCACGCATACGTGTATATATTTCAGGAACACACAAAAGATACTACAGGTAAAAAATCCAGTCAGAATAACATTGACAACGACACATCGACATCGATCCAGACTGGTCAACTACAGAAAGAGACTGAACTGGGGAATCTCTCAAAGAAACAAATAGACCCAACTGTCAAGAAACGTCACAAGAGACTGTCTCACTCAGGTATAACGTGTCATGATCTACGGGAATGCCCTATGGCGTGTTGGTCTGCTGTTGTTGCTGTTGTAAGTTCATGTTTATATATATATATATCATGATAGTGACGAATGTTTCGCTGTTGTGTGATAAACACGCAGTCGTCAGTCTCTCTGTCTCTCTGTTTCTCTCTCTGTATGTCTGTCTGTCTGTCTGTCAGTCTGTCTGTCTTTCTCTCTCTCTCTCTCTCTCTCTATATATATATATATATATCCCTCTCTTTCCCTTCCCTCTCTTTGTTTCGCTGTTTTATATGTCTGTCTGTTTGCTATTGCTAGTCTGCCTTATGTGATTGACGATTGTACAATACAATCATACAATGCTCTATGAACAGTTTATCATGGACATATTTCTTGCTTCAAAGCACATTGTAGACCCGCACATGCTACGGAAGTTCCTCCACAGTCCAGTGCCTCTGCCAAACGTTCTCCTGAACCTGCTGAAGAGATGGTACGTGAAACCTACACCACACACTTCAACACACGGATATGTACGCACGCTTACACGCATTCACGCTTGCAGTCACGCACATACGCACATTCTCAAGCACTAGTCGAACGATTGGTTGCACGAATGCACGAATTCACGCATACGTGTATATATTTCAGGAACACACAAAAGATACTACAGGTAAAAAATCCAGTCAGAATAACATTGACAACGACACATCGACATCGATCCAGACTGGTCAACTACAGAAAGAGACTGAACTGGGGAATCTGACAAAGAAACAAATAGACCCAACTGTCAAGAAATGTCACAACAGACCGTCTCACTCAGGTATAACCTGGAGGGAGGGTGCTGTTGACAAAAGTTTCCGCCGCCGCGCCGCCGTAACTTCAAGTTCTGCTGGCTCGGCAGGCTCCGGTGTCACATCGGACGACGGGGGGTGGGGGGTGGGGGTGGGTTGGGTTGGAGGGGTGTTATTTATCATGGTTAACTGCGCCGGCGTCAATTCAGTCACGGGGCACATTCAACAGGGTCTAGGGGGGCATGGTCACATGGGCCCATACAAAAAGGTCTGCGGGCACGCCAAATTCAAAAGGTCTATAGGGCACGTGACCCCCCCCCCTAGACACATCTATGGTGTATGTGTTGTAGGTGCAGTGAACACCGAACAGTGTACATTCTTATCGCTAAATGTCCACGTTGTTTTTCTTTTAGTCACTCCCTTTGGTGATGGCATCTGCTTCGCTGAGAAACCATCAACAGGCAAACGTACAAAGGACAACAAAATGATGTATGTTTACCAAGCTCGTGTTATCACTGGACACGCGATGAACAGCCAAGAGTATCCCGACGCACGGAACTCCGAAACGTACATTTGACTCAGTGTTCGATAGTAAAGCAAACACATGTGTCGTGTTCTCGAGGGATCAGGCTTACCCTGAATACTTGATCACCTTATGGTGAAGCATCAGCACACGACTGGCGAGCGTGTATGGACATTGCATTGTATGCGAGCCTTGGGTTGGCTATTAGCGGAATTACCAACAACTGACACGTCGTATACGTATGTAGTTTACACACATGCACGCGTCTAGGCCTAGACATTTTACTCCGATACAAGCTTAGGAACATGTCTTCCATCCGCCTTGCTTGTGTTTTCTTTCTGTGCATTCATAATCAACCATGCATATATATTTATCTTGCTTTGTCTTCCCATATATATATATAATTATATATATATCCAAGTGTCAATAAATCATCTGATGTGTAGAGTATGTTGATGTTAACTTCCAGGGATTTATTTACAGATGTATTTCAGGTTTGAAGATCACTATGCACGTTATTTAAGGTTTGTTTTTAGAGCATCGGTTTCACTAAACTGATGTGATTGTGTGATGTATAATATATGTGGTAAGATATATAAAACATCATATTTTCATTATCGTGATTTTATAATAAAACAATATATATATATATGGCAAGGAATGGGCACGTCCGTTGTTGCACGGTGAAAAGTCATAGCACACGGAATAATAGTATTTTGGTTACCTGAATAATTGTCTTATGACACTGGTTGTATACCTACACAGACATGCAGTGGCAATAATGATGAGAAAGAAAGCAGAGCAAACATTACTAGAGAGGAAACCTATCAGTGATAGGATTATTTATGCTAGATTCTTTTCAAGATATGTGAAACTATCAATCATACAAACATATGCACCAACAAATGAAACAAGTGGCAAAGAGAAAGACCAGTTCTACGAACAATTGCAATCAGTTGTACATTGGCAGTGAACATAAACATGACATGTTCATAGTAATGGGGGACCAAAATGCCAAAGTTGGAGAAGACAATGAAGGCTACGAAGACATAATGGGAAGCCATGGAATTGGTGAAAGAAATGAAGAAAGACTTATTGACTTATGTGGATTATACAACCTTGTGGTAACATATTTCCAAATCGACTCATCCATAAGCAGACATGGACATCTCCAGGAAGGCGAACCAAAAAACAAATTAACCATGTGCTAGTGAGCAGGCAGCACAGAATATCAGTTATGGACACCAGAGTGCTGAGGGGAGCAGACATTGTGAGTGACCATCTGTTAGTGATGAGGGGAGCAGACATTGTGAATGACCACCAGTTAGTGATGAGGAGAGCAGACATTGCGAATGACCACCAGTTAGTGATGAGGGGAGCAGACATTGTGAATGACCACCAGTTAGTGATGAGGGGAGCAGACATTGTGAGTGACCATCTGTTAGTGATGAGGGGAGCAGACATTGCGAGTGACCACCAGTTAGTGATGAGGGGAGCAGACATTGCGAGTGACCACCAGTTAGTGATGAGTGGAGCAGACATTGCGTTAGCCACCACCAGTTAGTGATGAGGGGAGCAGACATTGCGAGTGACCACCAGTTAGTGATGAGTTGCATTAGTGACAGACATTGTGACCACCAGTTAGTGATGAGGGGAGCAGACATTGCGAGTGACCACCAGTTAGTGATGAGTGGAGCAGACATTGGGAGTGACCACCAGTTAGTGATGAGGGGAGCAGACATTGGAGTGACCACCAGTTACAGACATTGGGAGTGACCACCAGTTAGTGATGAGTGGAGCAGACATTGCGAGTGACCACCAGTTAGTGATGAGGGGAGCAGACATTGCGAGTGACCACCAGTTAGTGATGAGGGGAGCAGACATTGTGAGTGACCACCAGTTAGTGATGAGGGGAGCAGACATTGCGAGTGACCACCAGTTAGTGATGAGGGGAGCAGACATTGCGAGTGACCACCAGTTAGTGATGAGGGGAGCAGACATTGCGAGTGACCACCAGTTAGTGATGAGGGGAGCAGACACTGCGAGTGACCACCAGTTAGTGATGAGGGGAGCAGACATTGCGAGTGACCACTAGTTAGTGATGAGGGGAGCAGACATTGTGAGTGACCACCAGTTAGTGCGCTCGAAGATCAGGCTGAAGCTAGAGGAAGCAAAAGACCAGTGAGAACAGAAAGAAATTCGACACAATCAAGCTGCAACAACCAACCATACAAATGCAATTCTCGTTGAAGCTACGGAACAGATATGATGTACTACAAGACAACGACGAAACAGATAATGACATTGTTGAGAGAAAATGATAAGAATTCGAGGTGGCCTACAAAGAAACAGCCGAAGAAGTATTGGGTTACAAAAAGTGAGAACAAAAACCATGGATCAGCAAATGGTCATGGCAGCTGGTAGAAGACAGGAAACGACTAAAGAGAACAACATAGAACAAGCAAAGTCAGAAAAGATAAAGCAGAGCTACAAAGATAAGTATCAACAAAGAGACAAAGACGTAAAGAAAAGCATGAGACAGATCAAAGAAAGTGGGTAGACAATCTGGCCGCAGAAGCAGAGAAAGCAACCGGGAATGGAAGGATGAAAGAAGTCTACAACATTACAAAGACACTTAGTAATGACAAACACAAGACAACGAATGCAGTAAAAGACAAAACTGGAAACATAATAACTGAAGGACCAGCCAGGCGAGCAAGATGGAAGAAGCATTTTGAAGAACTCCTTAATAGACCTATACCCGATGACCTCTTGATAGATATTAAATTAGATCCGATCATAGATGAAATCAGCACAGACTCTATAACAAAAACAGAGATTAGAGCAACACTGAGGAAGCTAACAAACGGGAAAGCCGGAGGCAAAGATGACATTACAGCAGAATTGCTGAAAGCAGACATGGCGACAACAAATAATTGGCTTCTAAGCTTATTCAAAACAATTTGGGAACAAGAAAAAGTACCCAAGACGTGGAAACAGGGACTGATAGTTGAAATACCAAAGAAAGGTAACCTTACAGAGTACGGAAATCGGAGAGGAATTACTCTAACATCTGTTCCCAGTAAAGTGTTCGGAAGAGTGATAATAGACAGAATAAGAGATAGAGTTGACAACAAGCTGAGTGATGAACAAGCCGGTTTCAGAAGAGGACGAAGCACAGTTGAACATATATTCATCCTTCGAAACATAATAGAACAGGTAGTAGAATGGCAAGCAACGCTATATGTAACTTTTGTAGACTTCGAAAAGGCATTTGACTCCGTGCACCAAGAGAGCATTTGAGAAATCATGGCGAGCTACGGAATCCCACATAAGATAATTAGAATGGCCCACATTTTGTACGAGGAGAGTGTATGTGTAGTGTTAGATGAAGGTGAACAACCTGAGTGGTTCAACGTAAAAACTGGAGTTAAGCAAGGGAGGCGTAATGTCCGGATTTCTTTTCTTGATGGTAATCGACTAGATAATGGAGATTCATGTTAAAACTTGAAGAATTGGACTTCGCAGATGACACTGCGCTTATGTCGTCAAGGTACAGACACATGCAAGCGTAGGCAACAAAGATGAATGCATTTGCTTAAAAAACCGGCCTAAAAATCAATAAAAAGAAAATTGAAGTACTGAGGATAAACAGCAAATGCAACGACAGAATACACATTGATGACCAATTAACAACTGAATGAAGTAGAAAAATATACATACCAGGGCGCAAACGTCAGCAAGCAAGGAGGGGGGTGACGATATTAGCAACAGAATACGAAAAGCAAGGACATCATTCATGAAAACTAAAAAAACTCAGATTATACAATACTCTAGTCAAATCGGTGTTACTGTATGGATGTGAAACATGGAAAGTAAACAAAAGCGACAACAAAATTTGACATTTTCCAATTCAACAGTCTCAGGACTTTTAAAAATTAGATGGCTAGTAGTAATTTCGAACAAAATCATTTAAAACATAACAGCAGAAGAGAAGATTAGCACAGCAGAAGTATATACAGAGAAGAAGGTGGAATTGGATCGGGAATGTGCTGAGAAAGAAGGACCACAACCACTGCCTGACAGCACATTTAATTACACCGAGGCGCCATAGCACGGATGTGTTCCAAACGTTACTCTTGTATCACCGTACTGCTACCTTGCAAAATTAAGTAAAGTAAAGGTAAGTTTTGTTTTGTAAGTTTCTCGTTCCGGTTCCGTGGTGAATTTGATGTTGGGGGCCTATGTTGTTGAGATGTGCAGTGAAACCCTCCATGTGGTATTCGTGTATCTGGACGAAAGTGTCGTCGACGTTTCTGTACCAAACTGATGGGGGTTGGGTGCGGTGGCGATGGCTTGTTTCTCGATAGTTACCATGTACAAATTGGCCATGATAGGAGAGACTGGGGAGCCCATCGCTGCGCCGTGTTTCTGTTTGTAGAAATTATCATTGTATCTGAAATAAGTGGTGTTGAGGCAGAAGGTCAGCAGTTATGTGATGTTGAGTGGGGCTCGCTGTTTCCATGAGGTGTCTTCCTGTAGTTTCTTCCTCACAATTTGGATCGCGTCAGATACTGGTATGCTGGTGAACAGAGCTGATACAGCGTACGACACTAGTTTCTGTCCAGGGGGAACCTCTACGTCTTTGATCTTGTTCACAAAATCCCCGCTGTTCTTGATGTGGTAAGGTGTCTTCCCAACCAAAGGGGTGAGAATGTTAGCCAATGCCTTAGCTGCATTGTAGGAAATGCTGCCGATGCTACATACTATCGGTCTAAGCGGTGCCTCTAGTTTGTGTATCTTGGGGGTTCCATAGATCTTAGGTATTTCTTCTGATGTCGGGTAGATCCGGTGTTTCAACTGTGTAGGAATAGAGTCCTTCTGTTGCCATGTCCTTAATATGCTGATAAGTTTCTTCTTGTATTCTGCTGTGGGGTCTTTTTTCATAGTAAATATGTGTTGGTATCACCAAAGAGGGCCAGCATGTTGGTGTTGTAATCACTGCTGTTGAGTATGACTGTCGCTCTGCCTTTATCTGCTGGCAGTATGATGATGTCGTTGTCCTTTTTCAGCGTTTATAGTGCCAGGCGTTCTTCCTGGAGATGTTGCTAGGGGGGACGTTCGCATTTTTCACACATTTCACTGCTTAAAGCTCTGAGCTTTCGCTGGTGTTAAGTTACGACATGCTAACCATGTGCTTATAACTATTTCTTTGACCGGTATCGTCTTCGGTGTAACGGTAAAGTTTAGTTCTTTCTGTAGAAAAGTGGCTTCTGCTTCGTTCAACTGTCTGTCTGATTTATTTACCCAACGTTGCGTGTCGATTTCGCTATGTTCGTATGTGATCCCCTTTCTTTCTTGTTTCTGTTGTACCGTGTTGGTGAATCAACAGAAATTCCGGATACAACCTTCCCGCGATCTTTCTGGAAGTGTTGTCATGTGACAATTACCAACACAGTCACATGACGACCGAGAGTAGCGCAGACTGACGAAGACGTCGTGAAGACGTCGAAAGCTCTGTTTAGAGCAACATAGGACTCGGAAAGTTAACTTGCCATATGTTCAAAACTATGAATGTAACCGAGTCCGGAAGCAAGTTACATGCTAGTAAAGGTAAGTACTTATTACGCAGTTTCCACTCCTTAGCTTAGGGCTGCTCAAATCGCGTCACACGTTACTGTCTGGAAGACCTGTTCAATCGAATACAATTTCGACTTCTCTGGGAAGCCATCGTTAATAGTGAACGGGGTTGGATTAAGTCTTTTTGCATCAATATACACAATATGGCATTTAAGAATGAGTTTTTCATTCTCACCAATGTCATTTTTATAGTGAGGCACCATCTTTCAAACAGTCTAGTTACAAAATGACCGCTCACTAGGTGTATACTATAGCGCCATCACAGGACGGTCTCCAGTTTATAGCAAAGGCTGTGCGCATATACATGTAAATGGCGTTACACTCATGTTAATGCATGCGCCACGTAGGAACAACGCCGCTCGTTGCGCCATCTGAAGGCGACATCTTAGTCACGTGATTGATAGCAGACATAATGCGTGACGTATCAATCACGATGTCATTCGAATGCTTGCCATCGTTAATAATTCACTGGGCCGGTTTCAGTCTTTTGCGTCAATTGCGTCATATTTTATTTAAACACTGATGTTTTGTGGTCAGGGTATATGGATTAACGTTATTTCCATATACTTTATTAACCGTCATATTGAGGGTCATCGATATGTTTTTGGGCTGAAGTTTTACACGAGCAATAGAACCTACGATTAAACGAGAGAACCTTATCTATAAGTACAACATATGCATTATTGTACGTTTCTCACAATTTTATTGAATGGAAATAAGCATGTTTCCTCTTGAAGCATGGTAAGTCGCCATGGCAACGTATTGTCCATCGTTTTATTTCAGCAGCTCAACGTTGCAGAATTAAATTGTGCGTAATAATGCAGCATTCATTGTTATGTTCGAAAGCCTTGCTATCACGTTTTGTTACGGCACGGACGTTTCAGCGACTTTCGGCTTCCTCCGCAAATCGAACAAAACAAAACACAGCACATACAAATAACAGACACGTAAGTCGAACGGACAAACAACATTTGTCCCGTCCACAAACCACCACAAGCGCCAGGTCTGGATAGACAACAGGCGAAACCAATCGACCGCACAGCCTTTTTCAGGACGCTCAGTCGATTAGGCCTGGCTCTCGTCCAGCTTTCTGCTAGAGTCCCCTGAAGCAAAGACCTCGTCAAAAAATTAAACAACAATGAACATATAGAGGGTTCTGACACCGCGCGTCATGGTGATCCCACATAGAAAGGGACGAGACAACACAGACGAGACAACATACTTGATTGAAGCGGTTGTGGTGGAGCCGGCGGCTGTGTTCGCTATAGTCCGGGCGTTAGTCAGTGAAGTGTGCATTAGGGTCCGCACAATGTTTTTTTTTATTTTCGTGACCTTCTACACTTCTAGATCAATAATCCGAGGGGTGCCACCCAGACACCTTGAGCGTTTTTGTATAAACCCATTAATATGCAAATTAGTCATCGCCATTAAAATAAATACTGTGTTCCTGAATATGTCGAATAATAAACATCCAAAACAATCAAAATAAGGTGTCCAAGCAAATGTTTTCATTGTTTCTTGTTATTATTACGTCAGTGAACAAATCATGGTATGCAAATGTGTCACATGAATATGCAAATTAGCTCTGACCAATATAACCTCACGCTTTTCGTGTGTATCTCCTCAATAGGCGAGCTGTAGGTACTGCCTAACGCACCAACTTAAATGTCCCCCTCCCCGTATGTGCAAAACACCCAAGTGATATATAATTTGAAAGCCCAAGATATCACCATCACAACGATGTCTGTCTTAAAACTACCAAGCAGTAAGCGTGACACCAAGGTCAAACAAGGTCACCATCAAAAGATAAATTTTCGAAAGTGTGCACTTTCGTATTAAAATTACAATGATTGCATATATATTTTATTTTAAAACAAATGTGTATGTCATTTATTTGTGGAAAGTTTATTGTCTCCCCGTCACAACGAGATACGACATAGAGCTGTTACTCGGAATAGTAAGTGTGGAGCTAAGGTCAAACAAGGTCACCGTGAAATTATGAATATTCGAACTTCTGTAATATGGCATACTTCATAAAGTTACAATAACTCTGTATCAGCCTCGTTTCTATGGACATGTTATACACCTCGTCAAAGAACCATTTCTTCTCGTCAAAATGTGATATGACTTGGAGGTGTTGATGGAGTTTGTGTGGAGCGATGATCAAACAGTATCACCGTCAAGTAATAGATGTTCGAAATTACGCCATCCAGTAAACGTTATACAAAACCAATGGTGGCTTATATACGTTATCTATTCATAGCCACGTCATATACCTTTAGAAATCCTACTATCTGCCCGTAAATACGGGATACCACGGGGAGCTATCAAGTGGTGCAGTAAGTGTGGAGTGAAGGTCAAGCAAGGACACCACCAAATGATGAATGTTCGATCAAAACTATTGCTATTCTGCAGACGTTGTGCAATTACAATGTTTGCATATCTACTTTGTCTAACTACACTAAGCCATGTTAGACATATATATGTGTACTGTATCCTCGTCAAAATGAGACAAGGCAGAGTTGTAAAGTGGTGGTCTAAGTGAGGAGTGAAGGTTGGAAGTAAAGGTTGAAGGTCACTGTCAAAAGATGCATCAACCACGTTTGATGAGTATGCAGACATTTTCGTTCCGCACATCATGAAACACTTAAATCACTCCAACAATATTGGCGTCGACCGGGCCACGTACCTCGCCAGCAGGATCAAATTATCCACAAGAGAGAAGCGTGGTAACGGGATTCTGAGGAAAGTAACATTGGACAACAATGTGCCAATAAACTGGAAATACTTCCACTGCAATGATACCAACATACAGGAGCTATTTGCATGTCTCTCCATTAAAGTTGCAAAGCTACACTATCTATGTTGAAAGGAAGTGTTTGACACTTCAGACACCTCAGCCGTCGTCACTAGGTGCAACTGTGACATGCTACATCCAGTAAGACCTTGAAGAACCCGGCACGCAACTGTTGAGCCTTGTGCAAAATGCTTTGTGGAAAAGGGATCAAAGCCGTGCATGATTCGCAATGTCTTTCCGGTCGTTAAGAGTTATGAGTTTGTCAAGTTTATATCCAGCTGCATACATTTGGATAGGCTTTTGGACAGGCAATAACGTTATTCATCTTAATGGCAACGGCATCCACCATGCTCTGGGAAAAGACCTGTCACGTCATTGCCAGTTGTCAATAGCATGGGAAACCCAAATTTCATACCACGAAGGAACTGCAGCATTCACACATCCATTTGGATCTGGATTCGCGACACTTCAACTCCTGGAACGCATCACCATTGCCCTCTGTAAATAGAGTTGCATGGTGTGTGGTGTCCGTTATCGAGGCGACGCGAGATGGGCCCGACAGGCACGACCACGAGCATTCGACCAGTTTATTCAATGAATAAACTGGTCGAATGCTCGTGGTCGGGCCTGTCACATACATTTTTCATAGAAAGGCTAGCATATGATAGCAGAGCTAGTATATGTAGGCATATATGTTACAATAGCTCTGACGGTAGGCATGGTATCCCAGCTAACATAACAGTACTGGGCCAATACCTACCGCCGGTTGATGTGGTACTGGCCTGATAACCTAATCCAGCACTGGCCCAATACATGCTCTGCACAGAGGCTGTTAACTGGGCCAATACTGGCATATTGTACTGGTCCAGTACTGCTACAATGCATTGGTCCAGTACTGGCCCAGTAATGGCAGGCAGTACTGGCACAATACTGGCCCAGTACTGTGCCGGTACTGGCTTGCTGAACTGACCCAATGCCGAAGCAGTAATGGTCCAGCATTGACCCAGTACTGGCACAGTACATTGGCACGTTAATGTGCCATTACTAGCATCATATGCTGGCATAATATTGGAACACTAATGGCCCAGTACACTATTGTATACTGGACTGGTCAAATATAGGAATATTTGTGGCCTAACATTGATATGTATAGTAGTATATCTGTATGAGATAGCAACAAAAGCCAGGATATGAAACAAAACATGAACAGTTTTATTCATATAAAAATAATTATACATCATTGGCACGATCATGCCTGTCCTGTGCACGACGCTTCCTCCCGCCACGCCTGTCACCTGCGTTCCTCAGCCACAGCATCATCTCTTTCTGTACAGTCGACTCGGTGATCCCTTGAATGAAAGGATTCCTCATAATGGCCCCTGAAACACACACACACACACATATATATATACATATATAGTTTTATCTAAAACATCAGTGAACTTCCTAAAAAATAATTTATTTTCCAGTTTGATCTCATAACATCTTTTTGTTCCCAAAATTAAGCTCAACCTGGGCGGGCTTTAACTGTAGTTTTGCACAAACTCAGGAATAGACTCCCCATCACTTTAAAACCATCTGAAACTAGGTACCTTCTGCAAATAGTAAATAACTTAACACATTTTTTCTACATTGCAATCCCATCCTACCATAATTTTCTGTATATAATATGCCAAAGAAATTATGGTAAATCCTCAGTGGTCCTCACTCTTTGAGTTCAAGTCCTTGAGGATTTAGGGGCCATAAAAAATTATTATTTGAAAAGACGTCTCTCATATTAACTAATCCATAATCACTATTAATCCTTAGTTTGTACTGGAAGCAAGTAGATATAAAAGGATGAAGTAGCTATACTGGTACACACGTGTAATGAAACTGCTCAACAGCAGACTGCCAAATGCCTTTTTAGTTTCTTCTGTTTGGCTTTTTCAGTCACTTTTGCCTGCCCAGTTGTACTGAATGGCAACGGCATGGTGTAGCACATGCGACATCACACGCCGCACATTTTCTTTGACATTGCCGCCGCCAATAGAGGCCAAGTCATGGGTCTGCAAACATACAGCACACACCAAAATGTTAATGAAAGCCCATGGTATAGGGACTGCATAATCAGCTGGAAAGAAACATGTTAGTACTGGGTAGCAGAGGGGACGTTTCAAATCGGAAATCAGTTTTGAGTGGAGGATCAAATACCTATACTATTCTTAATAATATTACATATATCAATGACTTAGATGATGACATAAGAGCTATTCCAGAAATAAATGTACGGGGGGGGATGGAAGCACCATCCATATTTATTTTTTCTAATTTAATTGTATATGAGTACTGTGATAATACCAGTCCCCCCACTGCACATCATATAAAAATAACACACCCCACACAATATTTATGGAATAACACTAACAAGCAAAACACTTAAATTTGTGGACAACACAAATGTGTTTAGAAAGGTTAAAGATGATGGGGGAAAATGTTCGAGAGGATCTAGAAATGGCCTGAAAATGGTGGATGTTATTCACTTTTGGGAATTGTAAAATTTGTAATGCCTACACATAGAACATACAAGGAAACTATAAAATGAATACAAATATATTGCAGGTTTTATTACGACATTTAAAACACTTGAGATGAAGATATTAAGAGATCAATTAGAAGTTTTCATTATTTTCCCTTAGAAAGAATGATGTAATGATGCAAAAATAAGACTAAACTACAAACATGATCATACAAATACTCACCACCAGGTTTTTGACGTTCTTGTCGAGCAGCCTGACCTCCAGCTCCTCGACCTTGTTTACACTTGGCAGTGGGAAATCTATGTCCTCTGGCAGCTCCTTAACGTCTCCACTATGCAGTGTTTTTATCTGCTTCCGCAGAGTGGCCAGCTCTTGCACCACGCCATCCAGTGTCAGTTGGATGGCTGTCATACCTGACAGCATCTCCCTCTCAAAAGCTGCCAAAAATAAATACAACATGTAGAGTATTTAAAAAATACTATGCACCTTGACTAGTACACATAATAGAAAACATGTATAGAGATGGCTACGTGCTAATATAGTCAAAAGTTTATTTTAAGATAGCACTTACTGTGCATGAAAATTTTTTTTTCTTCATTTTATTACTAGTATATTTTAATGCATTTTTTCTGCATGAGAGAATTGTCACGAATATGTACTTGTCCGACCCAACATCGTAACACTTTCCAATGTTTTATTGTATTGACTGCAATGATAACACATGGCAATAAATCTAATCTTATTTCGTTTTTAAACTTGCAAAAACAAGGCTTTTGCACTCTTTATACACCTACATATTTGTGTCAGGGCTAAAGCTGTAAAAATAAAGGATATAGATGTTCATATCTTGTATTGTGGCCATATGTTAGGATTGGAATAATTACCTGAAAACTGTCTGGATGATGATGGCGATAACACTGCTGATCCCAACGCGGATGAAGGTGTCCTCCAACTTGGTTGAGTACTTGGTGTGGTCCTCCACATTGGAATCCTCTCATCTGTCAAATCTGAAAACATGAAGTGTGTATTTACAAAGATACAAACAAACAACACGCCAGCCGGGGATACTTGACAATTAATAACAAGCACATAGCAGCACTTTATATTATAGTACCAGAATCACATGGGCAAACCAGTGATTTACAAGGTGATTCGAATTACAAAGACGTTGATTAGCACCTGAATAACACAAATGTGTCATAAATGGATGTTATTAAACTGGTCTATGATGGAATTCATTGCAACGTGTGTCTAAGATTACTCATTATTCCATTACGAAGTATGACCATTGACCAATATATTACAAGATACAATATAATATATTGGTCAGGCATTCACACAGAAAGGAAGGTAATCATTCCAGGAAGATAAATACCAGGAACTGTTGGTGGCGTGGGTGCCCGTTGCAGTCTAGCATGACATGCCTTTCCACTTCAACCTTTTTCCGATTTCCTGACTAATGATTCGCATTCATTACCAACATCGTCATCTTCACTGTCATCTTGCAGATGAGCTGGCTTCTGTGTGTATCTAGGACAAACAAGAAATCTGTTGTTGAATACTTTAACATATCATATCAAGACACCTTTTTCTATGCAAACATATGATGTTGCTTCATAAAGATTTATAGGAGTTTAGGGTTAATGCATAATGTTGTTGTTGAAACAGATGTTGATGATAACGTTTGCAAGTTAACGTGCCCCCCGGGTTAAACCTTGGTTTAACCCAGGTTGGGCTAAATCTCCATTTTAGGCTAAACTGGGTTAAACCCGGGTTAAGCTATTTTTAGCCACATTTTGTCACAATATGAAAGAACAAAGCACACAAAGTACATTCACTAAGGATTAATGAACACCTGTGCACATTGTCACCCCACTTGGGACTGGGGGGCAGGGTTAATTGATCTATTCAGCAATTGGAAGACACTGCTTAGGCCTCACTCTGGACACTGTCATTCAGTGTTGTGTATTGTCTTAGTTTGTGAGTTGAGCTAATCAACTTGACCATGAATATGTGGTGGCTCAGGTATCTTTGGAGGATTGATGATGAATCCAGTTATTGGCAGTGAACACAAAGGGTAGATTACCACTTACCAGTCTGCAAGGCTCTATATCCTCCTGTTCCATAACCTGCAAGCTGACACCACACTGTACTAGGGTAGGTTGTCTGACTGGAATCACTGCACATCTTCAGAAGACTCTGCTAGTAATTAATGGCACATTGATAAAAAGGCCTTTTATTTTGGACTTTCTGGGCTGGTTTAAATACATAAAAGGATTATGGTCTGAACTGGTGTCTAGTATAAGTAATTTGCATAAGGTGGATATACAACAATTTTAAACCATCATCAGTCTATATACCAACTAATATAATATTGAGAATGACCCTCTGATAATATCATCCTGAGATCTCCGATAGAGTAAAGCCTAATTTAACCTAGGCTTAACCCGGGTTAAACTATTAAAAACCTGGTTTAACCCACTGGGCTGGGCAAAACCAGTTTAGCCCGGGTTAAACACCAACCATGGTTGATGACTGAGCAATTATGTAACTGTCATGGGTAGTTTTAACTACAAGATACAAGAAGTTTTATTCACATGTGGAATTACATAACATTAGCTCATCTGAGCTATTTTCGGACAAACTAACCACTATTAAATATTTCTGCAGACTGCGTACCAACTACTCCGTTTGTCTAATATAACTAACTTAATAGTCTAGACTTGCTACAGCTGATGTTAATCCAACAATTATTAACACACCTCTTTGGCCTTTTGCTTTGATCTTCTTCTGTTTGGACATCAGATGTAAATTCACCTTTACGTGCCTTTTGTCGCCCCTCATCATAGCTCACTACAATATAATATGAAGACATCACAAGAATAGTCATGGGCAAGGATCAGAAATCAGATGTATTTGTTTAGGATATAAACATAATCCCTAACCTTTTTAAGAATGTAAGACTCCCACCCGACACTAAACCTCCATTTTGGGCCAAACTGGGTTAAAATATTTTTCATGTATATTTTATCATAATAATGTCAATATGATAGAATAAAGCAGTCAAATAGTTCTATATTTATATAGCTATATTATCAATGTGAAAGTGATAAGAATCATAGTTAGCCAAATTTAACTTTGCCAAACTGTCATTAATTTAAGAAGATTTTGCGGCATGCTGTTGCCAATTAGTTTACTTATTGGGAAGGGCAATTTCACGAAAACAGAAAATGTTCTTAAAATATTGTCATTGAATTTCCCAATTATTTTTTATGGTGGGACATAACATAAACTTTTAGGAATTTTTTTCAATAAATTATTTGCACACTGCATTATGTGAAAATTCAAACAATACGTGCAGAATTCACAAAATTCACCCATCCAACATCAATAATCAGGTGCCCCATGCGAGTCACGATGTAATTAGATGCAATTAAAACAATATTATGCAATCAATTTATTATTTGTTTCTATAATTTAATACACTGTCTATTAAATGCATTTATTGTATATTTCAGCCATGTTATCAATGCAGTGTAGAAGGAGATTATCTTAAATATAATGTACACAACTAATTAAATACACCCATGTATACAAAATGTAGGATCCGGGGTGACTCTTTCTCGCACGGCTTTGTTGATCACTTGTGATGATTTGAATGGAGGCCAGTACGTCTTAGTTTTGTTAATAAGCCAGTTTGATGACACAACGTCAACTTATTTGTGCTCATCAAAAACCACCACAACATACATGCTGGAGACCAACAAAAATATTTTAAAATGCATTTACATTGGATAAATTTGTAAGGCAATTCAGAAAAATCACAGTTATGAGAAATCAAACAGTATGAATGACAGGCATTGCAACATGCACTCTTCCAAATGGTAGTAACATATATTTTCCCTCGATAAATTAAACATTAATGACATAGAGTACTTCACTCACATTTTCTACAATATGAATATCCAGCTTTTCTGAATCTAAAGGATAAGTGAAGAAGGCTTTGTGTGAGAGGAACAGTTTGTAGACAACATAAATCCCTGTGTCACACTGGAGAATATTCTGTACAAGAGCAACCTTTGAACCAATTTTAACATAATGGTTAGGTACTTCAGCTGCAATACTAAAATCCTTTAATTGTGCTTCCCCATATTGGGAACATGGAATGGTAGTACAAACCACCAGCTATTGGTTTAATGCCATCAACTTTTGTTGTTGACAAAAGTGTTCTGGGGTCTTTAGGTAGATCAGGGTGGAAACGTATAAGAACACTCAACAATTCTCCTAGAGCAATGTGGGTAATCCCATTTGTTATTGCCCATCTACTATGATCTAGCCAACAAAGAAAAGAGACCATTTTGATCATGTTCGTCGTCATTTTCACCATCAGATGAAGATGGTGAAGAGTTTGGATCATCGGATTATTCTCATCATTGTTTGCAATATTTTGCATGTTTCTCGACTCCTGCTATAATTTTTCGACGTTTTGTCCAATACGACATGCTTTAATTGGACTGCCAACTTATAATATATATCCAATAAACCTGAAAGAAAAATCATTGAAATACCACTTCTGTTCAAGAATGACTGAATTAAATAATATGTATGCCAATCAATATTTCAATTAAAAGGCTAGTTATCTATTAGGCTGACAATTAATAATAATAATGTAGCCAGACCAGTTTGATGCAGGGTCTATCGTTTGCTAGTTATGCAGACTGCTTCAATTATCACCCAGGCTAGCTATGTCAGTTTATGTTATTTCTCAATTAAAACATTAATTTAGGTACAATTATACAATTCTGTGTATTCACAAGTATCATATCATAATGTATGCTATTCACTTTTACTAATCAGTACAACTTACCTGACAAAATTCCAATTTCAAATCTTCCACAGACAAGTCAACATCGCACATCAAAAAGATTCAAACACATCAAACTAGCTTAATCCAGTAATCCTCTGCGGATTCACTCTAAATTTGGCGGTAAAATTGCATTCCATTAGGTGGCGCTACAAAAAGCTACACGTGCGCCATCTTGTGGAACAATGTTGAAAACTTGCCTGTATTGGGCCAGTGCCGGGCCAGTACATTCACTTTCACCGTGGACTGTCCAATGTACCGGCTCAGTACCGGCTGTACCGTTGACGGTACAAACGGTACTCGCCAGTACCATGCCAGCATTGGCCCAATACTGCCATGTTTGCTGGGATGGCTTCAATCCTAGCAATAAGTTGGAAGGTAGAAGTTACTGTACATTCAGATTTCGTTAGAACATTTCACCGCTAATCGCCGCTAATATATAAAATCCCCTGACGACTCCCCACCCCTATACAGCGCTGGACATTACATCCAACAACTACCCCGTCATAATAAGTGGACTTGCCCACGATGTCAGAACACGCATCCTTTTGATGAGCGTCCTAAAAAAGGGCGTGCGGTCGATTGGTTTCGCCTGTTGTCTATCCAAACCTGGTGCTTGTGGTGGTTTGTGGACGGGACAAATATTGCTCGTCCGTTCGACTTACATGTCTGTTATGTGTATGTGCTGTGTTTGATTAATTTTGATCAATAATGTACATCGAGAGAACGAGGGTTCCTAAAAATAACACGTTATTATTACTTCCATCGGTTAAACGTAGTTCCCCCACCCTCTCCCTCACTTAGATTGTTTTGCTGTAATAAACTGTAATACTGCATGCCCAGAGTAAAGTTAACTAATTCATATGCTTGCCGTCTGGCTCCTCTTCCAAAATCTTGCGCATGCCACTGGCAACAATCTTACCTCTATGAGTCTATGTGACTAGCGAGGTGACTACCCTCCTCTTAGACGTTCTCGGCAGAAACTTGTTCTGGCTGATAGGATGATGGCTGTTCTACCAGGGCCGGGTGGAGACGCGGTCCAAAGACAGTTGATGTTTTGGTAGGCATGTCCATCCATACTCTTTTGGATGGTAAAAGTGAAAACCCAAGCATTCTTGTTCTGGCTTGACTGTTTTTACATAAGATAGATTGTCTTGGGAAGCTATGGGTGTTTGTGGTTGATTATTGTTTTGAAAGACTGACGTCTAAAAGTCAACTCATTTATAATAAAAACGGTGTTATGATTATAATATCGTATGAAAACCTAACAAGCTTTACAAATCTGCAAAATAGATTACTAGATGCATGTAGCTGGTGTGTTCGTTAGGCGTCCAATTCATACTATAATTATTCAGGTCAGTTTCACTATTACCTCACCATCTAGTGGTGTCTGATAAACTGGAATAGTCGGCCTACACACCACTTACGATGACTTACCAATAATTGGTGCATCCAAAAATACAACTTGACGTCATTATGATTTAAATTTGATATTAATCTGACATTATAATATTACCCGATATGTGTGTGTGTGTGTGTGTGTGTGTGTGTGTGTGTGTGCGTGCGTGCGTGCGTGCGTGCGTGCGTGCGTGCGTGCGTTTATGTGACATAAAATGATATGTCGAAAAATCGAATAATTTTGTCTACGAATAACTTAAACGTGGGATGGTACGTGGTGTCAACGTAGAAGTAATGTCTTTGACTATCCGGCTGCAGCATCCCTCGGGTGGTGAAGAAGAGAGTAGTGAAGAAGATAAGAAGGGCCAAAGAGGATGGATGACAGATGCAAGGACACTGAAAAAGATTATCAGCAGGACACAACAAAAAGGCATATGAAATTCTCAAGATCCTAACCAAGACCCAACAGCACAAGGTGTCCATGGCGGAGAAGAGAGCAATGGTAATCTCCTGATGGAAAGCAGCGCTGTATTGAACCGATGGACGGAGTATTGCAACAATGTGTACAACTATTACCTCCAGTCAGACACCAGCATGACCCAGAGAGACCAGAACCAGAACAGAGAAGCTTAACGCATACCTGTCCCAAGGGACGAGGTTGAAGAAGCAGTGCGACGTTTGGAATCGGGAACGTAAACTGTGGTGGACAACAGATCGAGCTGCTGAAAAGGGGAGGCCGGTGAGGCAACAACAAAATTCTTCACAGACCTGTGCCAGAAGATTTGAGAGACAACAAATCGATTAGCCCCAGGAATGTCAACAGTCGTTCGACATTCCGCTGTCCCAAAACAGGAATTCAAACCAAACAGTACAAGAACTATATTCAATGATCAGCCTAATCAGTTACCACACCAAGAATATGGACGGGTAATTCTCAACCGGCTGAAGTCCATGGCCAAAGAACTCCTAGCAGAAGAACAAGCAGATTTCAGAGCGGGGAGGAGCACAATCGAGCAGATCTTCAGGCTGCTGTCGAAAAATTGTCGTCGCCGCGTCAGCGTAACTTTACCTGATTGTAACCTAGACAGGGGCACATTTCAAACGGTCTAAGAGGCACGTTAATTGGCCCATTCAAAAAAGTTGCACATGCCCCCAGTCCCCCTAGGTCCGCCTATGGGATGGACAACGTTAAGGAGTGGTCGACCAGAGCTTCTCACCACAGCTACTTGTCATTGTTATAAAAGTGAACTTTCTTGATAGTAAACACACACAGCTAATGGAATGTGGTGGACATGTTCAGTAACTGTTTACTAAAATGTCGTTTAGAGTTAGACCCTATATATTACGCCTCATCTCGGCGAGGAAACGGGGTGGTTAGCATAAAACGTGGTTGGTTGTGGACTCACCATGTGGCGCCACAGTTATCGACGCCGAAGTTCGGCAAGAGCTGTGCCTGTGGTTCAGCCACTATGTCTAGCGAAACGTCACTTTACTCGTGTACATGCGGAATCATCGAAGTCAATAAACGTACATTATTACAAAAATATTTCTATATAAGACGCATTTGTTGCTACGACAGTTTTGGTAGCTACTGTGGCTGTTAATAAATCGTAGACATAAGGCAACCAATCAGCTTTAGTTTTACATGTGAGTTCTCACTCTACACACCGCCATTTTGAAAAGAGAAAAGGTGGAAAATGTCGAAGCGGCATCGTATTGATGTTGGGGATTCCTCTATAAAGAGGTCTCGGTAAGGCAGTCACTAAAGTTTTGGAGATACTATTATGCGCAACATTATGACGCTATTAGTATAAAGTGAATTGTTGTCGTTAATGGGCAAATGTTTAATTTAAGTCGTGAAATTGAAGCCCGCGTCGCCGTGGGTGAAGTGTATTTACCCACATACAATCGTCATCATTCATTAAATGTTTACGATATTATTGTCCATGTTTACTGGTGTAGTTTCAATGAAATTGAAAACTAAAAACTATGCACATTATTTAATGAAGGATGTGGGTGTTGTAATATAAAGTCTCTCAAACTTCAAGTTCCATCACCGATTCCTGGTACTAGACTGCAATCTGTGAAAATGGCACGTGTAAGCGGTATGACTGACTATAAGGCGTACCACCACGCACGACCAAAATGTATGTACTGTTGTTAACCAAGCGGGCTGTTGGTGGCACTTAGGAGGTGTGTGTGTGCAGCCCGCCAAATTTCAGATATGTTCTTCACATTGGAGTAACAAAATTCGCAACTTTTATCATCGTTTGAGTTGTGGTAACTCGCCGGTTCCATTCGCCAGGTGGCGCTATTGTGTCAAGAATAAATGCTCGTCCGGAAAATCGGATAAAATACCTAAATTGTGTAACTCCTGGGTGAAATACAGACTCAAAATTTTGTATAATGTGCACACAAACCATATATATATACCATCGATGGCCAAACTATCTACCAACACATTATACTACATGGTTGTGTGTCATTATAGTCAAACCCCATGTAGGTATGTGGACAAGAATTTTGAACTTAACCAATGTCTAAACAAATAACACTGACGAAAAGAGCTTTAAAAACCCTAAACAATGATAGCAAAATCACTTAATTATGTTGAATATTAATGGAGTTATGATTTTCAGGAATCGGCCTTTGTTTTAGTCCTAATTACATACAATTGTGACTTTCCTCAAAAAAGCGTGTAACTTCCTTAATAATGAAGATATCTTCATAAAATGTGGAATGAAGATATATGCCAATGAATTCTTTCAAATGAACTAATTAAAACTGCAATATAATATACAAGTATTAATTAGTTAGTGTTAATGACTTTAATTACAGCCTTCCATGATTAAGTTAGCCACTTTCATAGCTGATATCTGAAAGAAATCCAACAACAATCCTGCTTTTGAGGTGTTGTTTCCAAATTTCTTCCCAGTCCACACCTGAAATTACAGAAACTATCCTAAAAACGAATCAGTAGTATACAAAATGTAGATGTTTTTACCTTTCAAAGCCAAATAACTGTTCTTGCTTTGGTGTTTTGAATGAACAGAGTATTTGATGACAACGATGAGCAGAGGATGATGTCCTCACATGGTCAGATCATCCATAATCAAATCTGCTGCTAACTCGAAAACAGACATCATAATCTGTGACGTCATCGTATATCTCGTTTTGAGCCTTGTTCAGTATAGATTGATGGAAAATGTTACTATACATACAATATTACTATATAGCATAGCAGATGTACTCTATCTGCATGAACAATGTTAAATTATTAAAGTAGATTGTGCATATTTGTTACAGATCCCCATTTGTTACATGCCATGAAAGTAGCATTATCACATGAAAAATAAAATGTTTTGTTATGCATGTAAGGAGCTTCTTCTTCTGAAGTAAATGTTTTCGATTTCATAAAAATCGGACAACTACTAACAAAGTTATTAATTTGGAAAGGTTACTGCCCCAGGGGTTTTCTTTGGACCGGTGAGCATGAAAAATAACACAGAAAGAATAGGATCACGGTATTTCCAGGGTGTACCCCTATTTTACCATTTTTAGTCCTTTGGCTGAAGGTCCAAGGGACTATTGCCATCACTCTGCGTCCGACATCCGCCGTTACCTGCCCTATCTCAGAAACCGTTCAGCAACTTTTTCTCTAATTTTGCATAGACATATCTTGGGGCACTGCCACTATGCACAAGAAATCTGTATTTGATTGAATCATTCTAAGGGCTCCCTAGGGCCTCCAAGGACCCCAAAACTGGTAAAAATGTAAAATTTTGCCTATTTAAAAAAACTGTTCATCAACTTTTTCTCTAATTTTGCATAGACATTTCATGTGGTAGTGCCACTGTACACAAGAAATCTGTATTTGATTCAATCATTCTATGGGCTCCAAAGGTCCCCTAAAATGCCAAATTTGCTAACTAAATGGTCTACTGTAGCAGCAGATCTAGCAGGCTTCCAGTCCTTTTGTTCAACTAATCCCTTTTCCCACACCATCTGTCACCTCACTGTGGCTGGCTGGTTAAAGTGTGACTAATCTGTAATTGGTCACTGGCAGAGGCTTGGGTCACTGTGGCTGGTGGTGGAAAGTGTGACTAATCTGTAATTGGTCACTGGCAGAGGCTTGGGTCAACACACTGCTGTACCAGAAACAGAACACTATTCCCCTTCCCAAAACATCTGTCACATACGGAGTCTGTGTCTTGTATGGATATATATTCTTATGCTGTTGTTTTATATAAGCAGAAAGTTAATTGAAATTAGTTATTCTTAGGCCACAGAAAAGTAATTCCCGGTTTCTCATCAATGCATGTATTTAAAAACATGTGCCACAACATTTTATTTTCTATTATAATTATTCCTCTGAATGCAATATGTTGTGCAATAAGTGAACAGTAAACATGTAAACATATTACTTCCATCATAATCCTTAATGATCTCTACCTATGATTCACCAAAAAAATTTGATTAATAATTACCTACAGGGTTGTTTGATTTATGCCGGGCAGAAACTGTTTCTGCAAAAAAACTTGATTAATAATTACCTACAGGGTTTGATTTATGCGGGGCAGAAACTGTTTCTGCCCGGCAGAAATGGCAACAATAGGAAATACATGCCATTGATGGGCAAACGTGTTCTTTTTATAGAAAACGTCAGTTTCTTTCTGTACCTGTCTACGTATGATAACCATTTGTTCGCCCTGCTCACAATAAACATCACATGAATGATAAAAGGAAGATCACTGCCACTTAACTTGTGGATTATTATAAAACTGCTCTGCTACTGCTTGGTGGACAGTAAGCTGCAACTGTCTTTGAGTTTGTTTACATTTTGACAAACTACTATTATATAGCACTAATTTTTTAATGAATCACATTTTGAGAATGCATGTCATTGTTTGCGGTGTAACTTTTGTATGCTTCATTTTCTGCTGATACAAGTTGCGTTCGTCTAAAAGATTATTCAATTACCTATCCAATGATAATACATATGTTGTGGTGTTGGAAATAAATAACTTTGGTATACTGTACATGAGGGTTGTGATAGGAAACTATTGGACATTGCGACAGTCCAGAAAGACAGTATGAGATGTGTCACTCAATATATGAAGTGTGACTTTCAGATACTTCATTTTGGAGTGCTATGGATTATGATGGGCCTCTCCATTAGCTCCCTATATATTTATGTGAAATATATCATTATGTCATTAAAATATTTTAGAATAGGCTAACGCTAAGCTGTAACTGTTTTTGAGTTTGTTTACATTTTGACAAACTACTATTATATAGCACTAATTTTTGAATTGGCATGACTAATGCTAATATATCCCACAAAATTACTTCTACAGGAAACAACGTTGGTGTAAATTATTATCCCATTATTCTTACTGACAAAGACCTGTAAGTTAGGTGAGTAACACCTTTGAAGTTCTGATAGCAGGACGCCTTTGGTGAAGTCTGCTAATATATCCCACAAAATGACTTCTACAGGAAACAACGTTGGTGTAAATTATCATCCCATTATTCTTACTGACAAAGACTTGTAAGTTAGGTGAGTAGAACCTTCAAAGTTCTGACAGCAGGACGCCTTTGGTGAAGTCGAGACAAAAGTTTGACAAAGGCTTCAAGTTCAAACGGTCTATCACCGTCGAGCTGACCCATTTTTTATTTTCTTTAGACTACCTTTTGCTCTCAAATAATCTGTCCTCTTAGTTTTACACATAAAGACATAATCTGGCATAACTTGATAAGTCTTTGTAGCAGCACATTTGTACTTCCAGTGTATCATTGCAACATAACATACATATTACATACTGTGTGCCACATTTGAATGTTGTGCATGTAATATTTCCATGCAATCCATTTGCATATATAATTTCAACAGCCGTTTTCTTCATTTTCACTTTTTGACCCCTACCATGTTCAATGCTCCATAACTTCGCCAATTTTTGTAGCAGTCATATAATTTGTAAAGCACCATACCAAACCTTTACAAGGATGTAAGAAAACAATGTTAACATTTTTTCTGACTTATCACTCATTTGGTCAGCCGGGGTCACATATAGACGTATTAGTCCAAAGGACTTCAGGGCCACTTAGCCCATTTTTTCAACATAAACTAAATAAAACTAATAGATAAGGCTCAACAATAAATATCTTGGGTTACATGCGGTCAGAAAATAATAACAGACGTGGTCGTAAATGAACACAGACGTGGTCGTAAAATAGATGTAATTATCTTAATTTTTTTTAAATTTCAAAATAAAAACGACGTAGACGAAGTTAAACTTACCCTCGACAGCAGCCCAGCAGTGAATGAGGTAAATGACCGGAAATAGAACATGAAAACTTGAAACAAAACATTACCTGGGTGCCCGGCAAATGAGATGGCGCTGTGGTGATTGCAAGTCGACGCACGCGAAATGATCCAGTTTGCGGAATTCATTGAAGTGCCTAACATTGGGGACTTTGTATCCCTCATGACTCGGAGATTATATTAATGTTGATCCCCTCTCAATTTGGGACGTAAAATAACACTGAGAACGACAAACACCCTGGCAGTGACCACTCTCAGTAGTGACCACCCTCGGTAGTGACCACTCTCGGTGCCAGCATACAAAACCAAAGGTTGGTTTGGCGATAATCTTCTGAAAAAGGCTTAGTTGAATGGAACCTCGTAAGACCATAACATTGTAACCACAATATATAAAGACTTGTCAGTTAATAGAACGAATGCTGGAAACAACTAGCAGTTGAACTAGAACTATATTTGGTGTAAAAGGTTCAAACATTGGGGATGAACCGTGTAACTCTCATGACTCTTGAGATCACGCTAACCGTTTCAGGGACTTCTGAAAGTAAGATCATTTTCTATTTAAATACAAAAAGAGTAATAGTCAGATGAAACAGCATAACTTTTGTTCACTAATGTATACGCTTGGACTGTCATCCGACACAATGTGCATGGTAAACATACATGTATAATCAGCGTTCGAAATAGCACTTGTCCGTTTGTCCGGGACAAGTGATTTTTGGCCCGGACAAGTAAAATGACTCTACATGGTTATCCGGTGGACAAGTGAAAATTTATAGTAAATGGTGACGCGTGCAACGCTGAAACTTCTTATTTGAGGAAATTCAAACGTAAATGAAGTTCGCTAGCAATCGCACGCGTTGCAATTTTGTTAGTGTGTCGGCGTCTTGTCGTTCCGCAGCCAGTGTGTTATACATCAGTGTTCGACCGAGTTTAGTGCCTGCGTTAACAGGGTCATCCGCTGAGCGCACCGACCTAGCTCTGTCATATGCGTAGGACAGACTCCGCATCAGCCATCGTTGATCGAGGCTGTATTTCATAAAATCGTAAATCGTTCAGTTTGGCTGACGTACAACTTGCTTTCACTCACGGATCACATTTGATGAACTTTGGAAATAGTAGACTTTGTATCGCTATCTGTTATTTGAATAATTATATAGTTTTAACCATTACTACGCCTAACCCACACGGACTCGGCAGTCTTCCAAGTCATCGAACGTTAGCCGATCCAGATCGGTGACAATTTTCAAAACTTGTAACTGGCTCTCCGGTAAATCCATGGTGGTGGTTGATAAACATAATATTAATGAAATTTCAGAAGTGTTGTATTTATGTAACATTTATTTTAACCGTAAATTGCTAGTTTTCGAAGCCGAATTATGCAAGATGCACGGCCGGGGACGGGGTGCCAACCGCTGTTGACATGTTGGCTTCCGCCAACTACAGCGGTCTGCACGCGGCAGCAATGTTATGACACTGTTAAAACTGTTTTATCATCATTGAAATGGTACTGTAACAATTAGAAAAAATATGCGATGATTAATTGTTTGCTGATGATTAATTGAATATTATCTTCGTTTGTAAAATACAGAACTTTGTTAATATTGAAGATCATAGAGGTTGAACAAAATAATATCAGATTATATACTTTATTATGATTTTTGTGAAGACATTTCCTGGCTTTGCATTGGTGGTGTTCCTGGTGGTTGAGTGGCATCTTCAATGACAAACTGATGCCAAAATTTTACAGCAGCGTTATTTGATATATATATATATATATACATATACCATATTAAACATAAACAGTGTGGCATATGGTGAAACATTTCCCAACAAATAAAAATTTGTGTTGCGTTTTGTCACTACTTTTCACCAGACATTTTCTCCATAAAGGAGGCAACATCTCAATGAGCAAGTTGATTTTATTTTATACACCATTCCCCCAAGAAAACAATGGTATAAAACTTGTTCACGTATCTTGGATAATTATCTCGTTATGTACAATCCTTTAGTAACACCACTACGCGAAAGAACACAATGGCAGCGTGTGGCATCACTGAGTGAATTTATGCAAATTTTTGAAATATCTTCTGTCAACGATATCTGTTTTTGTGTTTTGTTTCTTATAACAAATAAACCAACAAACTAAAGTATTTTGGTCAACATTTTGATGTAAATTTATTTTTGAAGCAGTTACTGTCGTTGAAAATAACATTAAGTTTGTTGCCACCGAAATAGCGAAGTGGGCGAAAATAGGTGCTGCTGTCGGTTCACTCCAATTTGAAACCTTCAAAGTACGTTTTCACGGACAGATATCGTATCAGTTAGCATGCCTGTGCATATTATGTCGTCTAGTCTTGTCTGCCTCCTTGTTATCATCAATATGAAGTAAATTAGCAGAGTTATCCTTAAAAATTGTCGAAATTTGAGGATACTTGCGACTTGTCCGCTACCTTTGGTTTCAATTTATGTGGGGGTAGCCGACTTCTATGTTGAATACCCAATGAATGGCCTTGATTTGGTGATTCCTACATGTTTCCCAATGACGACAAGATACTGATGTCATTCAATGTTAATCAACCAATAGGGGGGTCCATAACACTATGGCACAGGGTTTCAACACCAAGTGCAGACTATCAATAGAATCGTATCTCGGATAGAAAAGGTAACTACAACTATAATCGTATCCTAGATAAAATGGGATAAAGGCCTGGCACTTCATTTGTTGGCCTACTAGTCTAGTAGTAAACACTAGTACACTATCACAATATACAGGCAGCACAAAGCACACATAGTGCATGTCACTTCCAATGAATAAGTGTGATGTTTACAGTTGATGTCTCTTTCAGTGATCCCGAAGACAGAGACAGTCGCTCCTACCACTCAGAAAAAACATCACCGCCCGAGGTACCCATCATCATGCCGAAGCCATCACTCACGCTTAATCCATTCTCAGGTAAAGTACCATGCAACCATCAATAGTGACTTCTGGACCATCTTTTCTTAACTTGTGCATCCTCACACACCAGAAGGTGCTGCTAATTACACAAGTCTCGGAGATCGCCTTGTGAAACTCTGAATATAAGCTCAGCCAATAAAATCGCTTGCCGGCAAATTCTGGTGGTCTTCATTTCAGCCACATGCTGTTCGAGTTACATGCATGTTATGTCTGGGAAGTAGACGTAGTTATTTGAATATACTACACAATACCACTCAGCGGCTCGTCAGAGTGGTCGAACGGGTAATTATATTGAGATTCCCAGAAATCGAAGGCTTCGTCTTGGAATTGGGGCACTTGTCAAATGGATGTCTGCACAGTTCTCACGGGTGGTCACAACCGGCTAAATCAGTTAAGACTTAAGAGGTTGATACAGCTAACTTCCACACAATTCCGTACATATCTACCAAGGGTAGTGTACGTAGTCATCACACTTGGCTTGTGAGGATGCTTTTATGTAGACAGTCTGGTTGTTAAAACATAAAAGAAACCTGGAATAAATTTGATGCTTTTCATAAACTCTGTCTTGTTCTAAGTTTGAGTTGGAGTGAGAAGTATTAATCTAATGTTTTTATAGCAAATACTTATGTGTCCTCCCCCAAGCTTGCTTTCTACTCTTAACCCATTAAAAGCGGATAGGTTACCCTGGCAGTCATCAACCAGCCAAACTAATTAGAAGGTTGGTTTACAAGCATGCTAAATAAGTGCTATCTCCAGTAAGTCAATTGACCATTGAGCTGGGTTTGTAGGCTTGCCGTACACACCCCGCTACTGGGAGTTGTTCCGCAAACGCACCCAGCTGCCCGTGTGGGAGTACAAGGAGAAGTTTATCGATATCATGAACAAGAATCAGGTGATGGTGCTCGTCGGCGAGACAGGCTCCGGAAAGACGACACAGGTTAGTGCCGTTGCATGTGATCAGTAGCATTCTTTGCTCGGAGGTTAATTGGTTAAAAATGATGTTTTCGGTTCCGATAACAGGAATCAGTCGGGGTGATAATTATTTGCTAACAGGATGCTTGCTGAATGCGTTTTCTTGATTGTGGGAGCTTAGTGAATTCACTGAACATCAATGGGCCTTGCAGCTATCCCAGCTGGTGGCTGCAATATTGACAACAAAACATGTTTACAATCTGAATGTTTTATTTGAAATGTTCAAATTGTAAACACTGTTTCATGCTTATTAAACACACATTTTGGTGGGCTGTATACCATCAATTTGTTTATTTTAGTACTAAGAACATAAACATGAAGGATAGCCTCGTTTGTCTGTGAAATTGGCTTATTTATGGGAATGCCACGACCAACATATCACGCTAGAGAACGACCTGCATCCTCGCACGCCAGGGGTCGCTGCTGCTGATTACGTCGGTGCCAGCCAGTAGTACCCCCTGGCTGATCGCTTTGCAAAACTCTGAATTTAAGCTCAGCCTATGAAATCGCTCACTAGATCAGTGAATGTCGGCAGGTCAGGTGGTCATAATAAAACTAATTTCAACCAACCATGACTCGTGTTACATGCAATGTTTAGAAAGTAGAAGCAATTATTTAAATATACAATACCGCTCAGCTGCTCATGCTAATGGGTGAACGGGTCATTATATATTGGGATTCCCAGAAGTCGTTTATCCGTCTTCAAATTGGGGCGGGTATTTGCGCTGTTCTCATGGGTAATGCAGTCAGTTACTAGTTTGACTCGGCTAACTTCCGCACTTCACATAGGGGATCAGCCAGGGCTAGTTTTGCATGGCAAACAGCCCTGGCTTGCGAGGATGACGACCGGTGGAAGCTGAATTCATTCCTGGCTGATGTATCAGTTCAAGGCGTGTTTGCTTCATTTAATGGATGTTATTTACTTCCTTAGTTTTTCTTCTAAACCAATTATCTGGGGGTAACCAATTGTTTGAGTGATCAGACATCCTGCAGCAGTAGTAATGTACCGTTGTCAGCATTGTTGACAAAACAAGGCTTGATGGAGGTCATGCACACATTTTTTATTGTGACGTGGGCAAATGCATCTTAGCAGATCCGTCAATTGTTATCATCATCTGAAAGTGTTCCTCTGTTTTGTGCATTGCCAGATCCCGCAATGGTGCTTGGAGTGGGTGCGCGCACGCTACCAGAAACGAGGCGTGGCGTGCACACAGCCCCGTCGAGTGGCAGCTATGTCAGTGGCAGCGCGTGTCGCTGAAGAGATGGACTGCGGCCTTGGGCAACAGGTCGGATACAGCATTCGATTCGAAGACTGCACCTCCGCCAACACGATACTCAAGTAAGTCTACACACCTCTGCCAACACAGTATTCAAGCAAATCTACACACCTCCGCCAACACAGTATTCAATGAAGTGTACACATCTCCGCCAACACAGTACTCAAGTAAGTCTACACACCTCTGCCAACACAGTACTCAAATAAATCTACACACCTCCGCCAATACAATTCTCAAGTAAGTCTCACACCTCTGCCAACAATACTCAAGTAAATCTATACACTGCATGTGCATGACAGATGGTATGTTACTGAGTGTTAACGAAGCCGTACTGTCACTGCAGGTATATGACAGATGGTATGTTACTGCGAGAAGCCATGTCAGATCCTCTGCTTGAGAACTACGGTGTGGTCATGTTGGACGAGGCCCACGAACGCACACTCGCCACTGATATACTCATGGGGCTGTTGAAGGAGGTTGCTAAGCAACGTAGTGACCTCAAAATCATTGTCATGAGTGCCACGCTCGATGCAGGAAAATTCCAGGTATGGTAATTGAATGATGGGATTGGTATAGAATTTTAAAATGTATAACGTGTTGCTCCATTATAACTTCTACTTTCTGGAGCATGAAGATTGGATGTAGAGAACTGGGGTAAGAATCATCTTGCTGCTGTTTCAAAGCTTGTGCAATTGCGTTCACTCCACGTTGCCTCGGTTCACTCAGCTGTATGAAACATTACCTGACTGTAGACAGTGTTAGGTATCTGTGAACAAATGTCTTCACACAGTAATTTAAGTGTGGCTGAATTTGTTATGTTGGTGTAAATAGGTCTTACAGGGGATGAAGTTTATAGTGCTTTGAGCGGTCTTATGGACTGGATACCACACTATAAGGCGTGGGATTCATAGAGTTATGGGGGTACTTTGTTGGGAGGGAAGATATGTACATGAGAGATGGCCTTCATCTAAGTGGAAAGGGGGCAGCAGTATTATCAGAGAATCTGCTGCGATCTGTTGACAGTGGGACAGGTTGCATCTATTTAAACTAAATTCGCAGGAGGGACTCGCAGAGAAGCCTGAAACTGGAGGCATATATAAAGACAGCAAAAATAATTAAGCAAAGAACAGTCTGGAAAACTGTTCTGAAGCTGGATATAAATGTGTTTGTTTAAATGCAAGGAGTATAGTAAACAAAAGAAATGAACTAAACATTATGGTAGAAGATATTGACCCTCACATAATAGGTATAACCGAATCATGGGCAACCACCGATATATATCAGAATTGGGACTGACAGGATATGTAATGTTTAGGAAAGATAGAATAGGAAGAAGGGGAGGTGGAGTTATTTTATATATTAAAGAATCTATCCAGGCTTATGAAATAAAATTAGACAGAGAAGCAGATTGCGAAGAAGCTGTTACATGAAACTCAACGTTAATGGTTGGATTAGTTTATCGAAGTCCAAACATAAGCATAGAAGAGAATGAAAAAATACAAAACGCTATAAGGGAAGTGAGCAAACGGGACTGTGTTATTATGGGGGATTTTAACCATGGGCATATAAAATGGAAATCTCTACAGAGTATGGGTAGTGAGGACCACAAGTTTTTAGTTTTAGTACAAGATAGTTTCATTTCTCAACATGTGCTAGAACCAATCAGGGGAGAGAATGTGTTAGACATAGTTTTGTCCTCACAGAATGAATTAGTTGACAATGTCAGGATATGTGAGCCACTGGGGAATAGTGATCACAACCAGATACATTTTACCATCAAAGTAAAATCAGAAAGGAATAGTAAAAAGCAGTACAGGAGAAATTTCCACAAAGGAAAATATAAGGACATAAGGAAATATTTAGCAAAGATAGACTGGAATAACACACTGAAGAATAAGACAGCAACAGAATGCTGGAATATCTTAAAGAGTGAAATTGAATGCATCATCGTCAAATTTGTTCCCTTAAAAAACACGGGAAACGGTCCAAAAAGAAACACTTATCGAAAGAAGCCATTAGAAAAATTAAGTCTAAACAAACGATGTGGAAGTCATATAGACGTACTGGAAATGATGAAGACTACAACATTTATAAAGAAGCACTAAACCAAGCTACAGCTGAAATTAGAAATTCAAAGAGAAGCTATGAACATAAATTAGCTTGTAATATAAAACATGACAGCAAGAGTTTTTATGCGTATGTTCGAAGCAAACAGAAAGTTCAGGATAAGGTCGGTCCTCTAGAAGATAGTGCTGGAAATATAATATCAGAAGGATTCTTAATGGCAGAAGACCTGAATGAGTATTTTAGTTCAGTGTTTACCAGAGAAGACACTAGTTCACTGCCAGTACCAGAGGCTAAGTTCAAAGGGGCAGAATCAGACTATTTAAGACAGTTAATTGTAACCCCAGAAATGGTAGCTAAGAAAATTAGGGCTATGAAGGATAATAAATCGCCTGGAGTGGATGGTATTCCACCCAAACTACTATTGGAAATTGTAGAACAAATTAGCATACCGCTTGCAACAGTTTTCAACTTGTCATTAGAAGAGGGAGTGGTTCCTTTAGAATGGAAAGAAGCAAACATTATACCGTTATTTAAAAAAGGTTCGAGAAACAAGTCAAATAATTATAGACCAGTTAGTTTAACATCTGTGATTTGTAAATTATTAGAAAGACTAATTAAAGATCATATAGTGGATTTTCTTGTTAAACATAACTTAATAAACCCGTCTCAACATGGGTTTCTAAAAGTGAGGTCATGCTTAACAGATGTTGTGTTTTTTGAAAGATATCACTAAGTGGGTAGATGATGGATCACCAGTAGATATCATCTACTTAGATTTTCAAAAAGCTTTCGACAAAGTGCCACATCAAAGATTACTGCTTAAAATAAAGGCCCATGGCATAGGAAATGGTATAATTAACTGGATAGAAAAATGGCTGATTGACAGAAGACAACGTGTGGTATTTGATGGGGAGGCTTCAAACATGAAATCAGTTTTGAGTGGGGTTCCACAGGGATCAGTACTGGGACCTATATTATTCTTAATATATAAACAATTTGGACGATGATATAGCTAGCAAGGTGTTGAAATCTGCAGATGATACAAAAGTGTTTAGAAGGATTAAAAGTGATGGAGATAGACAGCATTTACAAGATGATCTTGACAGGTTGATCAAATGGTCTGAAAAGTGGCAAATATTGTTCAATTTTGGGAAATGTAAATGCCTTCACACAGGACATGGGAACGAATATGTAGAATATACAATGGGGGGAACTGTACTAAGTACTACTGTAAAAGAAAAAGACTTGGGGCTGACAATTTGTGCTGACATGAAGGTTTCAGAGCAGTGTGGAATTGCAGCTTCAAAAGGAAATCAAATCCTTGGATTGATTAGGCTAAATATAGCACATAAAGAAAAAGAATTAATAATACCGCTGTACAAAACAATAGTTAGGCCTCATTTAGAATATTGTATACAAGCGTGGAGGCCATACCGCAAGAAGGACATAGATATGCTAGAAAGAGTACAGAGGAGAGCGACTAAAATGATACAAAAACTGAGGGATCTTAGTTATGAAAAATGCCTAAAAGAATGTGGTTTAACAACACTAGAGACCAAGAGATTGAGAGGAGATCAGATAGAAGTGTTTAAAATATTGAATGGTTATGAAAATATTGATAGAAATATGTTTTTTTTTTAAAGAAATATAGAAAGACTAGAGGACATGAAGTTACATTAGTAAAGGAGCAGTGTAGATTAGACGCAAGAAAGTTCTCTTTTTCACAAAGGACTGTGAATGAATGGAACAGATTATCTGATGATTGTGTGGGTGCTAGTAGTGTGAATATGTTTAAAAATAAAATCGACACATACCTCAGAAGGGCTGGATATATGTAGATAAAAGGGTTGGACTCTCGATAAGCCAAATGGCTTCCTTGTCCACCTGCCATCTAGAGTTAATTCTCTGGATGGCAATCTTGTTAAATAAGATTTTCACATTTTAATATTTGTCCTGAATAACCATTGGAGGTAAGCACGGTTGACTGATTGATCAGGAAAGTGGAATGCATTGGTTAGAACATCAGACTCTCAGTCAAGAGATCCCGGGTTCAAATCCTATGCCTCTATGTGGAACCTTGGACAAGTTCATTCACTCTACGATCCTCCAGTTCATTCAGCTGTATGAGTGAGTACCTGGCTATAGACAGTGTTGGGTGTTTGTGTATGAATAGTCCTCATGCATTAATTGCAGCATGGCTGAATTTTTCCCAGAGAAGTCGAGATGGTGTTCGATTGAACATGTCTGCCAGGGAGTAAAGTGTACGACACTTTGAGCAGTTCTAAGGACTGGATACTGTGTTGTTACTATAAGGACTTTTCTTTTCTTAAACCAGAACTACTTTGACAAGGCACCCCTGATGAGCGTGCCCGGGCGAACGCATCCAGTGGAGATTTTCTACACCCCTGAGCCAGAGCGTGACTACCTGGAGGCGGCCATACGCACCGTGTTGCAGATCCACATGTGTGAGGAGATCGAGGGAGACATCCTTCTCTTCCTCACGGGCCAGGAGGTGAGGCAGCATGGCCATTTGTAGGACTGGTAGTACACTTGCGGTGCAATAATAATAATAAAATAATTTCTTTTGTGCCAATATCCTAGGAAAATCGAGCTCAGTGGCACAGCGAAACCAAAGGATTGCAATCTTGTACTTGTAATGTGAAAGTCGTCAACATAGTGATGGAAGAACTAAGAAGCTAAGGAAGATAGACAATATTAAAAAGATAGGTTTTCAGATGGCGCGGAAATAAAACTATATTTCCTGCTTATGTCACGCTGACTGAAAGTTAATTCCACAGAGTTGTTGTTGCAACCGAAAAGGCTTGAATTTCGGCATTCGTATTAACTTTGGGAACAGAGTAGATTAGAACTAGATGACTGTAGCTGTCTGGACTTTCTTGCTGGAGTGAGAATGCAGAATCAAATTTATGTACGAATAGTGTGCGCATTGATTGCTGAATGCTTCCCAGTGAAATCACAAGATGGTTTTTGATTGGACATATCTGCCCGGGAGTTAAGTACTATGAGCAGACCTGAGGACTGTATACTGCGTTATATAAGAACTTACCTTAAAAAAACTTACTTTGATCTTGTTTCTGCCGCCACCAGGAGATAGAGGAGGCGTGTAAGCGTATCCAGAGAGAGGTGGACAACCTGGGCCCAGACGTTGGGGAAATGAAGTGCATCCCCCTCTACTCCACCCTTCCCCCAGCCCAGCAGCAGCGGATCTTTGAGCCGCCCCCTCCCAAGCGCGCCAATGGCGCCATCGGTCGCAAGGTGGTCGTGTCGACCAACATCGCCGAGACATCTCTCACCATTGACGGCGTCGTCTTTGTGATCGACCCTGGTTTCGCCAAGCAGAAGGTAAGCTGATTAACACATCCTTCAGAGTTGCTGAATAGATCGAATGTAGATTTGAATTTATGCAGTAATAGTTATATCATGTGGTACTCATGTGAACTGCCTTGAATTGAATTGACTTGAGACACAGGCGGAGGAGTATCATGAGGTCATAGACCATATCTGATTATTTGTCCCTGTATGTCGCCTTGGAAAACCGTTCATGTTCACAAACTGTTGAACATGTTAGTGTATTTACATGATGTTTGTGTTGTGTAAACATTTCATATTACAGTGGACCCTCACTATTAAGGCCGCCCTTGGGACTGAGCAAAAGTGACCTGAATAGCGAGGTGACCATATTAGTGAGACTAATTTCCTATGCTTTACTGTTACTAAAATAATTTGGGACTGTCCTAGGGTGACCTTAATTGCGAGGTGGCTGTATTACCAAGGTGACCATAAAGTGAGGTTCGACTGTATGAATTAATATGACACTCGAGTAATAACTGAACGTGATGACATTCCAGGTGTACAATCCACGTATCCGTGTCGAGTCGCTGCTCGTGTCGGCCATTAGTAAGGCAAGTGCCCAGCAAAGGGCAGGTCGAGCTGGGCGCACAAAGCCGGGCAAGTGTTTCCGACTGTACACGGAGAAGGCATTCATCCACGAGATGCAGGAGCAAACGTATCCCGAGATACTCCGGAGTAACCTAGGCTCCGTCGTGCTCCAGCTGAAGAAACTTGGCATTGACGATCTTGTGCACTTTGACTTCATGGACCCCCCAGGTTTGTAGCGTCGGTGTGACAATGTCTCGGTTATTTTATAATACAATATGAATTGTTACTTTTATATCTTATCTGTTACATTTTCTCAAATTCTAGTGCAGATAAGTAAATAGGCCAGATTTTCTTTTTACATGTTTTCCTTATACGACACACAGTATCTCATTACACGAAGGACTGGATCATTTTGTTATCAGTTTAATCATATCACTATCATTACAGTTAATCAATGTAACCTATGACCAATTGCCCCATATCAGTATAAGTGCCAAGTAGCAATTAATCGCTTGCATAAATGTCCCCAAAAATGTTGGTGAACGATTTATTAGTTGTCTTTATCAGTGTTTGTCCGTCTGGTGACGCAACTACCGAGTCGTGCCATGATGTATTCTAGGCTAGCTAGGGAGGTCTCCATTAGATAAGGTTAATTCAGGACATAAAGTGTTGGCGTAAGTTGAAAGTTACATGCTGATAATACATTTGACCCGGGAACTGCTACCGATTATATTACAGAAAATGACAGCAGTATAGAGAGCGTCAGGTCGGGTGAAGTGAGCAAATCTAGCAATTGGTACAAACGATTAATCGCTTCCAAGATGAGTGATTAGTGGGAGCAGTTGGGAGCGATTGCTCAGCTTATAAATTATGCCATGATATCTAATAAATATACCTTGTTCCTGACAGCTCCGGAGACATTGATGCGAGCCCTGGAACTGCTCAACTACCTGGCTGCCATCGACGACGATGGCGAACTGACAGAGCTGGGCTCCATGATGGCGGAGTTCCCTCTTGACCCTCAGCTCGCCAAGATGGTCATTGCCAGCTGTGATAACGGCTGCTCCAATGAGGCCCTCTCTATCACCGCCATGCTCTCAGGTAAGGACCACCGCTGATGTCTGCACCGACCCCACTCAGATCTATCTACCTATAGTCTGTCAACCCCGTTGGGAGTCGGTAGTGTAGCGTGTGTGCTGTTTATTTGTTTTATCCAGTCATTTCGGTTGCTGGCCCTCAGTACAGCTTCTGTTACCGTCCAGGTTGGGCACAATGCCATCAACGTTCCCTCTGGGTATGGTGGGTTTGGATTCATCATGGCATCGAATGCCTTCTACACATATGACAACTGTCGGCACATTCGACCTATGGCTACTCGTTTTTGCCTGTAGTAGTTCAGTTTTGTAGATATCAGCATTGCTTTGATTATTTGAGTCACAAGGAATTTGAAGAAGCATCAATCAGTCTGTTTGTGTATTATCTCCATGTTGCTTATCAGCATTACCGTGTTTACATATTCCTTTCACATGTTTATTTTATGTTGGAAATGTATTGTCTGTCATTAACATTTACGATTACTTTGTTACCATCATAGTGTTCAGAGCATACTCGGCTACTCCCGTCATTGTTTCTGTGATACAGCCTAGTATAGATAGTCCATAATTAGTTTCTACATTTTACATAAATGTATGTAATAAATACACTTCTTCAAATGCCCCACCTAATTTAAATCAGATGTCCAGTATTTATCAGGAGGTCAGGAGGAGTTATTATTGTATTATGAGGAATTGTTACATTTATTGATAGATTGATAGTTTCCTTTTACCTATGTGGACATATTGACTTAAATGAGTATCTGGAAAGAAAGTTGTTTAATATTTAATCTAGTGTTGGGGTTCTCTGCCTGTTTTATTTCCCTGTATCACATTGTAACAACTTGGGATGAGTGGAATAAAAATTGCATGAACGCAGAAAGACGTGACATCAACTTGTGTAGTTGGTATCCAGTATACCGAGGTTTGCATACATCAAAATCAAAGGTGCATGTGACCTACGTCAAGCTTTGCCTTACAACCAATGTTGATAATGGTTATATATATGAAAAACGTTACCTTTGCTGCATGACATCTCATAAATCAAACATTTCCACGTACAGTTGTCACTTTAGAAAATTTGCAGTATGTTTTTGTCATAAAGAAACACTTGTAGCAAGAATTTCAACAAAATATACAACAGAATGCACAAATCCACCACATGTGAGGCATCCACATTTTGATGGCTTGACGGAGGTTTTGCTAGGCAACAGGTCACGTGATGGATAGGTCATTTGGGGGTGGGATAAGGATCGCAGGAATGTTGCTACCCTAATTCGCTGGCTTCGTTTTAGTCGTCACCTTGTATGCGTGTGTGGGGCTAATGGCGGTGGACCGGGGTGTGCACCCCCACCGACACCTGTTTAGTTCCGCAGTGCTTCGTGCGCCCCACCGAGGTGAAGAAACAGGCGGACGAGGCAAAGATGAGGTTTGCTCACATCGATGGCGATCACCTTACCCTGCTCAACGTCTACCACGCCTTCAAACAGAGTCAGTACCATAAGAAATATACTGTTCATGGCTCCAAGATTCCATTCGACAGCAAGAAATGAACTTACTTTTGAGGAAATGTTGAAACTATGCGACATTTCGACCCGTCTACGGCGGATCCGTTGTAGATGGGTCGAAACTTTGCATATGTTTCAACATTTGCTCCAAAAGTAAGTTTATTTCTTGCTGTCTAGAGTCGGTACCATCTACTCGCAGTCAGAATCTGTTTATTATTGGCAACTGTTCAGTTGGATTGAACATGATAAAATACACAAAACCACACGTGTATAACATTGTGTGATAAACCACACGTGTATAACATTGTGTGATAAACCACACGTGTATAACATTGTGTGATAAACCACACGTGTATAACATTGTGTGATAAACCACACGTGTATAACATTGTGTGATAAACCACACGTGTATAACATTGTGTGATAAACCACACGTGTATAACATTGTGTGATAAACCACACGTGTATAACATTGTGTGGTAAACCACACGTGTATAACATTGTGTGATAAACCACACGTGTATAACATTGTGTGATAAACCACACGTGTATAACATTGTGTGATAAACCACACGTGTATAACATTGTGTGGTAAACCACACGTGTATAACATTGTGTGATAAACCACACGTGTATAACATTGTGTGATAAACCACACGTGTATAACATTGTGTGGTAAACCACACGTGTATAACATTGTGTGATAAACCACACGTGTATAACATTGTGTGATAAACCACACGTGTATAACATTGTGTGATAAACCACACGTGTATAACATTGTGTGGTAAACCACACGTGTATAACATTGTGTGATAAACCACACGTGTATAACATTGTGTGATAAACCACACGTGTATAACATTGTGTGATAAACCACACGTGTATAACATTGTGTGATAAACCACAAGAAATTGTGTTAAAATAATACAGAAAATTTTGTACATGATAAATGTAGTGCAATTACATTAAAATTAACTGGTTGGCTGTGACGACAATTGTTAATTGTGACAGACTATGATAACAAAGTAGTAAACATGACAGTTGATTGTTAACTTGTTGGACCACAAGCCATTATGACAAATAGTAGTAAACGTATGACAGTTGATTATTAACTTGTTGGAAGACAGACTATGTGGACAAAATAGTAAACATGACAGTTGATGGTTAATTTGTTGGCTGACAGACCATGATGACCCTCAGTGGGCATACGACAACTTCATCAACTACCGGTCAATGAAGAGTGCAGACAACGTGAGACAGCAACTGGCCCGCATCATGGACCGCTTCAACCTTCGCCGCTCCAGCACTGACTTCAGCAGTCGTGACTACTACATCAACATCAGGAAGGCGCTCGTCGCTGGCTTCTTCATGCAGGTATGCGTAACAAAATCCTAGGTTCATTATTCACAGAGCCGCAACACAACACTTGTGTGGGCCACTCCACTCCAGAGAGTGGCAACGACACATTTTTATTCAGAACTACACTATCGTTCGCGCCAAGTTCCAAACTCTTTAATGTCCTCACAACTGCCGCTGTCTACTCCCAACGCAGAGCTCCAAAATGTCAAACTGCCGGCCACGCCCAGTCTATTCTTAGCCACCACACTTGGCTGATTACGTAACAACTCATTATGTAAGTTGTACAAGGCTGACCTACAGTCCAGCCACTGTCAAACTAATTAAAACTAATTACAAAACTATGTTTTTTTAACATCCGCATCTAATGCAGTCTGTTTTATGGACATTACACAGTCGTATGTATTAAACAGTCATAAACAGTGGAACCTCAATATTAAGGTCACCCTCAGGACTCTCAATAGCGACTAATTTCCTATACTTTACTGTTACAAAACCATTTGGACTGTCCTAGGGTGACCTTAATTGTGAGGTGGCTGTATTACCTAGGTAACAAGGTTCTACCGTATACATATTATTGGTTGCAACCTTGATGGAATAGAAAATATTAAAAAAATATCTTGATAAAACAAGATAAATAAAAAAATTAGTTTACATTGAATTTTAGGATGTTGGTTTTGTGTTAAATAACACATCACGACTTGGAACTTGCCCACAGCTTGTACAAATAACACTGTACGAAGCTTGACAATGTTAGGAACACAAAATAACAAACATACATTTTATGGTTATGTCTGAAGCGCAATGTTCACTGAATGTTTAGATCTTTTTATGTCCTTTCCTTCCAATGTGTGTTAGTGTACCTGCACCTTCTGCCACCTCACAACCCCGTCTCACCTGTCGACAGGTAGCCCACCTGGAGCGCACTGGTCACTACCTAACGGTCAAGGACAACCAGGTGGTGCAGCTTCACCCGTCCACCTGTCTTGACCACAAGCCCGAATGGGTGCTCTACAACGAGTTTGTGCTGACCACCAAGAACTACATCCGCACGGTGACGGACGTCAAACCTGAGTGGTCAGTTACTCCCAGTTACTGTAATCTAGATATTGAAGGGTCGTAGTTTGTTCATCTACCCGGAATTAGCAGGAGTAGTAAGTAGTTTCTAACTGGAAGTCTGCTGTGTTGACTGGGAAAGTGAGCATTGTTGAACATCACAGGGTATTGCAGTTAACTCAGACAGTAAAGCTTGTTTTGATACTGGATGTTTTGTGTACTATTTGAACATGCACCCTGGTCGTGCCTTCAGTTGCGACCGTTGGTACGGGCTCATTAAACACAATTTGGCGGGCAGTATACCTTCAACAGTAGTAGTCTTAAGAACATTATATTAATTAATACATGAAAAACTTGGAATAGACTATGTCCTTTTAAAGGGAAACAAAACATCTTTTTGGGCCTGTATGCATCTGAGAGTTAATAAAAGCTAACCATTAGCAACGACAATGAAGAATATTAATGCCAGCAGTTTACTAGAATAACCTTGTTGAAGACCATTTCAATTGCACAGGCAGTGCGATTGTGAGAGAAACCTGATGTCACCAATGCCTACTTTCCCAGTTCACCAGTCGTACCCAGTTTACTAGAATAACCTTGTTGAAGACCATTTCAATTGCACAGGCAGTGCGATTGTGAGAGAAACCTGATGTCACCAATGCCTACTTTCCCAGTTCACCAGTCGTACCCAGTTTACTAGAATAACCTTGTTGAAGACCATTTCAATTGCACAGGCAGTGCGATTGTGAGAGAAACCTGATGTCACCAATGCCTACTTTCCCAGTTCACCAGTCGTACCCAGTTTACTAGAATAACCTTGTTGAAGACCATTTCAATTGCACAGGCAGTGCGATTGTGAGAGAAACCTGATGTCACCAATGCCTACTTTCCCAGTTCACCAGTCGTACCCTGTTTACTAGAATAACCTTGTTGAAGACCATTTCAATTGCACAGGCAGTGCGATTGTGAGAGAAACCTGATGTCACCAATGCCTACTTTCCCAGTTCACCAGTCGTACCCAGTTTACTAGAATAACCTTGTTGAAGACCATTTCAATTGCACAGGCAGTGCGATTGTGAGAGAAACCTGATGTCACCAATGCCTACTTTCCCAGTTCACCAGTCGTACCCAGTTTACTAGAATAACCTTGTTGAAGACCATTTCAATTGCACAGGCAGTGCGATTGTGAGAGAAACCTGATGTCACCAATGCCTACTTTCCCAGTTCACCAGTCGTACCCAGTTTACTAGAATAACCTTGTTGAAGACCATTTCAATTGCACAGGCAGTGCGATTGTGAGAGAAACCTGATGTCACCAATGCCTACTTTCCCAGTTCACCAGTCGTACCCAGTTTACTAGAATAACCTTGTTGAAGACCATTTCAATTGCACAGGCAGTGCGATTGTGAGAGAAACCTGATGTCACCAATGCCTACTTTCCCAGTTCACCAGTCGTACCCTGTTTGCTAGAATAACCTTGTTGAAGACCATTTCAATTGCACAGGCAGTGCGATTGTGAGAGGAACCTGATGTCACCAATGCCTACTTTCCCAGTTCACCAGTCGTACCCAGTTTACTAGAATAACCTTGTTGAAGACCATTTCAATTGCACAGGCAGTGCGATTGTGAGAGGAACCTGATGTCACCAATGCCTACTTTCCCAGTTCACCAGTCGTACCCAGTTTACTAGAATAACCTTGTTGAAGACCATTTCAATTGCACAGGCAGTGCGATTGTGAGAGAAACCTGATGTCACCAATGCCTACTTTCCCAGTTCACCAGTCGTACCCTGTTTACTAGAATAACCTTGTTGAAGACCATTTCACCTGCATTGGTGGCAGGACAGAGAGAAACCTGAGGTCACCAATGCCTACTTTCCCAGTTCACCAGTCGCACTCTGCTTACCAGGAATAACCTTGTTGAAGACCATTTCAACTGCACAGGCGATTGTGAGCAGTCCTCATCACCAATGCCTACTCTTCCCAGTTCAACACCAGTCGCACTCCAGCTTACTGGTAGGAATAACTGTTGAAGACCATTTCAATTGCACAGGCAGTGCGATTGTGAGAGAAACCTGATGTCACCAATGCCTACTTTCCCAGTTCACCAGTCGTACCCAGTTTACTAGAATAACCTTGTTGAAGACCATTTCAATTGCACAGGCAGTGCGATTGTGAGAGAAACCTGATGTCACCAATGCCTACTTTCCCAGTTCACCAGTCGTACCCAGTTTACTAGAATAACCTTGTTGAAGACCATTTCAATTGCACAGGCAGTGCGATTGTGAGAGAAACCTGATGTCACCAATGCCTACTTTCCCAGTTCACCAGTCGTACCCAGTTTACTAGAATAACCTTGTTGAAGACCATTTCAATTGCACAGGCAGTGCGATTGTGAGAGAAACCTGATGTCACCAATGCCTACTTTCCCAGTTCACCAGTCGTACCCAGTTTACTAGAATAACCTTGTTGAAGACCATTTCAATTGCACAGGCAGTGCGATTGTGAGAGAAACTTGATGTCACCAATGCCTACTTTCCCAGTTCACCAGTCGTACCCAGTTTACTAGAATAACCTTGTTGAAGACCATTTCAATTGCACAGGCAGTGCGATTGTGAGAGAAACCTGATGTCACCAATGCCTACTTTCCCAGTTCACCAGTCGTACCCAGTTTACTAGAATAACCTTGTTGAAGACCATTTCAATTGCACAGGCAGTGCGATTGTGAGAGAAACCTGATGTCACCAATGCCTACTTTCCCAGTTCACCAGTCGTACCCAGTTTACTAGAATAACCTTGTTGAAGACCATTTCAATTGCACAGGCAGTGCGATTGTGAGAGAAACCTGATGTCACCAATGCCTACTTTCCCAGTTCACCAGTCGTACCCTGTTTGCTAGAATAACCTTGTTGAAGACCATTTCAATTGCACAGGCAGTGCGATTGTGAGAGAAACCTGATGTCACCAATGCCTACTTTCCCAGTTCACCAGTCGTACCCGTTTACTAGAATAACCTTGTTGAAGACCATTTCAATTGCACAGGCAGTGCGATTGTGAGAGAAACCTGATGTCACCAATGCCTACTTTCCCAGTTCACCAGTCGTACCCTGTTTGCTAGAATAACCTTGTTGAAGACCATTTCAATTGCACAGGCAGTGCGATTGTGAGAGGAACCTGATGTCACCAATGCCTACTTTCCCAGTTCACCAGTCGTACCCAGTTTACTAGAATAACCTTGTTGAAGACCATTTCAATTGCACAGGCAGTGCGATTGTGAGAGGAACCTGATGTCACCAATGCCTACTTTCCCAGTTCACCAGTCGTACCCTGTTTGCTAGAATAACCTTGTTGAAGACCATTTCAATTGCACAGGCAGTGCGATTGTGAGAGAAACCTGATGTCTGTGCCTGCTTTCCCGGTTCACTGGTCGGTACCCTGTTTCTAGAATAACCTTGTTGAGACCATTTCAATTGCAGGCAGTGCGATTGTGGGAAAGCACCTGATGTCACCAATGCCTGCTTTCAGTTCTGGTGAGTACTTTGGGTTTAGAATAACCTTGTTGAAGACCATTTCAATTGCACAGGCAGTGCGATTGTGAGAGAAACCTGATGTCACCAATGCCTACTTTCCCAGTTCACCAGTCGTACCCTGTTTGCTAGAATAACCTTGTTGAAGACCATTTCAATTGCACAGGCAGTGCGATTGTGAGAGAAACCTGATGTCACCAATGCCTACTTTCCCAGTTCACCAGTCGTACCCTGTTTGCTAGAATAACCTTGTTGAAGACCATTTCAATTGCACAGGCAGTGCGATTGTGAGAGAAACCTGATGTCACCAATGCCTACTTTCCCCGATTCCGCAGTCATTGCCCAGTTTACTAGAATAGCCAAGCAGCGGTTGAGTGAACCCAATTGCACAGGCAGTGGGTGAGGGGAAGAAACCTGATGTCGCAATGCCTACTTTCCCCAGTTCACCAATGCGTACCCTGTTTACTAGAATAGCTGTTGAGACCATTTCAATTGCACAGGCAGTGCGTTGGCAGAGGAAAAGCCTGATGTGTCTGCCAATGCCTACTTTCCCAGTTCACCAGTGGTACGGTTTTCTAGAATAACCTTGTTGAAGACCATTTCAATTGCACAGGCAGTGCGATTGTGAGAGAAACCTGATGTCACCAATGCCTACTTTCCCAGTTCACCAGTCGTACCCAGTTTACTAGAATAACCTTGTTGAAGACCATTTCAATTGCACAGGCAGTGCGATTGTGAGAGAAACCTGATGTCACCAATGCCTACTTTCCCAGTTCACCAGTCGTACCCAGTTTACTAGAATAACCTTGTTGAAGACCATTTCAATTGCACAGGCAGTGCGATTGTGAGAGAAACCTGATGTCACCAATGCCTACTTTCCCAGTTCACCAGTCGTACCCAGTTTACTAGAATAACCTTGTTGAAGACCATTTCAATTGCACAGGCAGTGCGATTGTGAGAGAAACCTGATGTCACCAATGCCTACTTTCCCAGTTCACCAGTCGTACCCAGTTTACTAGAATAACCTTGTTGAAGACCATTTCAATTGCACAGGCAGTGCGATTGTGAGAGAAACCTGATGTCACCAATGCCTACTTTCCCAGTTCACCAGTCGTACCCTGTTTGCTAGAATAACCTTGTTGAAGACCATTTCAATTGCACAGGCAGTGCGATTGTGAGAGGAACCTGATGTCACCAATGCCTACTTTCCCAGTTCACCAGTCGTACCCTGTTTACTAGAATAACCTTGTTGAAGACCATTTCAATTGCACAGGCAGTGCGATTGTGAGAGAAACCTGATGTCACCAATGCCTACTTTCCCAGTTCACCAGTCATACCCTGTTTGCTAGAATACGTTGAAACATTATTGACATCGTGCGATTGTGAGAGAAACCTGATGTCACCAATGCCTACTTTCCCAGTTCACCAGTCGTACCCAGTTTACTAGAATAACCTTGTTGAAGACCATTTCAATTGCACAGGCAGTGCGATTGTGAGAGGAACCTGATGTCACCAATGCCTACTTTCCCAGTTCACCAGTCGTACCCTGTTTGCTAGAATAACCTTGTTGAAGACCATTTCAATTGCACAGGCAGTGCGATTGTGAGAGGAACCTGATGTCACCAATGCCTACTTTCCCAGTTCACCAGTCGTACCCTGTTTGCTGTGGCAGGTCACGTATCAAATACATTATGTCATTATCGTATTGTGAGAGACATGTAGATTCAGTGCAAGTCTCTGTAGATGAGAACTCTGCCATATAATCACCCTTGTAGTTAAAGCTCCTCGTAAATGTGACCACTTTCCCAATACCTTATTACCATGTTCCCAGTAATGAATGGTCTCTGTTCATGTATGCGTTAGTACAACATGCCATTCTTGTAAGATTTAAATCTCAATTGACTTGATTAGTAATTTGCTGATTAGCACAATGCAGCTAACAACTATGTGGTCTTGATGAATACTGCATGTTGAAGTTGATGACAGAGCAGAATTTACGGATCCAAACTCATAATAATTACGAGTAGGACGGTTCATAAGGGGCATGGATATCTTTGAATAGCACGGAATTCAAATTGGTCAAAAATCAGGGCCTTTGAAGCCTGGAATATTCTAAATGGCATGGGAAAGCCTTGAGTTTGAAGTTTTAAGAAATAAAATGATGGGCACCCATAACATTCAGCTATGGAAACCATCATTGGCGAACCACTTACCTTGTGCCACTTACCTCTGGCTGATGCCTCTATGAGATCAAAATACTGTAATGGTGATTTATAACCGTTGCCCTTGGTTTGTTCCATGGTGGGTGTGAGCTAGCGCAGGTATCTTACAATTAAACTTAAAATGTATGTTTTGTGTATCATGCTCAATAGTAGCCCAGATTAAGCATGGAAATGGCATGGAATGTTATAGTTGCTCATGCATATGAACCCTGGTATAACATCCATCAAACTTCTCCTTAATTTAACATTTGTGATGGCCATTGTAAGTCAGCTTATTGGCTCAGGTTGCCAAGCAGAAAGTCAGGTAATAGACCTGTTGATAGTTGCACAACTTCCAGCCTTCCCTACTGAAGATTCACCTTCCGTTGTTTTCCGCAGGCTCATCCAGACGGCGCCACAGTATTACAACATGGACAACTTCCCACAGTGCGAAGCTCGACGTATCCTTGAACGTGTCATCGCCAAGCAACAGTACAAGAAAGACGGCGGTGTATGATGTAATGGCAGCTGTGAAGGTAGCTGGGAAATCATTGGCGCACATTCGGACACACCACAACTACAGCTGTGACTTCTGCCACTTCGAATAGCTATAAACGAGTATGATTTGGCAGTGTGTTGATATTGCTACGCTGACATTGTGCGACTGGTCACGAAAATGTTGTTTTTGAGGAACTTGAAGCAGTGCATGGTAGGAGGAACTAGTAGGAACCATGTGACAGTTGGACCAGGCACTCTACCTGTCTACCACACTGCATGTAGCCATTCCATGAGGAAGAAGACACACTGTGTCATGTTGGTTACTGCTGTGTCATATGTCTATGCTACGATTGCGCCAACAGCAATTAATTCACACAGATTTGCACTGTGTTTATGTAATATCCATGTCATCACAGTTAATTTCCTCCAGCGAACTGTACAGGTAGGTAATTAAAGTGCTGTGCTATCTGAAATCTTATCAGATATCGAATGTATGGTCAGTGGGTTATCAGATATTGGTCATATGGTCGATATCTTGCGAGATATTGGTTGTGTTGTATGGACGAGTGGAAACTTGTTCTGCATGTAATTGGCATTTAGGAGAGAATGGTTTGCCTGAGCCTACCCATTGTGATAACACGGTCCAGTTTGCATGTAGGCGCGTTGCCAAGTTTGTATATTTAGTACTGGAAGAGTACCATATTTGTTCTGTTCTGCCATAATTAGCGTACACACCAATTTCAGCAGCATTTGATACTGACAGCATGTCCAGTGCCAACCTTTACTGTAGAATAAGTGTAATTTAATTTCTAGCAGTGTCACATTAGATTCAAAGCTAACTGATGAAAAAGTATTGAAAGGTCCACCTAGGTTATCAGACTATGTTTTCTGGCATCCGTTTGCTCATATGTACAATAAGTGTACACGGGTGTACACCCGTTTTCTGGGTTTCTTGTGCACAGATATCTCACATGTGTCCCGTCAATTGAGAAGTCTGTAGGAACACCAGAAAACGGGTGTACACCCCTGTACACTTACTGTAATGCAAAATTTGACATAATTTGCATCTCAAATATTTGTTGAGTGAACTGTTAAGTGAACTGTTAAGTGAACTGTACGCTTGAAAGAAGAAACACAGTAACTTGTTTTGTGGCGTCAATAAGCAATGTTCTTGAGGCCAAGAACATTGCTTATTGTTCTTGGCTGCAAGAAAACAACACTGGTTGTCTGTCATTCCTTGGGTTCCTCTACAAGTTACGTACACATACCCCCCCCCTCTATACCTACCTTGCTCTGTATTCAGTATGTCTATATTTCATACCATACACAGTAACCTAGAGCCCCTCCCCCGTGTTCACAATTGCGGTTATTTCTTCTTGGTGTATGTAACTTGCAGATGGCCCTTTTGTGCATTTAAAGCTTCCAGTTAAATCTTCTCAAAGAGGATTCAACTATGTATGAAGGCAAGCAAGACATTTCTGTCTCATTAAAATGAAGCAGGAGTTATTGAACATTCGTAGAAAGTGTGCTATGATTAATAGGGAGGGCATGTGTTCAAGATGTTGGTTTTCGCCCATTTTCAAAACATAAAATAGGTTCCCGTAAAGAAGTTTATGTTAAAAATGATCAGGGGAGTCTTGATAGGCAATGTTAAATGGAGCTCAAGGTGTATATTTAGGAAGAAGTGCTTCCTTGGTGCATCAGAATAGTGTATGCATGAAGCTGTGGATGTAATAATAAGATAAGGTACGTGTCTTTCTGCCATGTTTGTTGTCTCTGTTCTGGGGTGGAACACAACAGCTTTTTATATATTATTTTCAGAAGTAGAATACTTCACCCCAGTTTGTGACGAGTTCCGAGGTTCATGGTCGTCTTACGAGACGTTGTTCATGCTATTTAATAAACTGTTTAGAAAATATGCTCGCTTTTGTCCTTCGTTGGTGTAAACAGGTTGTTTTTGTCTATTATTATAAAATATATATTTACGAAACAGTTTTCGTGAGATTTTAGTTCATATCAAAGAAGAACTCCAGACAGAATCTTGCTAGTAAGGTCACTCTCAGGATTGTACAAAAGTGACCTGAATTGCGAGGTAACTTGATGTATTCTATTAATTGGAGTGGTTTCTTTCTCCAATTTATACAGATGTGTTCTGTGGTGCTGTACACAAGTAAAAGCAAATAACACATGAAAAATGAGGAATTAATAACTTAACTGTATGACTGATACATTCTGAATAATTTAATGTTCTTGAAAATATTTATATCTGCAATAATAATAATACAGTAATGTGAACTGTGCCTCACCAATACATTGTACAGCCATCTTGTTATCCATTCTTTCATATCCATTTTCTTCATTAAACCACGTTTTTGTTGGAACAATCTCATCACTGTAATTTACTTAATTATTATATAATTCACTGATCCACCTTTTCATTAATCTAGTCACTTCCATCGTGAACCAGCATGTGGATAAGAGACTTTGTAAACATGTTATAATCTATCCAGGCACCCATCTCACTGACATTGGTAATAGATTGCCATTTGCTTTCTGGAAAAGCGATTATGCGTGCCGACCAAAATGTACTTTTTATATGTATACCCTTCACTGACCTAAGGGATCATCTCAAAACATCAATGTCCGATATCAGACAAAATTATTTTTGTTTGGGGAGGGGGGTCAGTGCAGTTTCGTCTGGTGTCGGACAGATATTTTACACTTTGGACCGATACTGATAATGATATCGTAGCAATGTATACAAACTTTGTCTGTGGGGAGAGGGTGGGGGGCTGAGGCCAGATGAAAGTAATTGTGTCTGATATCGGGCATCTGTGTTCTGAGATGATCCCTAAGTTGGTTCTTTTACCGATGTTCACACATTTTCACAAGAACAAACATCACATGACTACGTCAACATGGCATACAAGCTCAAACATTGGTCAGCAGTTTTGTTTTGTTGTTTCAATACAACCCTTTACCCTGATTTGGCCAAAATATCCTACGAGTGATCCAAATTTAAAAGAAGATTCAATAACTAAATGTTAACTGTAACACTACTAGTCAGGCAACTGTGTACGATAGACAATATATAATCTTCTATTCATGACACATGATTGGCACAGTAAGTCCTGCTTCACGTGTGCCATACCACAGTAAGTCCTGCTTCACGTGTGCCATACCACAGTAAGTCATGCTTCACGTGTGCCATACCACAGTAAGTCCTGCTTCACGTGTGCCATACCACAGTAAGTCATGCTTCACGTGTGCCATACCACAGTAAGTCCTGCTTCACGTGTGCCATACCACAGTAAGTCCTGCTTCACGTGTGCCATACCACAGTAAGTCCTGCTTCACGTGTGCCATACCACAGTAAGTCCTGCTTCACGTGTGCCATACCACAGTAAGTCCTGCTTCACGTGTGCCATACCACAGTAAGTCCTGCTTCACGTGTGCCATACCACAGTAAGTCCTGCTTCACGTGTGCCATACCACAGTAAGTCCTGCTTCACGTGTGCCATACCACAGTAAGTCCTGCTTCACGTGTGCCATACCACAGTAAGTCCTGCTTCACGTGTGCCATACCACAGTAAGTCCTGCTTCACGTGTGCCATACCACAGTAAGTCCTGCTTCACGTGTGCCATACCACAGTAAGTCATGCTTCACGTGTGCCATACCACAGTAAGTCCTGCTTCATGTGTGCCATACCACAGTAAGTCCTGCTTCACGTGTGCCATACCACAGTAAGTCCTGCTTCACGTGTGCCATACCACAGTAAGTCCTGCTTCACGTGTGCCATACCACAGTAAGTCCTGCTTCACGTGTGCCATACCACAGTAAGTCCTGCTTCACGTGTGCCATACCACAGTAAGTCATGCTTCACGTGTGCCATACCACAATAAGTCCTGCTTCAAGTGTGCCATACCACAGTAAGTCCTGCTTCACGTGTGCCATACCACAGTAAGTCATGCTTCATGTGTGCCATACCACAGTAAGTCCTGCTTCAAGTGTGCCATACCACAGTAAGTCATGCTTCACGTGTGCCATACCACAGTAAGTCCTGCTTCACGTGTGCCATACCACAGTAAGTCCTGCTTCACGTGTGCCATACCACAGTAAGTCATGCTTCACGTGTGCACGTGCAGGTGTGCTATACCACAGGAACTAATCAATCAAAATCAATGTACAATTAGGTTTTTCCAGTAAAACCTCTCAAAGAGAACACAACAATGCTCACTGGTTAATCAAACAATGGTTGCTATCACGATCTGTCATCTGTTAATTACAAATACACACGTTGGCAATGAAACAAAATATACCAGTTTGACGGTATATGTAGAAATTGCTTTACAGCATTAAAAACTTAACACTAAAACTTGTAAAGGTGAAATATGTTTTTCATTACCAAATTCCCATTTTATAAAATTTCTGACAGTAAATATATATCAGAAATATGAAGTATTACATTATTAATTTAGATGAACTTGACATTGAAAGAGTAATACTGTTGGGGAAATAATTTATGAAACCCTGTAAAAATGGTTGTACGTAATCCTTGTACCAGTGAACCAAACCAATGAGCATTGTACATTTCCTTGTCTATGTTCAACACGAACAACTGACATCTAAAACATAGCAAGGACGCTGCTTTCACATGCTATTAATATATACATTGGCACCACCTGCGTAATTGCTCTTCAGTAGTGCCACCTAGTGGCAAAAATACTATACACACAGTACATAATCAAATGTGACCTGTCATTCCAAAATGAGACACTTCTCAACCTTGTCGTGGACTTGCACAGACAATGGTCTCGATTTACTGAAATCCTCAAGGACGTTGCATTAACTGCTGCCAAAACTGGCTCTGGTGAAACTGTCATGAATGTCCTGCCAAAAGTGGATACCTGCAACACTCGTAGAAGTACTCCAATAAGGCAAATATGTAAAAGTAAACCACCAAGAAACTACCGGTATTTAAGAAAAAGTATCCCCCAAAGATGTACTTAAATGCTTTGATAGTGAAGTAGTTGAGGAAAGCCACTGCTTGAAAACTGCCAAATCTCTGTTAATAGTGAAAATATCTTAGCCAGCTTTGGAGTACCAGCTGAATACTAAGTGATAGGTGACATTTGGGATAATTTGCTTGTGTGTTACCATGGCAATGAATGTTTCTAGTGTCTCGAAGGGGCATGCATCCTTAAAAATTATTGTGAGCTAACAACTGTATGTGTGATTGTGCACTTGTCAAGAATCATTGGCTAGAATGTTGCTTTGTCAGACAAGATGGTTTTGAGCAAGGATATCCGACTTCAATGGCTGCCACAAGATGGCACTTTACATTAGAGCATTTTTCAAGGTGAAAAATGCTCAAATCTAAATATCCTGCATTTCAAAACAATCTACTTAAGTACTGTAATTATGTAAGTTCATTTTGTTAAATAATAACATTTATATGTTTATTTGCTTTGCAGCTATAGAGGCTGAACACTAAGTTAGGTACATTAAAATTTATAAAACTATCAAATAAGGTAGATTAGTAAAGATATGACTGAATGTAAAATCTAAGTCAATAACATTTCAATTAAAATAATTACATTGTGTATAAGTAAAAAAAATAACAACTAAAATCAACTGTTAATTACAAGTTATTGCCAGTGATAAAGTCCATAGATTGACAATTCTTAAAATGTTCCTTCCTACACCAAGGAACACTGCACACAGTTGTACTGTGGGTTGTGTTTGGAGATACCCAATGGGGAGGCAGAAGATTGGGTGAATCCACAATAGATTTCCTCATAGGTGGCCATTATAACATTTCCTAGATTTCCTGAAATGTTTGTCTAAAGTTTATCTATTTTAAAATTTCACAGCATATTTAACTTCTATTAACACATGCTGTTTAAGAGTTGTGAAAATTTCACTTTCCTACAGATCAATTTATATCATGACACCCCTTTATTTCTGCTACAACCAGGCAATGATTTGCCATGTTGGACACCTGTATCTACATGCAGGAAGGCACCAACTGACAGCAGTCACAATTTGACAGCTCTGACACCATGCTGCAGAAAAACATAATTTTTATTCACTCAACACTACATAAGTGCTCTCAGAAATTCACACAAACTGCACAATGCTATTTCTATTGGGGATTACTTATAATGGATTCATAATGTGGTCTTAGCCCAGATGGTGTAGTGTTGTTAATGGTTAAAGACTGTTGTATGTTTGTGAACAGAGTCCTCCAGAAGGCCTTCAAGTCTGCCACAGTTGGTAGTCCTGCTGTACACACTGGCACGGGACGCAGGCACTACTTAGAACCACATGTTATCAATATCAGTGCTGTTGATGGGTGACCGACCTGAGGAAAGAGGTTGGAATGGAATGCAGCCTAACTGGAAGGCTGGTGAGAAGCCAGATGATATGGACAGACCACTTGGCAAGGATGAATGCAGCAATCTTGCAAAGAAAGCAGAGGCAGAACAACATCAAGGACACAGGAGAAGGGCACAACTGAGATGGGAGGACTGTGTGAGGAGGCCACAACTGAGATGGGAGGACTGTGTAAGGAGGCCACAACTGAGATGGGAGGACAGTGTAAGGAGGCCACAACTGAGATGGGAGGACTGTGTAAGGAGGCCACAACTAAGATGGGAGGACAGTGTGAGGAGGCCACAACTGAGATGGGAGGACTGTGTAAGGAGGCCACAACTGAGATGGGAGGACTGTGTGAGGAGGCCACAACTGAGATGGGAGGACTGTGTAAGGAGGCCACAACTGAGATGGGAGGACTGTGTAAGGAGGCCACAACTGAGATGGGAGGACTGTGTGAGGAGGCCAAAACTGAGATGGGAGGACTGTGTGAGGAGGCCACAACTGAGATGGGAGGACTGTGTGAGGAGGCCACAACTGAGATGGGAGGACAGTGTAAGGAGGCCACAACTGAGATGGGAGGACAGTGTAAGGAGGCCACAACTGAGATGGGAGGACTGTGTGAGGAGGCCACAACTGAGATGGGAGGACTGTGTAAGGAGGCCACAACTGAGATGGGAGGACAGTGTAAGGAGGCCACAACTGAGATGGGAGGACTGTGTAAGGAGGCCACAACTGAGATGGGAGGACTGTGTGAGGAGGCCACAACTGAGATGGGAGGACAGTGTAAGGAGGCCACAACTGAGATGGGAGGACAGTGTAAGGAGGCCACAACTGAGATGGGAGGACAGTGTAAGGAGGCCACAACTGAGATGGGAGGACAGTGTAAGGAGGCCACAACTGAGATGGGAGGACAGTGTAAGGAGACCACAACTGAGATGGGAGGACAGTGTAAGGAGGCCACAACTGAGATGGGAGGACTGTGTGAGGAGGCCACAACTGAGATGGGAGGACAGTGTAAGGAGGCCACAACTGAGATGGGAGGACTGTGTGAGGAGGCCACAACTGAGATGGGAGGACTGTGTGAGGAGGCCACAACTGAGATGGGAGGACAGTGTAAGGAGGCCACAACTGAGATGGGAGGACAGTGTAAGGAGGCCACAACTGAGATGGGAGGACAGTGTAGGAGGAGGCCACAACTGAGATGGGAGGACAGTGTAAGGAGGCCACAACTGAGATGGGAGGACAGTGCCACAACTGAGATGGGAGGACAGTGTAAGGAGGCCACAACTGAGATGGGAGGACTGTGTAAGGAGGCCACAACTGAGATGGGAGGACTGTGTGAGGAGGCCACAACTGAGATGGGAGGACTGTGTGAGGAGGCCACAACTGAGATGGGAGGACTGTGTGAGGAGGCCACAACTGAGATGGGAGGACAGTGTAAGGAGGCCACAACTGAGATGGGAGGACAGTGTAAGGAGGCCACAACTGAGATGGGAGGACAGTGTAAGGAGGCCACAACTGAGATGGGAGGACTGTGTAAGGAGACCACAACTGAGATGGGAGGACTGTGTAAGGAGGCCACAACTGAGATGGGAGGACAGTGTAAGGAGGCCACAACTGAGATGGGAGGACTGTGTGAGGAGGCCACAACTGAGATGGGAGGACAGTGTAAGGAGGCCACAACTGAGATGGGAGGACAGTGTAAGGAGGCCACAACTGAGATGGGAGGACTGTGTAAGGAGGCCACAACTGAGATGGGAGGACAGTGTAAGTGAGATGGAGGACAGTGTAAGGAGGCCACAACTGAGATGGGAGGACAGTGTAAGGAGACCACAACTGAGATGGGAGGACTGTGTGAGGAGGCCACAACTGAGATGGGAGGACTGTGGCCACAACTGAGATGGGAGGACTGTGTGAGGAGGCCACAACTGAGATGGGAGGACTGTGTAAGGAGGCCACAACTGAGATGGGAGGACTGTGTGAGGAGGCCACAACTGAGATGGGAGGACTGTGTGAGGAGGCCACAACTGAGATGGGAGGACAGTGTAAGGAGGCCACAACTGAGATGGGAGGACTGTGTGAGGAGGCCACAACTGAGATGGGAGGACTGTGTGAGGAGGCCACAACTGAGATGGGAGGACAGTGTAAGGAGGCCACAACTGAGATGGGAGGACTGTGTGAGGAGGCCACAACTGAGATGGGAGGACAGTGTAAGGAGGCCACAACTGAGATGGGAGGACAGTGTAAGGAGGCCACAACTGAGATGGGAGGACAGTGTAAGGAGGCCACAACTGAGATGGGAGGACAGTGTAAGGAGGCCACAACTGAGATGGGAGGACAGTGTAAGGAGGCCACAACTGAGATGGGAGGACAGTGTAAGGAGACCACAACTGAGATGGGAGGACAGTGTAAGGAGGCCACAACTGAGATGGGAGGACAGTGTAAGGAGGCCACAACTGAGATGGGAGGACTGTGTGAGGAGGCCACAACTGAGATGGGAGGACAGTGTAAGGAGGGACATGAGATGAGTGGGTGAGGATGAAAGATGGAGAGAAGAGACTGCTGACAGGAAGCTGTGGAGAGAATGAACAGAACGAGTGGTTCCACAATACTACACCTGGTCTCACCCCTGTAGAGGGAACAAGGGGGAAGAACAGAAGAGGCACTGTGATGTCTGCTGACTACAGGGAATGTTGTGGTGATCTCGTAAGGTCTCAAAGTCACAACACAATAAGTTGCTGTGAAATGTGTTGATCCCTCACAAACAAACAGCTGATGCACTTAGTACTGGCTCTTGATTATGAGATACTTGTTTAGCATTGCCACATCCTTGTTAGCTTCACTCAATAGATTCTCAACCACATGACATCACAGCTAGGTAGAGTTAAGGGGATGATAGAAAGAGTAACCAACATGCTGCAATGAGTCAGTCCTACACTAACACAGACTATTATTTACTTCAGTTCTTACCATATCAAGATGGCCTTGGCTATCTTGTCAAAAACTAATGACATTCCGGTACGTTTTTATATAGCGCAGAATCCAGTCGTTAGGACTGCTCAAAGCGCTTTACACTTTAACCCGGGTACTCCCTTGCAGACCGGTTCAATCGCAACTCCTCTGGGAAGCATTCAGCCATGCTGCAATTAATGCATGAATTATATAAGTACACAAATATCCAGCACTGTACATAGCCGGGTACTTATTCATACAGCTGTGTGAACTGGAGTAACATAGAGTGAACGAACTTACCCAAAGCATAGGATTCGAACCTGGGTTCTCTCAATCGAGAGCCCGATGCCCTAGCCACTGCGCCACTGTGCTCCACAAAATCATGTCATTACACTTGTACAGAAATTCACAATTCCCGTCAGCTTGGTTCATCGCCGCCCTTGTTTTTCTTATCCATATCGTGTACAATGACATCATTCTAGTAGCCTGCCACTATCAGCCAGCCATCTTGACAAGACAACAAAATACCACAGATAAAATTCACATCTAGGCTTCTCAATAAAAACTGTAGCGAATAAAAATAACTATCGTGAGGAATGTTCAGTAAACTGATAACTCTGACGTCTGATCACACTGTCCCGTATGTGGACAGTTTTCGATGGGGTATGACCTCTGACCTTGTCTTGCGTGCGTGACATGCGAATCCCACAGAGAGTATGATAAACGCGATGAACAGAAGCACGAGCAGTACGTAGACTCCGATACTCATTGATGTGGTTGGAAGCTCGGCAGGTATCGCGTTGCTCGCGTTCAACATGAGACCCAGTGTCCACCCCAGGTCTGTCGACTGACTCGTCTGCAAGATATGTCACATTCTACGTAGAACGGCATACCATTAATTACTGTATACGTTCGGACACAATGTTTTTGGACCCCCAAAAAATGGTTATTTTTGCTCGTGAACAAGTTACATCACATTCTACGTAGCATTGTATACCATTGTATAATGACACTATGTATCAGGACCTTGTATGTTTTCGGACAGCAAAAAATGGACAACATTTATTATTTTTGCTCGTCTGTAAGTTACAGCACATTCTATGTAGCATTGCATACCATAATGACTGTATAGTCACAAAAACTGAACAAAATTTAAATTTTTTTGTACCTTAAGTTTTGGACACCTTTGTAAAATTATTTTATTTTATTCCCATGTAATCGGACACTGATATAGAAGGTAACTGTAATGAGGTAAGAGGTAACAACGACCTATTTCTATTTGAAAAATAAAAATCTGTTATGATTTTCCAAACACCTGTTCTACTAATGGAACAACGGGCCTCTGATATTATCCCGTCTTCACTGTATTTAAAGGGAGCCAGTCTGTTCCTCTAACCTGAATTAGCCAGCCTAGTAATATGTAACAAGAAGTGTGCCAGGTAGAAGGTGGGAAAATGGGAAATTGTTGACCATCAAGGGTACTGGTGTTAACCCGCCTCTGCATTGCTGCTAATAAAGCTTGTTTTGGATTTGAAAGTAGATGTTTTGTTTACCATTTGAACATGGTCCAGGGTCTATCTTCCAAATTGCGAACATTGTTATGGGCTTACGAAACATAATTTGGTGGGCAGTACACCTTCAACATAGCTTGTACAGTCTTAAGACCATCATATATTAATTAATAAATGAAAAACGAGGAAGACTGACTCCTTTTAACATGCGAGAGCAGACATGAGACTCACCGTGACAGAGTTCTGGAAGTGGATTTTGTCCCAGTTGTCTTTATTGAAGCCGTAACCTTCTGTCAAAAGTGTGAAGACGTATTGCGACTTGAAGCACACGCCACTTTGAATATTCTCTAAGTCATTATTCGGTAGCTCTCCAACTACCTACAATGACAAAGTATACAACCTGACGCATGCACTGCTCTGAATATTCTCTAAGTCATCATTCAGTAGTTTTCAAACTAACTACAATGACAAAGTATAGAATTTGAAGCATACATTACTCTGAATAAGTAAGTCAGCATCCAGTAACTGTCCAACTACCTACAGTGATAACACTACAGTCAAACCTCGCTTTATGGTCACCTCAGTAATACAGCCACGTCATAATTAAGGTCACCCTAACGGTCTCAAATTATTTCCATATACAGTAAATACAAGCAATGAGTCTCACTAATATGGTCACCTTGCTATTGTCCAGTCCCAAGGTTTACCTTAATAGCGAGTTCCACTGTACAGAATGTGAAAAACATACCACAAAACCACACCATCGATCCGTTCAAGGTATGTAATGTGACCCCATTAATACCTTTCTACGAACAATCAAATTTCAAAAGTAGCATGTTACATAAAGCGAACCCAACCGATTATTGGATACTTTACAAAGCTGACCCCTTGTACTATCCGTCCGTGCATAAAAATAAACTTATCAACATCTGCGTGAAGATTAGTCTGCTTGTATTAATATTTTTTAAATGGCAAATATGTATGAGATTTGCAGGTATATATTCGCGTGAGACGGACTCTAAATGCATGAGTTTCATGTCAAATGCGCAAAAACATACCTCATAACTGGTGCCATTTTCACAACTGTGATTTGCAGCCGCACGAAACTGGCTGTAAGAGATGTTTGTGGTGCCCATTCCCGTGAGCTGTGCCACCAGGTAATAGAAGCCAGCAAAAGCCTAAAAATATACAAGTACCATATTCGTTCTATTAAGCGTGCATGCCTTAATTAGTATACATGACATCAAGATTAGTTCATGTACGTAAGTATTACTTGAGAATTATTTTTGTGCATTGTAGTTTTTCGGAGAGCTGATAATTTAATTATTGTGAAGTGTCCTAATACAGACAATCATTATAAATAGTACATCAAAATTTGTGGTCCAAGTTTTCTAATTACCCCAATGTTTGTGGCCAAACTTTAGCAAAAGATATCATAATATATTATTTCACACCAACTTACTACGTAGTCACCGTGGATGGCCGGCTGGTAGACACCATTGAAGGAACACGGTGGATGCTGTTTCTTACAAGTGAAGTTAAACATCTTGCCCACAGCAGCAAGACAAGCCGTGGAGTCACCTGAGCCTGTGAACTCGTACGTCTACAACGGGTACACTCATTGGCTGTTTAAAACTGCTTCCACAATAAAACGTTTTGCTTATGCCGTTTTAGAATACCTGGTAATATTGAAAAAATCAACCCTCTCTGGTCCACTGTGAGATGTGAAAATGTGTTATTTATTTTTAGTGAAATCATCAGACAAATTACAACATTATTTGCAATTAATCACAGTTGAAATTTTGTGGCAAAAGTTGTCACGGGGCTGGTTTCATGAAGCCTACTTAAACTATGCGGTTACGTAGTGCTACGCAAGTGAGTAAACTCCAATTCTTGCGTAGCTAAGTAGTTGCATAAAACTAAGCAAAGCGGCTTTCATGTAGCACGCATGACCTATTTCTTAACTAAGTATGCGCGTTAAGCTGTCACGTGGTTAGATTAGCGTCATGATATGGGTAACCCCCAGGATTCCCCCTCTCACTTTCCCACTAGCAACATGGCAAAAGCACATGAAGCAGCCGGTTCCAGAATTAAGAGAAAGAAAATCAAATTTCAGTGATGATGAGTTGAAGTGTTTGCGCTGTTGTGCTGTCTTTGTGATGTGGATAAAAGGCATAAGCAGCCAGTCTCAGAGCATGTAGCCGCTGTCGCCGAGGATGTATCCTTCCAGTGGCCGGGGTACTGTCTCGAACATATTGAACACGGTACATTCCCGCAGAATGCGTGCGTAGTGCACCAATCCCGGCCACCTCACAACACTGTTCATGATCATGGCATCGGCATCACAGATCAGTTATTCGTGTTCGTTGACCGATGGTGTTGCAATTTTAATATGCGTACAGTCGATGCAGCCGATAACGTTAGGGAAGCTTTCGATGTGTTGAAATTGCACTTTCATGGCTTCCATCTCGCCTACTTGGGGGAAGCGTACATAACGTGGCAGTAGCTTAGCGAACACAGCTGAAACTCTCTGAACAGTTCTACTCACAGTTGCTTTGCTAACACAAAACTAATCGCCTACAACCAGCTAGAAACATCCACATGCAAAGAACCGTAATGCGATGAGTATTTGCAGTGTCGGTGTTAAGGAACCCTTCCGTGACACTATTGAGATGTCATCACCGATTAAATCTATTAAATGCCTGATATTCTCACGACGAAAACGATACCGGTCAAACAACTCAACGTCGTTGTATAGACAACATCAAATGGGTGTGTCATGTCTCTAAACACTCTCTCGCAGGAAAGCTCTTCTAACTGCACCGTTTATCCGATGAGCTGGTCATAAAGCCGCCATATTTAAGAACAACTTAGTGGAGTTACGCCACGGGGTTAAGTGCCGTAGACTACGTAGGGCATTTCGCCCACTGCGTAGTCTAAGTAGATGACATGAAACATATCATCTTCTACGATGCCTTCTCAGCACTAAGTAAATGTTCATAACCACTAACTAGGCTTCATGAAAACGGCCCCAGCTCTATACAGTGCTACCCAGCAAAGCTATTCACACGTTGCAAGTTCCCCAATATAATCATCAAGGTCTATGCTTTCTGTGATTTTAAAGAAACTACACGTTCTTTTATTAAACCAACTGTGTACATAACTGAAATTATTCACGGACTACACATAAAACATGAGTTGTGATGGGCGAAATGAACAGCATCTTAAAATTTAAATAAATTGTAATGGCTAACCTAAATGATTCATGGAAACCCACCTGACATTACAACATAAGAACAATGGTTAGTTCTTATTTCATCCCATCAGTGTCTGTTGTGGACTCACTGATTGATGACTTCCAACTCCTACCCATCTTGTATATATGTATGGTGTGAATGAACCCTGCTCAACAGACGTCACTAACAAAGAGGTTTGAGTTGTAATGGAAGAAGAAAGTTGTGTCTGTTGATGACTGAAGCAGGCACTAACCTTGTTTGAGCTTGTGTGATTAGGGGCAAGGCTCATAGTGCAGGGCACTTCAAAGATGTCTGCGTATGTCAGTGTGTCCTTGTCACCCTTAAGCAGACACGGGTCACTGATGGCGGTAGAACTGTCCTTGCTCATCTGAAACATGCAATGCAGTGATACTTAGGGATCATCTCAGAACGTTGAAGTCCGATATCAGACAAAATGACTTTCATTTGGGGTCGAGGGGGGGTTCAATGGTAGTTTTGCTAGGAATTGAACGATATTTTACACTTCAGACCAATGCTGTTAATATATATTTGAATTACTGATATCATCATATTAAGTTTATAAACTATCGTCTGTGGGAGGGGGCTGAGGCCAGATGAAAGTAATTTTGTCTGTTATAGGACATCAATTTTCTGAGATGATCCCTTAATATTATGTTGTTCTCGCTAATATATATTTACCTTGTGTGGTTTGGTCACTCTAACAAATTGGTCACCTCTTAGTGTAAGCCTTGAGATCTTACTGGATCTTATGCTAAATATTCCATTTGTCAGATATGTTGTTCACTGACAGTGTAACAGTTCTATTAACATAATTTTTTTAAAGAAACTTGACACAGATTTTTTTAACGTTTTAGTAACTTGTACACAAAGTGGCAGCACTAGCAAATCACAAATCATGCAAATCGATGTTGGTGATAAAACATACATCACATTTCACTTTTTAAAAATACACAGTTATGTGTAATATTAATCACAGGAAAGTTACTCAATGGCTCCGTATAGTTGATTTAGAGCTGCGTCTTACTGTAGAGTGAGGCTATTCACAGCCACAATAACCAAGTTGTGTGACAGTGTCAGTTTGTGATGCTTGGTTTCCTCTTTGAACAAATTGCAAGTATTTCACTTATAACAATTTTACTAACAATTTGTTTGCACTCATGAAATAACAGCCAGTGATGCACGGATGAACATTTGAACCTCCCAGCCTGATGAACCACTTCACACATGAACAGTAAGGCTGCATGTCTGCCTTACCTTGACGAGATAAGCCCGGTACTTTCTGAAGGCTTCGTTGAAGCCGTAACACAGGTAGCTGTGTGTGTACACATGGTAATCTTGCCCATACAGTCGCAGACTGGTCGTGTTTCCGCTGTCCGCCGATACAAACGTCATCTGGGTGGATGCCCCTCCCATATCCATGGCTCCGTGTGTCGTTGGGGACTGTCTCCAAAGTTGAGACGGAGTCAGCAGGGTGGTAAACTGCAGGCACAGAACATATGTACATCAGATATGCGTGACCTGCCACAGCAACGGGGGTATTAATTTACAAAATTGTTAAAAAAGTACTTTTTGGATTCCGCAAATCATGAGCTTTAACCTCATTTGTTGAAATATCTTCAGTAGTTTTTGATGTATTGCTAAAATTGAGACAAACTTTTGATTTTCTATACACTTTTTTTGTTTATGTTTTCACGAAGTAATATAAATAAAATCATTTTATACTATAATGCACTGTTTGTAAATAATTTTTATTTTTGTAATAACTATTTATTCGCCACAAAAATGAAAATATGGTCATTATATAACGATGTTTCTAAATTTTATTTATCCAAACAAATATAATGTAATGGGCATATAATTTATTAATTGTAAATATATTTTTTACGGTAATATATTGTAATTATATATGTGAAAACAGATTGAGATCTGTCTGGATAAATACAATTTAGAAACATCGCTATATATAATGACCATATTTTCATTTTTGTGGCGAATAAATAATTACTACAAAAATAAAAAAATATTTACAAACAGTGCATTATAGTATAAAATGATTTTGTTTATATTACTTCGTGAAAACATAAACAAAAAAGTGTAAAGAAAATCAAAGGTTTGCATGCTGTTAGGATTGAACCGGCGTCGCCTGATTGTAAAATAAACGACAAGTAACCAACGCGCATACCCACTGAGCTAGCGGGACCAACGGAAACTGTCTGACTGATTTAAATTATTATGATAAATTGTACAACTCCTTCATATATCGATATTCTAGTGCTATTATGAGATTATACACGTTACTTTATGTAGCTGGATACAATATATGTTTGCTATGTATGTTTATTGGTGTAGATTATCTCCCGTTGGTTGCATTCGATATAATTATTCTGAAAACGAGCCCAAGCTCGGCGAAACCTAGTTGACTTGTAGGCCCATTCGCATTTGTTGTTTTGAATAAAATTTGATTCATGTGGAACCGTAAGATAAATGTTTGTTCCTCTATGATGACTAGTGTTTGTATTACATCGGAATATTGCACAATAACTCGTTCTGACGCTCGTTTCGACCCAAAAGCTATCCTTGTAAACATGCTCTGAATGCATGGAAAGGGTCGGCCTGATGCGAGTGTGTGTCATAAGTGACGTCACGATACCACGTGATCGCCTAGCTCATTAAAATTTCATTTTCCGCGTGAATCGCTTCACAGACGAGCTTAAAATCGAATTTATGCTACAAATGTATTTTTCTGTATTTGTTTAATGTTGTCATATGTTACGTACAATGTTAAACTTTGTGTACACATGGAAAAAGGATTTTAGCTAATGCCTTATTTTTATTTCCTTTAAGGGTTCCACTATTCTCGCATAGAAGTTATCTGTTTTCTGCAACTCTGTGACGGCGGGGAAATTAGGCAACAACCCTGGAAGAACTGTTGCCTCTTTCTTGAAGATGTTGGGGTGAAGTTCTCAAAATGCCACATCTATGGCGATCTCTTATGTTCGCTTTGTTATATTTTTAGTAGATGCAAAAAAACACTTGTTTGTGCAGCTCCTGATGGTTCAGGGGAGTATAGTAAACGTCAAGGTCGTTAAACATGCAGAAGTACTGTCTACCCATTTGCAGCTTGTTGGTAAAATAGCCTAGCAGTTATCTTCGAGTGTAGCTGTGACAGCTTTCAAGTTGACAGATAGTTTCTGACAGAAGCTTCACCATGTTCGGTTTTGAGTGGGTCAGATTATCACACTTTGCTTTGTCCTTGTCTGCTTTGTGTGCACCGGTTCATCGATGGACTCCTCTCGTGCCGAGTCTTGGAGATGCTCTTTATTGCCATTACTGGGCTCGCCATCTTCAGCTGACACTTCATAGTCCGTGCCAATTCCAGCTCCTGGCTTCAAAAACTCCCTTCGCAGCTTTAAGGTAAAAAGCAGCTACTTTGCCCATTCCGTCTATAATTATTATGTTCTCACTCAAAGTTGCAAAGGCATCTGCAACAGCCCCCACCATCAGAATACACACACAATAATGTCAACATGAAAAAAGTGGCATTTAACCTAAAGGCACCTACTCCAGATTGATATATTGGTGGGTTTCCAAATGGGTATCACCCTGTACATTGCAGGCTCATAGCATGGATGCTTTTCGGGGATGCATTTTGATGGAAAGCATTTGGTGAATTTGTGTGAAGTGTAAAAGTTTCAGATGGAGTCTCAGCTCCTATCTGGGGGTGGGGGTGCTGTTTTGAGATTGTTTGCGGTGGTTACGCCCCTAACCTACATATTGTTCTGAACATACACTCTCTGTGCACTTCAAATAAATCGCTGTGCTCAAATGAACGTATTTGAAATATAATAATCTGGGTATGAATTAGCTATATGATCTAAAACCGATCAGTATCAAACTAAGTTAGGGAAATGGTCTTTACAGTAGCACACGGGTTAAATAATGTCCGTTTGAAGACAGCCACACGAGGGCTGCTTTCGATGACTATAGTCCCGAGATTAGATTTACCATCAGTCTGCTATGTCAATCAGTGAGAGGTGGAGCTGATGAAGTAACTTTTCAGATAGTAAACGAATTGTTCTACACATATTTTTGCATAATACAAATGAGAGTTGCATTAGGACAACTGAGAAATGAGATATTCCCTAATCCCACTTTTACCTGTCCAAAATTTCCCGTGAGGTAGTTGACAGTGATCCAGGAGAACACGCCCTCCTCCCAGCCGTCCAGGATGCGCGCCTGACTCAGGGGATCGGGGAGGCTGAAGGGCGTCTTCTTCATTTCTCCTCGCACCGAGTCCAATATCTTATTGCAAATCTCACTGTCAGACTCCCTGAAATGGACATCATTTCTCATCAACTCCGGGGTGAAACTCACCGAGGGCCATGATTCGTGGGGGGGGGGGGGCGGCAATCATAAAACCTGGTGAAACTAGTGGAATATTCTTTTTCTAGTATATAATTAAGTAACCAGTCTGCATATAAGCGCAATTCAAACTGAACTTCGACGTGTCCAATAGTAATATCAAAGTAATACGTCAATTACTATTACATTGCTTACTATTACTATTACATTGTTTACTATTACTATTACATTGCTTACTATTACTATTACATTGTTTACTATTATTATTACATTGCTTACTATTACTATTACATTGCTTACCATTACTATTACATTGCTTACTATTACTATTACATTGCTTACTATTACTATTACATTGTTTTTGTTCAACCTATTACAGATCATCTGGCCTCTGATGAAAGTAATTTTTATTTGATATCAGACAAAATTACTTTCATCAGACGAAAGTTTGTAAACATTGATGTGATGATATCAATATATTAACAGTATTGGTCCGAACCATAAAATATTGATGTCCGATGCCAGATGAAACTGCCTCTGACACCCCTCCCCCAAACAAAAGTAATTTCCTCAGACATCGCCGTTTTGAGATGATTCCTTACTATTACTTCAATATTTGTAATCGTTACTATTACTACTACCCCAGGCCTGCTATGTACCCCGGTACCTCTCACTGACCTCAGTAGTCGCATGCCTGCTGTCGCCCCCAACCAGAGAGGGGTGGTGGAGTGACTGGAGACTGGCACCTTGTTCTGGGCCTCCGTGAGACAGGGCGCAAGAGAGCGCCCCGCCCCCTCGGGGTCGTGTGTGTAGTTGGAGATGCCACCCCCTATAACACAAAACATCGTCAACTCCGCAAACATCAAAAATGTAGAGAAAATTTACTATAAATGTCTCATCATGACGTCTGTATGTTTAAACCTATCCATTATGTGACCTGTTGTTGCTCGATAAACCTAAAAAAAATGGATGCCGAACTCATAATGGGTTGGGATATTCCGTTGTATATTTTGTTAAAATTCTGGCCTTTGACAAAGACATAAGTTTTTTAAAATGACACCCGTACGTGGGAATGTTGAATTTATGAGATGCCATGCAGCAATGGTAATGTTATTCATGTTTGTAAGTTTATAACCATTATCAACATTGGTGGCAAAGATAAAGCTTGACTGAGTGCAGTATGTGATCAGTCATGTTATCAATATATGGGGACCATTTAAGTAAAATTTTTCTTTCAGGGTATTTCTCAAAATGAAATAAAATGCCATTTTTGGGTGATTTTTGACATATTTTTTAATTGTCTTTAAAAGCATGGAAATGTCACTAAACAACCTAGAAATTTAATTCTTTTTGGAATAGAATATTGCTTGATGTCTTAGACAGAGTCTGAGATAAATTGTTTAGTCTATCTAAAATTTTTTTTATTAGAAATGATTGATTCAAAACAAGCATGTCTTTGCCACCAGAGCCACCTTAACAGTGATCTTGTATACTGAAAACTATCGACACCAGGATTCGCCACCGGGATGCTTTTATTGGTGTGTTATGGAAATAGTGTCCATGATGATGTAGCGACAGCATTTTGAATTTTTATAAAACTCCTTGAATTTAATAATACATTCTGTTTAATAATAAATTTTCTTACGAGATCATTTTCTTAGTGAAACGGCCCCCCAATATTTTGAGAACAGCTGTCGGTGAACTAAGCCATCTTACAAGGTTGTTGGATCATGTAAGTTGCCTCCTACCTTGTGATCGACACGTGTGGATCTGATGGACAACGGCTGTTCCATTTACCTTGCCGGCCTCCCACCGATACACAAACAACTTTGTGTGACTTGAGCCGGCATCCAAGACAACCCCGTACTGTAAGCATAAGGCAATATACAAAGTAAAAATGGTAAGTTCTAATAAATTGCACAGTCTTCAGTCCTTTGGACAAGCTCAAAGCACTTTACACTTAACTTCCTCACAGACCTGTTCAATCAAACACCATCGCAACTTCTCTGGGAAGTATTCAGCCTTGCTTCAATTAATGCGTGAAGACTATTTGTACACAAATATCCACCACTTCTATATAGCCAGCTGCGCATTCATACAGCTGAGTGAACTGAAACAACGCAGAGTGAACGAACTTGCCCGAGGTTCAACCCGGCAGCACAGGGTTCAAACCTGGGTTCTATTATTTGAGAGTCCAATGCTCTGGCCACTGCATTCCCGAAGGTGTTATAATTATAACAAACTCATCCTACGGAGTATAAACTACTGTAGACTCTTGCCATAAGATTGCTAAACATTCTTCAGGATAGTTAATTTTGATGCAAATGACTTCTTTTTGACATATCCAATACATGACTTTACCTTGATGTTGTAATCTTTTCGTCAACATGTCACACGCACTGAAGAAGTTGGGGTGCTACGAAAGACTATACAACTACAAGGTAAAATCATGCATTCAATATCTAAAAAAACTTGCATATCTTGCCGTAAAACCTCTGATATATGCAACATTTGTTTAAATTACCGTTCTTTTTGTATTGCCATTTTGAACCTCAGGCAACTGTGTTCACTTCACACTGCTCCGGTTCACTCGGCTGTATGAATGAATATAATAATTATGGCTGTAGACAGCGGTGGATACTAATTTTGTATATGAACAGTCTTTGCGCAGTAATTGTAGCATGGCTGAATGCTTCTCAGTGAAGTTGAGATGGTGTTAGATTGAACAGGTCTGCTAGGGAGTGAAGTGTAAGGCACTTTGAGCAGTCTGAAGGATTGGATATAAAAGAATTTATCATTTAACTGCCCAAATGTATTTTTTGTTTCATATCATTTGACCATTATGTTGCGTGTCGCTGACCATAAATAAAACACTTATTAGACGTTGCTTTGGATGGTGCTTTTTAAACAATATAACATTTTTCACTAAAGAATTTGCTTAGTACAATGGAAGCTGAATAATTGGCACATATAAATTGGCTAATGATGTTATGCATATTTCCAATTAGCTAGTCTGGTGTTGAAAGACTGCACTATACAACGTACGTCAAACAGCATGTCTCCTTCTGTCATTGTCAGTGTGACGGTGATGAGACCGACCGCTCCAATAAGTAGAACGATGACCGCTAGGAGCCACCACTGGTTGCACCCACAAGGCCACTCAGTGGACGATGGTGCTGGACACACACAAGTACTTTATACTATGATGTATAATTAATATACTAATTTCATAACTTTTAGAACATTGTTCTTATAACATCTTAGAATAAGGCTATCATAATTAATAATATGACTACTTTAATTATCGTCAATGGTCAAATGCTGTACAAGTGCCATGAGCACCTCTACATGACGGATACAATAAGATCTTGTTATCAATTATTATTACTCATGAATGCACAGTCTGAATTGGTTGTGTGTTGTAAGAAACCACTATTGGCTAGAACGTAGAGTCTTTGAGGTTGGGTGCAGAGCTAGTAAAAGTACTTTTATTTTGTACTAGAGTAAAAGTACAAATAACTGGGAAAAAAACGCTACTCAAATAGAAGTAAAAGGACTGTTTAAAATGTACTTGAAGTACAAGTGAAAAGTAAATAATTGCATTTTAAGTAAACATAAAAGTACCTTAATCAGATATATGTAACATAAAATGGTTATTTACATACAGCCACCAGGTGCACACAGATACCTGGTGTCATTCAGATTCATGCTAGAGAATTGGCCAGTTGCAAATATTACAACTGATAAAACTGGTGGAATTTAGAGGGGCTAGCTGGCCGGTAGGCTAACTAGTAGTTCAAAGTCTAGGGACCCACAGTAATGACTATCATTGGCACAACTGGTAGTGATACAAATTGAATGGATCAGTATTAATTAAATGTCTCAAATGACACAGGTTTGTCATTGAAATAAACTAAACTGGCCAATAATGGCTGTGATTGACGTGCACGGCTTCCACAGAAGCCGTTCACGTGCTAAAAGGAACAATTTTGATTAATTCAAGACTCACAACATTATTTCTGGCTAAGGGTCCGACTTGATGTGCTAATGTATATTCATATGTTTGAAACTGGTACGTACTTTTCAATCCTAGATACAAAACGTCCCCATTCTTCACCCCACAGGATGACAGCTTCCTGACATTGGGCAGGATGTCGTCAACAGCGTTGCGCAAGACATACCGCTTCTCGTGCCTTATGTTCTTCTGAGTGCAGAAGGCAGAGATGAGATAATCAATCCTGTCTTCATCATCAACTTCCACCGTCACCTCCCCCTGCACTGTCTGCAGGTTGCTATGTACGTACACCTCCATCCTGAAGGGAAAATTAAGTATTCAAGTAAGTTTTCAGTGCTATAATTTATGATTTACTAGTTACCCAGCTTTGTCCGGGGGGGGGAAGGCAGCCATGTGTATGTTCTAATGTAATTTAAGCCACATAATAAACATTCCTGGGTACGTCTAGCAGTATAATTGCAGATGGCACTGTTATCTTTAATAATGACACAATCAATGGATTTTTTTAATATGTAATATGCAGGTCCAGCAACAGATCTGGTTTATGCTGTTATGCACAAAGGACCTCCCATGCTGTAATCAGTCCTCTCAGCTCTGTCAGTGGACAGGGGTGAACCACCTCTAGACCGCAACACTATCACTCGGGTCCTGGCAGTTAAGAACATGCATCAATGTGATGCGTATGAAAATACCATGATACCTAGTTTGTGTCTTGGTTGTAGGAGACCCCATTTGATCATTCAACCTTTTTCAGAACATAATGGCAAGTGTACCTTCTAGGATGGCATTGAAGGTGGTCATTGGCAAGGTGCATGTCCTCAGTCATTCTATTATGTGCCCAGTTAATTAGACTGGACCAATGTTAGTGCAGTTATACGGGATACTACCCACCCAGCCAACCATCTCTTTGAACTTCTTCCCTCTGGCAAGCGCTATAGAAGTATTAAGACAAGGACCACTAGATTTATAAATAGTTTTTATCCGCAGGCTGTGAGTCACTTGAACCGCGAGATGCCATGATACTGTTTTCAGTTGGTTTAGATTATATGTCGCCATGCTAAATTATTTATTTATTATTTTTTTAGTTATTTATTTATTTTATTATTTATTTATTTATTAACTTAACTACATGTATGTATACACTTTTTAACTGTCAGCTTAGTTTTTATATCGTCAGCTAATTTATTTATACATTTATTTATTATTTATTTAACTACATGTATACTTTTTAGGTAACGTTCAGACGGTATTAATATTATGTTATCAAGTTCACTTTATGTCAATAGATGTACGACTGTCTTAAAATATGTAGGCAGTTGGCCTTGGTTTAAATTTATACTAGTCTTAGCACAGTTTCATAATGTTTCTGATTATATATTTTGCGTGTGCATGATGGGGGGCAGGGGAGACAAGCGCGCATGTACGTTGACGCCACAACGCCAAGAATTCCTCGTACATTTGAAATGCTACTTGGTAATAAACAGTCTGAATCTGAATTCTGAATAATAGATCTACATTCAACACTTCAGCCCATTTGGTAATAGACATAATTTGTGCCTAGACCTGTTCCAAAGTTACCAATTACTTACTATGCCTGTTTCATGTGTTATGTTATGACATACGATATACTCCAAACAACCTTATATCTAGAACTAATGCTGGAGTATTTTATATTAGTGGGTTTAGAAATAGAGATGTGTGGTCTACCAACTCTGCCAGTTACAATATAACTTTGCTTGATGGTCACCTCGGTAATACAGCCACATCGCAATTAAGGTCATCCATGGAGAGTCCCAAATTATATTTGTAACAGTATACGAAATTAGTTCTGCTAATATGGTCACCTTGTTATTCAGGTCACTTTCTTCCAGTCCCGAGGATGACATTCATAGTGAAGTTCCACTCTACATATTTACACTGTGTGGTGTCTTTCATTTCCCCTGACAGTAACATAGACACTAGGTAGAAAAGACCAACACTTGTTAGTGTCTCATCCAAAAGACACACGTACATATAATCATTCTGTTAAGCTTACCGTACGCTTAACAAACATTTCAAACACGAAAATACTTGTCAAATTTTGTGTTTCAATAAGCATACAGAGGTATACACCCATTTTCTTTGGGTCTTGGGGTTCCTGCATCCTCGCAAGCCAGGGCTGCTTGCCATGCAAAACTAGCCCTGGCAGATCTCCTACGCGAAGTGTGGAAGTTAGCGGAGTCAAACTAGTAGTTGACTTCGCCAGTCGCGACTGCGTCACCCATGAGAACAACGCAAATACACGCCCCAATTTGAAGACAGATAAACTACTTCTGGGAATCCCAATATATAACGACCCGTTCGCCCATTAGCACGAGCAGCTGAGCGGTATTGTGTATTCCAATAATTGCTTCTACTTCCTAAACATTGCATGTAACACGAGCCACGGTTGGTTTAAATTAGTTTTATTATGACCACCTGACCTGCCGACATCTACTGATCTAGTGAGCGATTTCATAGGCTGAGCTTAAATTCAGAGTTTCACAAAGCGATCAGTCAGGGGGTACTGCTGGCTGGCACTGACGTAATCAGCAGCAGCGATCCCTGGTACGCGAGGATGCGTTCGCCCATTAGCATGGGCAGCTGAGCGGTATTGTGTATTCGAATAATTGCTTCTACTTCCTAAACATTGCATGTAACATGAGCCACGGTTGGTTGAAATTAGTTTTATTATGACCACCTGACCTGCTGCCAAACACTGATCTAGTGAGCGATTTCATAGGCTGAGCTTAAATTCAGAGTTTCGCAAAGCAATCAGCCAACTGGCTGGCACTGACGTAATCAGCAGCAGCGACCCATGGCGCATGAGGATGGGTTCCTGAGTACAGCCATCTCAGGAGATGCGACTGGCAAATGATTTATATGCATCCACATATGAGCAAAACGATACCAGAACACTAACGTCTGATAATTTAGGTGAACAGTTTGATTTTTTGTCATCACTGAACTTTGAAACTAGTGTGACAGTGGTAGAAATTAAATAACAATGATGGATTCAACATTCAAGGTTGGCATTGGAGATCGCTGTCATGATGTCAGACTCAGCAAAAAGAAGTACGCTTTAATTTCAAATATATACATGCTCAAACATTAGGCACTAGTGGAAAAAGGCGGCGTACACCTGTCCTTACTGACTGCTGACGATGTGTTGACAGTGCCATTACCTGTGTGACATTACCCGGAAGTGGGGGCTACTACATTATTCAGAAGAAGACACTGACAGAGTTGTGCCGACTGCACAGGGTCTGGCTGGGAGAGTGGTACATTTATCTTTTACACAGTAACCAAGTGCGATACATAGGCAGGCGCCTGACGATACATATGTTAAAACAGAAAAGAAGGACTGGCTATAATTGAGTAGAATTTCAAAGCAAAACCCATATAGGCCAAAACAAACTTACAAAGTAGTCTTAGTAAAAGTCCAAATCAAAATGTAAACAAACTAGTTTTGTTCTTTGACAGGCGTCTAGAAACATTGTAGAGAGAAAACAGTCTGGTGCATGATCGCACTGAGTAAATGTGCTACACATAATACAGCAATCATACTTATAGAGCAATGCTTTCGTGACCAAAAGCTCAATATGTAACACATTCGTTGACAACGCCACAAAAACTCGTCCACAGGCACAGCGCGCACATGACCGCCAGCGGGCCGCGTGGAATTATGGGAAACTCTGAATATAACACTACTATCGTAAATAAATGTAGCCTTGTTTGTCTGGTTCTCAAATGTAATAACGAAGGATAAAGTTCACCGTCTTCCGTGTTATTCTCTTTTATTTTGTTACCATTCGAATACGCTATGAATATTGATGAGATGTGAATATATTATGATAATTCAAAGCGCTCCGGGTGCGTGACGTCACTAATTAGGACCCAAAATATAAAGTATTGTAGCGAGAATTTATTCAACAAGCGGAGCAATATTGATCGCGAAGTTTACAGCAATGGAACCGCCGGATATTCAGGTAAATATCACTGGTCTACGGTAGAATGTAGTAGACATATCGTGTGTGGTTCCTGGTGAATTTCGGAGTGAATAATGTGAATTTTGAAAGGTGTTTTATTGGGACAGTGCGCGACGTGTGTGTGACCTCAGTCGTGTTCTACATTCGCTGGCTACTAGCGCCGCGTGTTATCGCACACACACCCCCTTCCAATAAACGTGTTCCGATAAATTCATGGCTAATTTTGTTTTCGTTTCTTTCAGTTTGTCGGCCCTCCGTGTGGTCACCACGGCTCCTACACGTTTTACCGGGCGTTCAAGTTCACGAAGGGCCACAAAACTAAAGTTATAACGCTCGGCCAATTTTTCTTCGCCAAAATAACCCCCGATGCCCCCGTGTGCATAGGCGACTTGCAACTGGTTTGGCATCATAAAAACCATGACGGTCAACCCCTGTGCAGCGTTCGGTTGTATTTCCTCCCCGAAGACACCCCCGTTGGAAGATTGGCGTGCCATGGGGAGGTATGATAACTTTTGTTTATTTATCTTCTATAATTAGTGTGCGTATTTTATGTTTGATACGCCGTGTTATGCGGATATGATGCTATAGTACTTCTCAAAGTGTCTGTCGGACATTGACCGCATTTGCGTGCGTGATGCTGTTTGGCCCGACGCCGTCGCTGCACCGTTATCGGCAGTCGCAGTGAAGTAAGCCTTGCCTTTATGTTTACACTTGGCTGAACACAATGAGCACAAACGACTATCTTAGTGCGAGTTTATTATCTGCGCTGTCTTGGCACAAGAAAGGTCGAACAAAGGTGCAAAATTCAGCCGCCTTTCAGATCTATATAGATAACGTTCCAAGGGTGAGCCATAGACTAGTAATTAGTGACTCCTGTTCAGTTTACTCTTCTAAATAAAATAACTGTATTGATCGAAAGTTGAATGAAAAACTTTTATTTTAAGAAGTTTATACCTACCTTTATCATCATTATAATGTAGTGGACAAATTAAGTGGTCAGCCATTTCCCACGTGGCACTATTATGGAATTATGTTCAATTTATCAACACTTTATCTGCTGCATGTAATGCTGTAATTTGTGATAACAAAAATTATATTGTCATGTGAAAGTTTAAAATTAAAATGCTGTAATTTGGTGATAATTATTCTTTGGTACTCTATGGGTGAGTGGCCCATAAATATATCAAATTCACATTAAAATATGTAATACATGTGTATTTATCAAAATTGTTTAAGAGAAAACCTCACTTTTTTATCAATTTGCAATTTACTGTGTAATTCAATGCATATGATCTGATATTCAATACACAATACACTGAAAACTGATTCCTCAGCAGGTTTAGCCGTTCAAAAATCCGGTGCTCTGGAGTGGTGCCCTGTGTGTAGTGTTGTGTATTTTTAAAGTTATTTCCGCAGTTAGTGTAATAAAAAGGTGTACTACTGTTTAAATGTGACATCGAAAGATTTCACTTTGTTTGTTACATATGGTAACTTGTAAAAAAAAACATTTACATGAATAGGTTAAAGTTGAAGGTCACTGCCACAACCAGTCAATGTTTCTTTGAAAACGTCAAGTACTCAGCTAATACTTGTCATGAGTATGTAGAAAATACTTTTCAGCCATGACAGGTCACCATTGAAAATGCTCAAAGCCTACAACCTGAGTTGATCTATCCAGTGATACATAACAAAGCATTGTTTATTTGTTGAAAAAATATTTTTTTAAATACTGCTTCAGTGCAATGCAATACGTTCAGTATGATAAATTGTGATTTTTGTAGTCTGTCTACACAGATGCGGTTCTGTCAGTGCAGTGTAAACCGATCCATCGGAAATAGCAGCGGCACACTCATATATCTGGTCGAAGGCACATAGCTGCATGCATGAGTGAACACTTAGATTAGACCATGACAATATAACTGGAGCAGGATATGAATAAATGAACAAACATTGTTCACACCATTTCAAGATATCATCACCTTTAATAAGTGAAGTAAATCACCAATCATTTTCACTGCATAAATAATTTTTGGTAGTTGCATTCCGACCGAGTGTGGTTAATTCTTGATGAGTATTTTTGATGTTACTAGTTTGGTATCTCATTTATATTAGCATGACATTGCCTGCACCCATTGAAATCTATCCAGTGTGACGGAGGCCATAAAACAGGTTTCTGCACAACTTGATAAACATTATTGCTTAGTTTAGACCCAGCTTTGTGTCTTATTTTGTGCAGAATTGTACTAAATTAGTCTTGTGAATGCACGCTCTGTGGCCCTGACGTCTTTGCTGTGACCCTAAACCCAGTTTGTGCAAATGTCTGGCCAGTTTGTGCAAATGTCTGGCCTTGCATCTATTTCTGTACTGTCTGTTTTTATGGGTTTACATTGACAACTGGTTACAAAAGAACAATTAACTACATATATCTAAATTCTTCATTCTTGTATATATTGTTATCAATGTTCTGAATAAACGTTCGTTCATTCATTCATTCATTCAATGTTTAATTTATGCCTGTTATTTAGTTATTACTCATTAAAAATGAACGTGATCAGAATACAATTTTATTCTGTTGATATGTGTCTGAAAAATACTATAGGTCCAAAGTCTGAACATTTTCTAACTACTGATTCAGCAAATGTATTGCTTCAATGCTACTGCATAATACCATCCAAATATTTTGACAGAATCCTGAGAAGAAAAAAATGCTTAAATACATCAGACTGTCAAGACTCGTTTTATTATTTGTTAAAAATATCATTTAATTGTGAAACGCTTTGATAGTCACTTATCAGAGGAGGTAACTAATTTTAAAATCAAGGATTAAAGTAGTTTTAATTAGGACTTACTGTTAAATAGTCATTGTATAATAATATCAGTGCCATGGTATTTTATAATTATGAATAACCTTATCTTCTCATTTAAAGTATTTTTACTTCAAGAAATTTCAATTTATTTCACCAAGAAAAAACCAAGACTAATAAGGCGAAATAAAAAATGAAAGGGTACCATAAATATAAAATTATTATATTACGAGATAGAATATTTTAAAACACTTGTAACCATCATATGGTCAAAAATAATCAAACAAATACTTTGACAACAATATTCTTTCAATTCACGTATACATTTAATAAAACAATAATTAACCTGATGTCGGACTGTAATCAGACATAATGTTGTAACACGGTATTTACTGTTTATGATATCATCTGCTAGCAAGCCTGGTAAACAGAAAGACGTAAACAACAAGACAACAAGATGTACACCGCAAACCTGTGACTCATGTGTTTATGAAGAGGCCTGTTGTTTGCATCTTTTCAGGCCAAGTTCTCACATTCGTACCCAAAATATGTACATACATCTCCGCCATCACGAAATATATCTCTATCATTACCCAATGTTAACAGTAATATGCATAACATGTTTATATTAGACTCGGCATTTCAGAAGTTGTATAGTATTATTAGCAGAGTTTGAGTGAGTGCATACAATGTATTTGTTGACGTTGCCAGAGTGCATGGCCCAGGGTGAAATGTGAAAGTGCTGGAGTGTATTGGGTTGCAGAGAGAGGGCTAGGAGGAGCCAGGTGCCCCTAGAATGAGCAGGCCCAGGTTGTTTGTTGGTAGTTGATAAACTTACCCTATTTGATGTGTCTACAGTACATTGCATACATCCCTGTCACGGGTCCTCATGTCTGGCCTGATATTTCTGTGTCAGTCATTGTTTCAGTTTCTTACTAGTTGACATATTTACGTCTCAAGAAACATGTTTTTTTCGCTGTGTATATTTTGGCGTCAACATGCAGTCTTCTTCAGTAGACCATGTTTCTTGAGAGGTAAATATGTCAACGAATAATAACCAAGAAACCGTATCATCTCTCCATTGAAAGAGTTTCTTACTGTTGACTTATTCATTCAGCCAGTCAGTCATTTAGGCAATCAATCAATAACTTATTTAATCAATAATTTAATAAGTCATTCAGACAATCAGTCATTCTAATGTTGTTCTCCCACTTAATGTACTAGTAGCTATGAATTTTAAATAGCAGCCACAAAACCTATATTTTTTTATGATTCATATTTGTCTAATGGTAACTCATAATCGAAAAACACGACTTCAAACAATGCACTTTTTGCAGCTTATATTATACGTGATGTAACTGATAAATTTAAATCCACAACTTTGATTGAAAGTTACATATCTAGTTCTGTTGTCAATATTTATCTGCTGTTCAAATCTTGACATATAACAACATGGGTGAAGTATGTGTGTTTAACGTAAGACAAACGTCACGCAATAATGTCTACAAACACTGCGTCATTTCCAGGTAACAGAAGGGACATTATGTCACTGTATTTTACTTAATCATAACAAGAATTTGTGATCATGTAAAGCCTCTTAAATATAAACTGTAACTTACCTATATTATTTCAAGTTTATCTGGCTGCACACATGTGCATAGTTTGAAAATCATTCATAATGTATTTTTTACACTTACGTAAATTACTTTGCAAAGTGCATATGTAATCCATTAATGTGTGATGTAAGAATGTGGACAAAATCTTTATAAATATGCTTATTGTTCACCTATTATTTCCCTGAATCAGCCTTTATGCAGCGAATCATGCTCCTGATATGGCCGACTCGATGCGTCACTGGTGTTGCTTGAAATGATTCACCCAAATAGAATCTGCATAACAAAACTTCAAATAATGTGTCCTACATAGTTTCTGCTGCTGTTTGGTTGTAGAAGTTTTACAAAATTATAAACAGTTAATGTGAGATTTTAATCACATGCAGAATATGTAATATTTTGGCCAGTAGACGATGTTTATGAAAGAGACTGTAGCAGTAGTGATTGCCAGACTGTAGTCACTGTGACATGCTAATTTATGCTTTGAGAGTTCTGTGTGATATATGAGACCCCTTCACCCATGGCTCTTAAATGAACTGGTTTCATCTGGCTCTGGCCAATCCTGGCTCCCCTTTACACTTTGGTTTTGTGACAATAAATTGTATGTAGACGAAATATTTTTTTTTAAATTGCATTGTGCATAGTAAGTTACTAATGTGTAATTATCTGGTATATAAATTATACAGTGTGAATGTTAAAATAGCTGGTAAACACAGAACACAGCGGAATTAATAATGATGAACCGTATGTATATATATATATGTATATATATATATACATATATATATATACATATATATATATATATAGTTAGTAATGATGACCAACTGTATGTATATATATATATGTATATTGTTGTTATAAATTTCAATAACAAATTTGTTTAAATTTATAATTACTGTGTATTTTTACGGTAGTAAGTTTGATCACATTATAAAAAACAAACCTACCTAGTCTTTGTGATTTTACTCAGTATACAATTGAAATGAATCCTATAAGTATCTGTGCAAAGTAAAAGAGTACTTAGATAACAATAACATTATATATAATACATATCTTATAAATATAATGTAGAATGAATATGAAGAAAGTGTGCAGAAATGTGTACTTGTGAATGTCCATAGATCATCTAGATGTGTGTAATTGTATCTACCAGTATGTTTTCTAGATCATAATCATATAATGTGCAGTAATTATTCACATTCCCATCAGAGCGACTGTAAAGTCTTAATAGGAGTCACTGACCTCTTTAATATAAATTACATGACACTCGCATATATGAATATATATGCACACTTAGAGTTTATGTTAACTGATATTATATACATAATGCAGGTCAGAATAAAACTTTCTTGTTCATAATATACGACCTGTCAATGCAGTACTTATAATAATGTTTATTTCAGACAAAAGTCCATATGTATGCATAAAATGCAAGTAAAAAATACCAAGGTAGGTATGTCATGGAATAAAAATAGTTGGTTAATAATACAAAACTATAAAATGTTGTGCATTAAAGTATACAATTGGGTAGTCCAGTATTTGAATAATTAACAAAAAATGAATTTTCAGACTGTTGAAGACGGCACGAAAAGCTAAATATGGATGAATGCATATGTTCATAAAAAGATATATAACATAGTTAGTAGCAAACATAAAGAGCATCCATGAAGAGTATAGCAACAGGACTTTGGTACTGCACCAAAACCCTGCACTAGAGAGTTGTGCTTCCAGAGCAATCTGGCCAGCCATCCATCATTCACCTGTCTACCAGTGAGCTGGTTGAAACCTTAGCCCCCCTCTTCCCCAATAGCCACAACCTTGTGCATTCTGCCACACATTATTGCTGCCATTGTGCATTGATCTTGCTGGGAGGAATTTGCATAAGCCAGAGTCCAGAAAGGCTGAGCTGGCTGGTTGTTCAAGTCTGAGTAGACATGTACTGTCATTAACATAAATCAGTGATGTAAGCCCCCTGGTAACTGTCCACCACTGGCTATTTTGGTTATTATGGCCTTGTGTGTAAACTGTGTACTGACAAGTAACTGCAATTTTAGCTCTGGTCTGTTTTATTGTCTTGTGTTTGTATCTGCAGGGTATACCCATCATACACCACCAGTGTACTAACAATACTGCTCTCTCTGATAACCTGACCTGCCAGATTGGTGTGTATCACTTTTAGCGATCTATAATGTTTAAATCAGTCCTTTTACACGTTTTTATTAATATTATATTTAACGGTTTTACTTAATCTACTCAATTATGTAAAGTGCCCTAGATCATTTTAATTTAGGTCCATTTATTTAATTTGGATTCGGGCGCTGTATAATTTTTGATTATTATTATTAGTGAACCTTCTTCCTCAATTTGGTTTATGTTTCACACTAATATATTACACTGCTTATATATACACTGTAATTATTAGTTAGATTTCTTCATAGAAAATTAGTCTTACATGGAAAACCAAAATAATGTAACATTTTTGCCCAGGAAGTAAAAATTACCTCACAAGAAATAGTATACTACATTACGTTTATACGTTACTATAATAAATTAACTGCTGAACTAATCTGTCTTCAAATGTTCATATTGTTTTAACAAAAAGTTTGTCATACGTTTTTGGACAATTCAGTGGTTAATTTTATTTTATAACCATTGAGTGTCTTTTTGTATTTTATAAACTTCAATTGATAATATTTATATGATATATAAAACTTATGTTATTATCGGACAGAAATAATCAAAATACTCCAAACTGTTACGCCTGTTGTAACATTCAAAGACAGCATTGTGTGTGTTTGGTGCAAATGTCAACCGTCGACCTGCAAGAGAATATCCTTTCATGGAAACGCCAATCTGTAGTTCCACACGGGTATTGAACTTTTTGAATTCTTGATACTAAAAATATTGATATACACACTTGTGCATATAGTGTATCATTTTTCCACCTGGCCACTGTCCAATATAGAGACCACCTGTTGTTTGTGTAATATAGATTCATCTTTCTCTGCCGCTACAGTCCTTTGCACAAGTATCATTCAAACAAATTGTGCAGTCTCATTTACAGCAGGAGATGCTGTTATAAATACCCAAACTGTTTAGCATATAAACATTTTGTTCAAAAACAAGTACATAATTATGTTAGTGTTTGTACAGTATAATACTTCCTAAGTAAATAAATAAAACTGACTGAGACGCATTACTTTGACATAGATGTAAGTAAAAGGGTGTTGCATGTTGAACTCATTTCTATGGTGGTGTCGGAGGTCAATGTAGCTTGCACCTCAACAGTTATCTGACAGACATAGGAGCAACCGGATTACTTTGGAAGCTTTGTAAACTTTACAAAATAATACACATGCATCAGTGTCAAATGCAATCTATTAACTACGACGAGAACAAACTAATTTCTGAATAAAATAAAATTAATATGATCATAGCATAAATTTACTTAATTTAAAATGAACGCTGCTGTTTTAATTATTCATTTGATTGTTGCAATAGCAGTTGTTACAAAGCAGCTGTCCTTTCAATTCAGGGTTAAGATGATATTGATAACAATTGGTGTAGAGGGGGAAACAAGGCTTACTTAAACATGTCTGCACACGACCTGTTCTGAATACAGAAGCCTGTATTTCTAAACAATACCACTTGTGTTCAATTTAGAATTGAACTAATTGCATTAAGCATGACCTGTGTAGTGAATGTTTACCTTTACTTATCAGCAGCATGCTTATGTTAATCAGTTCCATGAACGTAATGTATAAGACAAAACACGATGATGAATTATGCATTTCTCATATTAAAAAACAATTACATATAACACTGCGTTGATAACTTGCAATATTAATCGAAACTAAATGATCAAATTCTCTACCAGAGAATATGTAAAATAAGTACTGTTAAATGCATTTTATAAACAAATGAAAAATGTGTTCAGGGTCCTACAGTATTGTTAGTTATTTAGTACCTGTGATAAATATCACAGGAATGTATTTAAGGTGACAGGATTGGCTATGATCTGTTTTTGTACTTTTAATAGTTCCTCTCGAATTCCATTTTTTCCACTTAATTCTAGAATAATTTCACACAAAATCAGAACTATCCAGTTGGTATCCAGCATGTTAGCTAATTTGAGCAAATGTGAATTTGTAAAATGATTGGGCAAACTATTAAATTAGTTTTCATTACAGATGTTTATGAAACTGGAATATGTCCACCGAAATAATTAAAACTAAATATTATTCTGAACATTACTCTTGTGTAACTTTATCCATAGGGATTACATACATCTGGGATTATGTCCACAGGGGTTACATCCTGTGGGATTATGTCCATACGCATTAGATCCTGTGGCATTATATGCGGACACCCTTTTAGTATCTGGGGAGCCACATACCCTAAATCACACATTTCGCATAGCCATCTCAAAGTCCGTACAGTTTTACTGTCTGATCGAACAGGCCTGCCTGGAATCCTGTTGACATTTAGCATACAAGCTCCATCTGTCTAGTCTAAAGAACAGCATACTCAGGCATCTGTTTCTCTCTTATGATTGAATAACAAATATTTAACAGTTCCAATATGTTGTATTAAAATTTAAGGTTTTTGTTGATGCTCAGTTAGTAATGTTTGAAACAAGGCCCTCAGTGATAGTTAACGGATGAAGAAACAGGTTGAAAGAATCATAAAATTACGTGTATATTTATTTAATTCCTGACCTTGTTTGTTTACCCGCTATGCTGGTGTTGCTAGAGGTCAGGTGTAACTTTCGTTGTGGTTGAAATGTAAAAATGACGTAAGGAAGAAAGTGAAGTGTAGCTGACACAAGATGGATGGAATCCAATGTGTAACCACCAGTGCCTTGAGACACACCACATATGTATAAATAATGACATGGATGACCTTTGACATCTTAAACCAGCCAAGTGGAAATAACAACAGCATAATACTTTGTTGTGTAGATATGTTAATAACAAGCTATCAGGAATTTGTGTTTAGTTTAAATGTAATACACAGTACATACAAAATGATCCATTCCTCATTTAGTAAAATTGATATACATAACGTTAACATTGTTCTTAGTATTACTAGAATAAATATGTTGACATCATACTGCCCTGTAAATTGCAATTAATAAGTTTGTATTGTGACTTATTGCTGTAGGCTACTATTGTTTTACTACCTAGGAGTACAGTTTTAACTGTTCATACAGGGATTTATTAATTATGGAAGAACTGTTTTAATGATTATTTCATGGTCTACATTTTATAATGATTATTTTGTTTTAGTTTAATGCAGTTCTAAATAGTTATGAGTACATGCATGTAAAGCTCCTTTGAGAGCAATCTGATTGATCGGGCGCTATATAAATAAATTATATTATTATTGCATTGAATATACCTCATTCCCACACTCCTTACCAAAATGAGACTACGTGAAACTAATTCAGCAAATTAAAAACTATTTTTCCCTTAATGTGTAGAGGCTTTCATTAGCGTTGCACACCGCCTTCTTCAGTACCTATGATGCCGAAAGACATAATTTTACACAAAACGTTGATGTCATTCAACGCCATAGGTAGCTAGGCACCTAACGAAAGCCTCTACTAGGTAAAATTTGTTTGGATGTGTCAAAATAAAATATTTTGAAAAGAACTAACTGAAGAATGCTCAGTGATCAGTTTAAAATGTTGTTTTCGTCAGGACGAGATTCTTTCCGAGAATGAGAAAGTAGTGTTGACCATTGAAGACCTGGTGTCTTGGATGTGTGACATCCAGTGGACCAGGGGACTGCAGGCCATATGTGAGAAAGACGTAAAGGGACCGTCTCAGGACCATGCACAACTAGCAAAGATGTTCGCAGCCAATAATTGCGGCCTTTATGAATCGGCGAAAGACATCGATCAAGACACAACACTGCCAGGTAGGTTTTGGACCCTGTTACTGTCATAACAACACTGCCAGGTAGGTTTTGGACCCTGTTACTGTCATAACAACACTGCCAGGTAGGTTTTGGACCCTGTTACTGTCATAACAACACTGCCAGGTAGGTTTTGGACCCTGAACATTACTATTAAATCCTGTCATGTGGACATTCGATATATATGTATCTATGATGCATTTTATTTTTAATTAACTTAATCTAGCTATTTGTTTTATTAATTTAAGCACATTGTCTATTTCAGGTTGGCCATTTAACTGGTATTCAGTTAACTTATTTTTGTATTTTTCGTATATTTAACTGAAATAACATTTACTCAAGTTGATCTTATATATATATATATATATATGCATTTATAGGGCTTGTCCAGATAAAAAATCTGCTCAGAGGCACTGACAGTGAGAATAGTAATATAACTAAAATACATTAAATGACCTAAACATGTTAAATGAAAAGGTAAAAGAAAATTATATATGATTTAAGAGTAGCATATAAACATATATGTTTATATGCTGCTCTGCTGTGTTGGTTTTGGACCCTGTTACTATCATGTGTATGCATGGAGCCCGTTACCATGGTGAATGAATATGTAGGTCAATGACACATACTAAAACAGTGTGGCTCGGTTCATTGATGTACCTGTTTAAAAAATGTACGAAGGTGAAACTGAATGTATAATATATATTGTGACTAGACAATGGAAACAGGATATTGTTAGTTGATTTGTGTGCCATCACTGGGTCATTGGGTTAAGTACTGTACTGCGGTGTATTGTGCAGGACAAACTTGAAATATAAGTAAAGCACTCATGTAACGTGTTATAAAAATATGAAAGGGCCTCACTATAACTAATAATAAAATTAAAAATTATTATTTATTTTCTATGGCATGTGATAGCAGTAGTACAAAGCTATTGCATTGTATAATCAATTATTCTAATTAGTTACATATATGTTCATGTAATACTGTGCTAAAGAGTATATCCTTGATCAATGTTACTGTTTTGCATCGTAGTCTGTTTTCCATGTAGTAGATATTTGTCAGTTGAACAGATTATATATTCTGTAGTTTGGCCCTAAGGCAGGACAACAACGTTATCATAAATACCTATTTTTAAACACATTTGGATTCCTTAGATCATATCACGTTTAACAGTGATTTACGGTGGCGAAGAGCCACAAATGTTTAACAGTACACAATAATCAAGTGTGTGTTTGTTTAGCTGCTTTCATTGGTATCGGTAACATGCCATGGACATTGTCGACATCAATCTTACAACAGTTGAGTTTTTTTCAAACACAGGTTTCAATTAGGAAATCTCAGTGTTGGATTTGTTATGAATAATTAAGATTGATAATGACATGTACTTCACGAACTGTGTAATTTGATGACCCACTATTTATTTGTTATTATTTCACAGAACAATCTGTTTTCTATAAATTGACAATGTGTACGACTAGTTTTAATGAACTCAGAAAGCACCTTAATTTGATTTCTTTTAGTTTCAAATAGGCTAATTAATAAACTAACATCAAAATGTGAATAATATCAGTTTTTAAAGCAGAAGGTATGTGTGGCTTTAATTTAAGAAGCTTACAATCAAAAACAAAAACTAAGATTGCAAGTGGATAAGGGAGCCATTTAATTAGATCATAAGTTTACTTTTATGTAATTCTATTCAAAAATTAAATATTTATTTGTACCTTTCAGATATTTAGTTAATTTTGCAACGAGTTGATGCTCCTTGAAACTACCGAGCTGCCTACGACATATAATGTCTAATTATGATTGTATTGATTTTGTTTGACCTAATACATAGAAATAAGATCTAACTTGTAGCTAATGTAGGTTTATAAAATCCTGGGAAAACTAAGGAATCAATGTCCTACAACAGATGACAAAAATAACTTTCATCTGGTCTCATCCATCCACACCTTCAGCTGAACGTTTGTGACCATTGTTATGATGAGACCAATATATTAAACATATCAGTCGATCTACATCATTTCACTCTCATTTACCTAAACATAGTATTTGCTGATTAATGTTTACTCTTATTTAATGTTTTTCTTTACAGTTAACCTCAATCATAATCTTTACCAGGATTCGGGGGCCGCCTGCAGGCGAACATTGCTGCCACCTCTTGGCACCAGTGTAATTGAGGCTAATCACGTGACGACATTAAGCGAAGAACGAAATGGTGCAATCATTTGAATTTTCTCCGTGCAAACAAAGTGAGGGGGCGTGAAAGTACGAAACATAAAACATCGATGTCCGACGGCAGACAAAACTGCTTCAAATTAAAGTAATTTAATATACGATATCAATGTTCTGAAACTATCTCTAACTTAGGTTGATTGGTGAATGCTTCCCAGAGAAATCAAGATGGTCTGATCTGAGTTCAATTCTTAATTGAATTGAATTGACTTGATCAACAAAATGCATGAATTTGAATTGACTAAAAGCCAAAACAGATTGAATTGGAATTGAATCCTGCAAAGTAATTAATTTAAATGAATTGAACGAAAAAGAAAATAAATTTACAACGTTTTTCTATATATATTGAGACGTATAAACTATAAAATATATGTTAAATTGTAACGTTTTTGGATGTGTTTTTTTGGTTAAAGACAAAAAATTAATAACTAACAGCAGAACTACTAGTATTTATATGCACGAACGAATTTGTCACCAGACATGGGCTGCAATTCTTTGTTTAGCAGTTCTCTGCTCTCTCTCAGTCCCTGTATACACCAGTTTTACTGGCAGCATAGAACAGAGCTGCTAAGTGCTAATTGGAATTGACCACCACAGACCAAAATTACTGTGTGCTGAGGGGGTGAATTAACATTAGTCTCAGCATCCTCTTTGTCCTTTAGCTGCAAGGTGTTAACATACTGTACTGGTGCAGGTTGTCTGACTTGAGTCAACATAACCCTTCAAAACACTCTGGTTGCAGTACTTGGCACAAGGCCTGCTTAGCACAGAGCAGGTATTTTATTTTGGACTTCCTGGCTTTTGCTTAATTAAAGAAATTAAAGGGCTAATGTTTGCATCAGTGGATTTTCACTGGGGCTTCATTGCCAATCAATGTCCAGAAACTTATGTCATAACTGACTTGAATGAATTATAATTGAATTGGAATTGAATAAAAATAAATTGAATTAGAATTGATCCTTGTTAAATACACATGAATTGGAATTGAATTGGAATTAATAAAAATGAATTGAACCCAGGTCTGCTGCCAGGGAGTAAAGTGTAAAGTGCTTTGAGTAGTCCTAAGAGCTGGATACTATGCTATATAAGAACTTACTTTTACTTTGATGTGATTGTGTGTTTAGACGGTGATGACAAGACGCAGTGTGCAGTCATTGTACTCAGTTTCCCCCACTATTGCCGATACCGGGCGGTGCGCAAGAGGCTCGAGATGTGTGTAGACGTCTGGATGAGGAACATTGTTATCAGTGCTGTAGGGGGCTTCACGGTCTCCAACCCCAACACTCGTATCCTCTTCTGCCGCAACACCATGGAACACCCCAGTCTGTCGAACCACGCGTCACGACAGAACCACTTAGGTGAGTGACCACCGGGCAGTCCACGCTGACCACAGGAAATAGATTTATAACACTTGAAGGAGTAGGCAAACCATGTCTTTGAGTTGAAGTTGAAGCAATAGCATTGATGCATTTTTTGTAGCTCTGCTCTGTCTGTTATAGGTGATGGATGTTTTAAATACTACATTTTAAAACATTCAGTTCAATTGCTAGAACATCAGACTCTCGACTGAGAGAACCCGGGTTCAAATGCTGCGCTGTAATTTTTTATTTTGGGCAAGTTCGCTCACTCTATATTGCTCCAGTTCATTCAGCTGTATGAATGAGTACCTGGCTATAGACAGTGGTGGGTATTTGCGTATGAGTAGTCTTTGTGCACTAATTGCCGCATGGCTAAATGCTTCCCAGAGAAGTTGAGATGGTGTTCAATTGAATAGGTCTGCCAGGGAGTAAAGTGTATAGCGCTTTGAGCAGTCCTAAGGACTCAAGGTAGACAACTCAAGTTTCAGAGATCTTCCAACTTCCTGGCATATTCTGAAAAAAGAAAAAAAAATTCATGATCAGGAACAATGACTTGTTTGAGAAATATAATACTTTTGTACACAAATTGCTATTTCTGTTGACTGGCTGGCATATTCGTGTGGCAGCAGCAATGGGATTACTTGTACATTAAGACAAATCTTGTTGATTTGGGTGACAAATCACAGATCATGTTTGTGTGATTTTATCATAGTTGTGGCTAATTTTGCAAAAAACAAAAATGCCACTGCATTGTAGCCTGGCATTTGTCGTACATATGCACCACGAGACAGAAAGATGTGTCTGTGGAGCACTGTAATAATAGTGACTAGAATGATTAGATTCTTAGGTTTACCTTTATGCTGTATTGTTAAAAATCTGGCCACAGTGTGTATGGACTTTTTATACAGAAATCACAGTGTGGCTTAATGGTTGCCAAAATGTGTAAAGAAGTTATTTGAACGAACAGGTCTACTCAAGTATGCTGATACTTATATAAAAAACAAACATAAATAAAGTTTTCATTGTAACTGTGTAGATATCATCAAAGATGCTGTGTTTAATGACCTCACCTTGATGATCATCTTCCAAATATGGGCAACGATTACACTGCATAGTTGACATGCATCATTTATTGACATTTATGTTTGTGTCTGTTAATTCTTGTGTGCACGGTATGCATGTATATGTAATATAAAACTTGCTTCCTTATAAAACAGTAATATTTAAATGTTTTTCTGTTTCAAGCTCACAACCTTTAGAAAGATAAAATGTAAATTTTGTATGATGTTTATCATACATATACTATATTTATTATTAAATAATCTAATAGGATGATAGTACTGTTAAGAGTATGTATTGCTTTTCTAGCAGTATATGTACTCCTGACAGCAGCATACGTAGATCAGATATGCATATTGGCGCATTAGACAGACTGCTGTTGTTAAGCAGACCAAACCAGGTCTGCTTAAAGTTTTGACCTCCGGTAGCGTGGATGATATGTTTTACTTTAAAATATGAACTGTTAATATTCGTAGAACATCCAGAATATATATATATGTATATACACATATATATATATATATATAAATCTACAAATAAAACATAAATTTTAATTTGCACTGCTTTCTACCTACAAAGATGAATTGGTGAGTATGTTGTGGTATATGGTACACATGGATTTTCAGTATTGTTTTGGTATTTTGTTGTATTTACTATGTTTTGTAACTTTTCAGTTTTCTCTTGTTGTCATGGTGATGTAGTTGAGGGTGTTGATTTGTTTTTCCCGTACTGTTGTCGTTGTTACTTGTTAAGTGTTTTTAGCTTAATTCAGATTTAATTTCTTTCTAATTTTTAAGCCACTCGCTGCATTTCAACTTTGTTGTGTTATACCTATAAAAAATATATTACAAATTATGCAGCAATTTGGTTGTTAATCTGTAACATTTATTGCCTATATTATAAGATAGATAAAAATGTAGGACTTCAGAGTTTGTCAATAAGTCAACTGCTTCCTTTTATTCTGTGATGCAGGATAACCAAACTATTTGTTTGTAAACTATTTGTTTGTAAACTGTTTGTTTGTAAATTGCTTCCAGACTCGGTTACATTCATAGTTTTGAAAATATGGCAAGTTACTTTTCCAAGTCCTATGTTGCTCTGAACGGAATTTTCGACGTCTTCATGACGTCTTCATCAGCGTTGGTCTGTGCCACTCTCGATCATCATGTGACTGTGTTTGTAACTGTCACATGACAACACTTGTATCCGGAATCTCAGTTGATTTCTGGTCGTCTCTCTCTTATTTCAATCGCCTCACTGATTTTACTTCTCCAGAAGTTGTTTTCTCTAGAGAATACCTTTGCAACTTTAGCCGAGATGTTGTGACCCTCATTCACTCTGTGTTCACCTACTGCTGTGAGTGGGCCCCTTGTGTGTTCTTTGAGTAAGGCCCCTTGTGTTCATGTACTGCTGTGAGTGAATGAGGGCCACAACATCTCGCCTAAAGACGCAAAGGTGCTCTCCAGAGAAAACAACTTCTGGAGAAGGAAAATCAGAGAGGCAATTGAAATCAGAGAGAGGCGACCAGAAATCAACCGAGATTCCGGATACAACCTTCCCGCGATCTTCCTGGAAGTGTTGTCATGTGACAGTTACCAACAGTCACATGACGACCGAGAGTGGTGCAGACCAACGGTGATGAAGACATCGTGAAGACATCAAAAGCTCCGTTCAGAGCAACATAGGACTCGGAAACGTAACTTGCCATATTTTCAAAACTGTTTGTTTGTAACTATTTGTTTGTAAACTGTGATACATCAAACGATTTGTTGGGAAACAATTTGTCTGTAAACTGTGATACACCAAACTATTGGCTTGTAAACTGTTTGTAAACTATGATACACCAAACTATTGGCTTGTAAACTGTTTGTAAACTATGATACACCGAACTATTGGCTTGTAAACTGTTTATAAACTATGATACACCAAACTATTGGCTTGTAAACTGTTTGTAAACTATGATACACCAAACTATTTGTGTCAACTATCGAAAGTTTGATGTCGTTTTTCAGCATTGAAATTGTTGCAGATAAATAGTATAATTTAATGACATAAGTGCTTCACTTAGAGTTTCCAGTTCATCTCATTTCCCTCCTGTCCAGCTCCCAATCTGAAGGGAAGACCAAGGAAGAGGAAACTCACCTTCAAGAAGGCTGGTGTGTGTGACTCAGACACCAATGACTCAGAAGAGGGATATGATCCCGAGAAACATGAGGAAGACACAGACCGGAAGGTTCCGAAAACTTCACTTTGTTCATCTACTGATCACCAACCTTCTATAAAGAATACCACTAGCAAGGTTTGTTGTGATATTTGTAAAATATATATAAATATATATATATTGTATATGTGATTATTTAAACCGGCTTCCACAATTCATTTCGTTTGTTTCTTTTCATCATTTCACGAACAATTAAGCCTATCCAGTATCCATATGTCATGCTGAATCACTGACATGATAGCTCGTTTAAGCAACTGCATTAATTAGACTTGGTGACGCCACTGGAAAAATTGGAAAATTAGAAATGGCAAAGGTGGTACTGCAACATAAAGCTATTCACATTTTGCAAGTTACCTGATATAACTGTCCAAGTCAGTTCAGTAAGTTATTTTAACAGATTCTTATTAAAGTGATTTGCAGTGGATTAAATGCATTGCAGAGGGAATGTTAAGTATATTGCTGGTACATACTGCTAGATCCAAATTTCACAAATGTCTTGGTGTGTCTAACTGGGTCTAATGTTGATCAGGACTTCCTAGACGCAAATTTCCATATTACAATAGAACCTATGTTTATATATGAATAAAGTTGATGTGTTTCATACTTGCTTATATTTAGGGTACCTAACATTTCACATTTCCTTGTTATTTTTGTGTGGAAGTTGTTGAACTATTCTGCACTTGATGTGAACAGCTATAATAGAGGGTGTGTAACATAATAGCTTTTATAACTGTAATGTTTGTCACTGTTACATGTGCTGCAAGTGCTGTCTCTTATTGTTACATTTATTACACATCTTCTCTTTTCATTAACAGACCAGCAGTGAATGTAGGTGCGTTTATTGTTACAGTTGTAAAATATGTTTTATTGCTGTTATTGATGTAACATATATTATGTTACTGTTACATCTGTAACATATATTATTGCAACATTTCCTATATTATTGTAACATGTGCTGTTACCATTCCACACATAACACATTATGTTAATGTTACAGTTGTAACATGATATTAGTGCTGCATGTGTAACACTGGTGCTACTGTAATCGTAGCATTAGTAACATACATTACCATGTGGTCATATAGGTTACAACTGTAATGTGTGTTACTAATACTGTGATTAAAGTTGTAACATATATGGCCACATGGTTATGGGGCAGTGAATGAGCTAGTAACATATATTATACTACTGCTACGTATGTAACACTAATGGTACTGTTACACCTGTAACATGCGTGATGTCACTGTTTCACACACATTCTCAGAAGCGAAAGTGCAAGTTTGCTCTGAGGCCGACTCATAAAGAGCATCTGGAACCTGAGGAGGACACGTTTTTGAAGAATCTGTACCAGTTCATGCAAGACCGCAACACACCCATATCACGCCTGCCAACACTAGGCTTCAAAGAACGTGAGTTTCACATTTACGCTTTCAGTTTCATTTGGTTTGATTCTGTGTCAGTGGGAAGAGTGTAAAATATGATAATAATCTAAACTTCTATAGCGACTGTATCCTCAAGAATCTGAGCTCAGAGGGGCAACACACAAGAATCATTAGACAAAAAATCATGAACAGGAATGTGCAAGAATCATTATTAGAGCAAGGGGCCATGGAAGGTTTAGGGTGGGAATGCGATTTCAAACAAATAATTTTTTTTTTTTACGAAAGGTGGGTAGCATTTCAGACTTTTAGACTAAGATGGGCACGACACTTACGGAGAATTAATGAGGAGAGATTGGCAAATGGAACACAAAAGTGGATGGTAGATGGAGAAGACAAACTCCAAAACTTAAGGGATCATCTCAGAACATTGACGTCCTACCACGGATGACATAAATTTAATCTGGCCTCAACCCTCCACCCACCACCTTCAAAGTTTGTAAACAATGATATCATGATAACAATATATTAAAAATATTGGTCAACTTACATCGATTGACACTGTCTGTTTACTCTTATTTAATGCTTTTCTGTAGTTAGCCTGAGAGCTAATTATAATTTTTACCTGGATTTGAGGTAAAGCCACCTACTGGTAAACATTTCAAAGTCTTGTTATTCCCCAGGCTGTTGTGAGGGGCACACAAATTGCTGTCACCTCAAGACACCTGGGTAATCAAAGCTAATCGTATGACGGTGTAAGTCAAAGAACAAAATGGTGTGATTATTTGATCACTGCGCACAAACAAGGTGAAGTGAAGGTTCGAAGCGTAAAAAATATCGATGTCTGACGCCAGATGAAACTGCCTCTGACCCCCCCAACAAAAGTAATTTTGTCGAGTAACCGACATCGATGTTCTGAGATGTTCCATAAGAGATCATAAAAGAGGTAAACTGCAGGAGCAGAGGATCGTGATAGGTGGGAACAACTCAATTTTAGTACAAATAAATAGATTATTATATATTATTATACCTGGATCAGAGCAGTTACCAGGTAGCTTTCATGTGTGAGTTAAATTGGATTTTGCTCACATTAAAAAAGCTTTATGTACAGGATTTACCTTAACTCTCAGAAAAGTGAGCTTTCAACACCACACAATTGATGTGTGAACGTTATATGGGACTTCAAATGATCAACTCCACCTACTATTAGAAATATCTAGAAATAGGGGGTGTGTTAAACCAACAGCATACTCACTGGGGGGCTACTGGCACTCAATTCTCACACCTCGGGGGGGCTAGTGGGAGGGGGGCTAGAGACACGGGTGGGCTAGTGGGATGACACCTTCTGGGTAGATGAACAGATGGGCCCCGTTTAATTTAAGTTTCTTGTACTGACCTGTGCTGGCGTATTTTGTTGCAGTTGATTTATATTTCTTCTACAACTACACTCACAAGCTGGGAGGTTATGAGGCTGTAAGTGCAGTATTTCATTCGCGCTACAAATGGTATTTAGAATATTGTTAAATGTGTTGCTGCATATTGAAAAAATAGATATGCGGGCATAAAATGAACAACTCGGAACATGTCCAAAACATGAAATTCTACGGTCGTTAGCACCCTCATGGCTCGTCCTATCCCAACGATCTTGGTATCATTTGAAAGGATGCACTTTTCGTTATTCTAGTGTCATCTAGATTTCCCGGTAATTGTTCATAGAACACCCATAAAACACCTATAAACGGACGTACAATCCTACCGTTTTGGGTGGTCTGTCCGGTTCCGAACAGCGGGTACTCGGTACATTAATCTTCCGATTGCGGCACTGTTTTCCTCATTTGCATAGGTTCAGACATGCGCATTTCACCATTTCTTGATTTCATGTTATAAGCTCCGCTTACTTTTAAACCGCGGCGAAACTAATGTGCTTTGATCGCAGCAAAACCGATATATATCTACGTCGGTGAGACATCACAATAACGTACGCCACCCAACGGGTCAAAATTTGTTGTGTTGGTTGGTTGGTTGATATACATGATTGTGATGTCACGCCTACTTCGTGCATGTAATTTTAGCACCCGTTTGAAAGTGGGTGGAGCTGGTACCATGAAAACATAGTGGTGCCTTAATCGGGAGATCGGTGAACTCTGTCGATGAAGCAACATCGTTCGCAGTGTCTAAGACACCGTAATGGGCACGATTGTAGGTCCATTTATACTTTATTTTAGGAATGATTATCAGGAATCCATTTATATGTTTGAATAGCAGAAAGCATAAGGTTTCAAATGATAACAAGATTGTTGGGATCCGAGAAACTGTAATGGTACTAGCAATCGTTCAAAAATGCGTTTTTGGGACGGGTTTTGAGTTGTTAATTTTTCGCTCGCTTATCTATTTTTGATATTGGTCATATTGTTGTTTGTCATTTCTCCTCTGGCCGCTCTGATGGATATTTTAAGTTATATAATATTAAATTGACAAACTCGTTCGTTTAGCCATGAATGAAAATGTGTAACTTTAAACGAAGCCCCCGTTCCGACAAGAAACCAATGTTGCATAATATCAGACATCAATGATTCAAGATTACTATTTAGTGACAAAGATACACTATCACAGTAATTCAGATGATATGTCAATCACTGTTCCTCTAAAATAATCCTCAGTTAAATAGTTCTCATTTAGTAAGGATTTGGGATTGCAATGGAACCTCACTATTAAAGCCACCTTCGGGACTAGACCAAAGTGACCTGAATAGTGAGGTGACCTTATTAGCAGGACTAATTACAGCTGTACCTGTACATTACAGTAAATGGAAATAATTTGGCACTGTCCCGGGGTGACCTTAATTGCAAGGTGAATGTATTACCGAGGTGACGACCGTAAGACGCTGTTTGACTGTACCTGTTTTTTGCAACTTGATCCTTGCTTGTTTCAGATAACCCAGAAGCGGATGTGGAAACACATTTACGACACACTTGGGGGCCACCCCTCGAACACCAGTGCTGCCACCTGCACCAGGCGACATTACGAGAGGTACTAAAACTATCAGTCAATGACTTCGGAATTGAGTCACAAAACCTGTGAACAATCGGCACTGTCTGTTGATTGATCACTTAAAGTTGTTTTGCACTTGCTATGGGTTAAGTGTGTATGTTACATATGCAAACCTATACATTTTTAGAAAGCTTATAAACCCAGCAATCAAACTATGGTATATATTTGGTGAGATTTCACAAACAGAATACAAACACTGTTACCATGGTAATGGAATTATTGACAGATGATGAAAAAAGCAAGAGGCAGTTTCAAATTCTTACTTGTCTGGCGATATTATAGGTATGCCTATCAAACTTTAACCTGCGACCGACCAACGAACATCTTTTGTATCATACTGTTACAGTAAAAATCACAACTTTGCTAATAAGTATCATAAAAATATGAATGATGTATCATTTTATTGCTAAAGGAATGGTATAAAATCTATATAACATTTGATAATCATGGGGATATTATTGTTTGAACTTCATCTAAAAAATCAACATTTTATCCTGCTACCAGATAATAACTGAGAGGATATATGCCCTGCATCCAGTGAGACTAATGTAGCCACACATGTTATCTACCAAATAACATAAAAATGAATCAAATCCATTGAGAACTTTTTTGTATTTTGTATAAAATAGGCCGATTCTAGCAGCCGGATCACTGCCGCTTTCGCTGCCGGCCCACACGTGCGGCTCGCCCGAACAAACATTGCACTGCCAAGTAGTTGAATTTTCACCTCAAAAAGCATACAAATTCTAACTATCTGAACTAGTATAATAACCTTATTCATGAAAATTGTCAGGCATTTTGTCAAAATATTGAACAATTCTCCGCAACTATATCTGCCATTTTGTTGTTTACTTCAGCTCCAGAGGGCTGGGGGTGAGGTGTTTGACATGCTTTGTTCTGATTCGCTGAATTAGCTTAGCCAGCTGACACAATTTTTGGCAGATTGGCCAATAACAGAGCTATCCATTGATACCATGTGTGTCTAGACTTTATGAATGGATACGTAAATTTATTACGCGGGCGTAGTAAAACCACCAAAATGTTGCTATGCAGTCACTAGCTGTCAATCAATCTGCTCACGAATAAATATACACCATCTTAAAAAATCTGTCAGCTATTCAACGATACCAAATGTTCAGTAACCTAGCACGGAAACTAAAAATGTTACTATAAAGGTAGGTGCCATCGGCCAATGAATCGGCCCTGGCAGGTCGCAGGGTTAAGCAAAGTATGATGATTATACTATCCGTGACATAACGGGAGCTTTTTGATAACAAATTATTTGTATTTTTTACTTTTTTGCATCTTCCAGTAAAACCATCTAACAAAGTGAATATTTCAAAAAATATCTTGTCTGCAGGTTACTGTTGCCGTTTGAGCGTCACATCCGCGGTGAAGAAGACAAGCCACTGCCGGTGCCGTATGTGAAGCCACGTAAGCCTTCGATTGTGGGAGCAGGGGAAGGAGAAGTGAGGGAAACAGGGCTGGAGGAAACGGACTCCCCGGGGAAGACAAACACAGACAAGACGGTAATAATCATCATAATAATATGATTTCTTTTTCGCCAGTATCCTTGGAAAAACCGAGCTCAAAAAATTCAGTTTCTTAATATAGCATTTTAAATTAATTATTACCAGTCAAAGCCCTTCACATAATAAAATGATGCATAGACTAAATGCTAAAATAACTAGTAAATTAAGGTGATAAAATATTTAGAGCATGAAAATACAGTTTCAAATAATTGAATTATTATAAACCAAGCACCAAAACCAAAGGATTAAGCGTTCTCCTAATCATGTACAAGGCAAAAGTTGTCAACAGATTACTGAGGAGGACATGCAACATTAAAAAGGTAGGTTTTGAGATGACGGCGAAATGAAACCATATTTCTTACTGAGTTAACGCTGACAGAGAGTGACTTCCACAAAGTTGGTGTGGTATCTGAGAAGGCTCGAGCACCGTACGTCTTAAACATGGAAGCAAAAAGTAGATTAGAATCAGCTGACCGGATCTGACTGGGCTTTCTTGCTGGTGTGAGAGTTGAATGTTGTTTGGACGGAAGGGCTTGATACATCTTGTGAAATTAACTTAAAAGTCAAGGAAACCGTTACTCAAACATTTTACATAAATGCAAAATTGCATTAATCATATGGTATATAGTTGTATATAATTTATATTCAATATGTGTTTTAGTGCATAAAAAGCAGTTTGAGTAGGTTTTAGAAAACACAGTGTCCGAATACACGCTGTCTACGGATCTACAGAAAGAATAACAATTTGAACCATCCAGTCAGATGAACCTAATCACACATGTCATAGTAATGTCTAAAGTATCATACTATTAACGTCTGAGGGTTGTTTCTGTCAGAGCGTCAAGGTGACGTGTCAGAAAGTCCAGGTGGCATGTCAACTGACACTGACAGAGAAGGAGAAACAATGGGAAGCCATGCGACGCAAGAGTCACCCGAACAAAGACAAGGTTAGTCTGCAGTGTATATTATATTACTAGCTGAGTTACCCAGCATTGCCCAGGGGAAAAAGGCAGTCATATGTACCAGACACCCCAAACCCATCCCAAGTGTTTCCAGCCTACCTGCATTAACCATTTCAGTACTACAGCCCTGACCAGCTGTGACCACTGAATACTGCATTCCCAGTAAATATGCAAGACAATGGACTACCAGGTACCTCACTTCAGGTCAAGATTTGGGCAACAAAAATGCATTTTATGAATAGGAATGTTACATATTTTCCGAAAGTATGAAAATCAGCAAGTAAAATTAGCCATATAATTTTACATCCCGTCGTCATGGTAACTAGCAATCCAAGATGGTCAATGTTTTTGCAGTTGCTGAACACACTGTTGTATACTAAGTTCGCCGACATCATTATTGTGTCGATTGTCAACATCCGACAAAGATTCTTCACTAAAACTATCAAATAATTTGTCCAAAACATACGGTGGTACATTGCTAGTTGAAGAAATGCCGTCCACCATTGTGGCTACCACAGACTTTCATAATCCATCATTAAAAACCGCTAAAATCTTCGTAAACTATTATTGAGCGATAATAAACAATGACCACTGCTGAATAGCAAATCTTTTCGCTGTGACAACTGTACACAACAAGTGGCTCCACGTAGTGGATAATTACGAGTAAAAACGATTTGAATAGCAGACATCGTCAATGCCGAATAACCGGCCTGTCTTACTGAAGCGTCACAGACAGTGCGGCCGGAAATCCACCCTGTCGTACTGAAATGGTTAATAAATGGTAACTGGTCACTGGCCTAGTTGTTAGGACAACCTTTTGCCAGAAATCTCAATCACTCACCTGTTTAATTGATATAACCAGCAACAGCGGATGCTAGGTTGAAATTTCAGCATGATACATGCAAAACTAACAGAGATGTGGGTGTACAAACAAACAGAGAATGAACTGTTTTATAATATAGATTACCTATCCTAATAAGCGTACTGTATGTTTGAAAAATACAGTGAATAACCATAAAAGCTGCAGTGACGTAGCAAATACCCATAGTTCCTTGAAATGTATGTGTCTCGTATTCCCTTCGAACCAGAGTGACACTTGTACCAAATGTTACAATGTCCTACAGTGTACCATGTGGACGTAACATTTTTAGTACTTACGGTGCCAAAACAAATTCAGCGGCACAAACTAGAGAACTAGTCTTAGTTTGGTGACTGGTGAATTGGGAAAGTTGCCATTGGTGACGTCAGGCTTTCTATCAAAATGGCCCTGTCCAAGCAGTTTAAGTTATGTGTCTTCAGCAGGGTTATTCTTGTGAACTGCTGGCATACTATTCTTTATGTTAGTTGCTGAGTGTTAGTTTTTATTATCTCTTAGATGCGTAAGCCCAAAAAGATGCCTTTTGTTTCCCTTTAATGTCTGAGTGTTGAATTATCTTGTGTTACTTTTGTGAGAACCCCAAACTGACAGATAAGGAGAAACAATGGGAAGCAATGCGACGCAAGAGCAAGAACAACTTCCTCAACAAAGACAAGGTAAGTCGGCATTTTCTATTGCCATAATTGTCCTATTAACCTAGGAGCGCCCAATTAAAATCCTTTGTGGCACTGTTCCTATAAAAATCATAACTTTGCTAATGCTTATCATAAAATATGAACGAAGTATCATTTTATTGCTGAAGGAACAGTTTGTTGTATCAGTTGCCGTTGAATCTACTAATGATAAATATGCACAATCTCGGAAAATCTGTCAGCTATCAACAGATACAACATGTTCGCATGTCAGTTACTAAGAGATAGAAATAATTATTAAATACAAAGGTAGGTACCATTCGGTGAATTTTCAGCCCTCGGAGCTCCAAAGGTTAAGCTTACTGTATGCTTGAAAACAATTCCTAAGTATGCACCAACATTTATTTCTCACTGTGGTGTGAAGAAAAAAAAATGGTGTGTTTGTGGGATGGTACCACTTCTGTGCATTTTCACCACGCCAGATGACATCCATGCATGGCATAAACAAGCCAGCATGGCGTCCGCTGACATCTAGGCAGATCTAGCATGTTACTCTGAATTGGAGAAAAATTAGCAGTGGTAGGAAGACTAGCATTCAGTCATTCTTCTTCTAGGTTTCATACCTGTACCTGTTCTTGGTTCAAACACCCCGCTTTTTGTACAGACCTGTCCATAGGCCAGCACGCATTTATTTATTTATTATTATTTATAATGTATTGTTGTGAATTGTATATGTCATCAAAAGCTGTAGAGATGTGGTGTGTATGTCTGGTGAGCAATGGCCCATTGAAACTACTACATACAGAAATTGAAAGAATGCTGTGAGAAACTGACTGAAGTGACTGTCATTGCAGGTTGTCAGCATGCGGAAGACCGTAAAAATGGAACTTGAGCTACTAGAACAGGCTGCAGTGAAACCCATGAATACATCAGATGACGCCGGGATATCAGCAGGGAAAGCTCCCTTGACTGTGGCCCATTCTAGGGTTAGCGAACCCTCTGTGTTTGATGCGTCACCTGTGTCACTGACAAAAACACCTGTCACTGACGCGAGCAGTACCGTCACCCCAAAAGAGGTCACTCAGGGAGCAGGCATTGCACCTCCTCCGATAGCAATGAATGTGCAGAAATCTGGACCTTGCGAGTTCAGAATTTCTAAAGTGTTCCCCAGCGGACCGATGATGCCATTTGTGTCACAACCGTCTGTTGTGTACGTCAGAACTAAACCTGGTGACACCGACGCGGTTGCCATGACGACCAGCCAGGACAGTGTCGGAATAATTCCCAGCGTCGATAGTGCCAGACATACAACGTTGCCTAGCAACGGAAGTGACGCAGCGCCATCGTCCCGGCCCTCGGTGATACACCAAACGTTGACACCATTGGCGCCACCTGTTGACAGTTGCAGGAACAAATCGGTGCTGAATCCTGCACCCGTTGCTGTGTATGGTCCTCCGTCCCGTATCGTGCCTGCAAACCACATCAACTCGACATTCGCCAATGGTATTCACACAACAAACGCGAGTGTTGTCGCTTGCGGTAACCACATATACTTGCCACCGAAACTGGGGTCAGAGGTCAGATGTGAACTTCCACCTCGTTACGCACCCAGACCTCATTTTATCCCGGAGCCGATGGGCTCATTGCAGGCTGGGTCGGTATACAGTCCAGTCTGTATAGACTTTGACGATCAGCCCAAAGACCTCAGTATGAAGACTATGAGGAAACTGCAAAAGGATGGGCCACAGCTCCACGCAGCCAGGACGTTAGAGCAGACGCCAGCAGCCACGGCATCGGTGGAAGACGGGCCGATCAACCTGGTCGTCACGCGACCAAAGCTACACTCACCAGGTGCGCTGGTGTCTACCCACTGGGGTGGGGCGAGTTCAGGGGGTGTCATGTGGAACGCCAGACTGCAGACGGCGGCATGTGATACGCAGAGGTACCACGCCTCAGTGACAGGGGTGAGTTGACTGTCTCCACCACATCAAGCTTATATAAACATCTTGTATATTGTCATATGTGACCTGCCACAGTGAAGAATTTTGTATCATGGCATGCAGGCCTATTCTGCATTAGAGCCAAAAATAGCTGATATCAATATTACTATTAGTGCTAACACCTAACACATCATATATGTATTTGCAGTGAACCTTGGATACAACGAATAATCAAATGCTTGGAATGGGCCAATTTATTTGTTACATCCTAAATTTGTTATATTTGACATTGATCACCAACTCTACATAGTAACAAAAATAGGCTTGAAATCAATTCATAAGAAGCTTATTGTCAAGCATTTGATCTAAGTAGTGAGAAACTTACACTATTCCGTAGTATTCAATGTAAAATTTAAAAATATAGGTCTAGACCTGCATTTTGTTTATAAATATCACATCATCGATTCGTTATGTACAAAGACATATCAATGGATTTTGTCCATTGGGCCCAACAGTTATTAAAAAAAACTTGCATAAATTTATGAGAAATTCAGTAAGAAAATCTTGGACCAATTAGTTTATTCAGTATAAGTGAGAGTTTGTTTGTTATATATATGAGGTTTACTGTACTTACGTTTGACAATGGCATGATTCTGTTTCAGAGTAGCCATTTAGCGGAGCCACAACGAGGGCAACAGTCGCAGTCGTCACAACAAACCACCCTGGTTACCGCCCCCTACGTACACCCGGCCTTCCCCCAGCCCCCTGGCACAGCCCTCTCAACCACCCCCATACCTGTGTTCTACAAAGGACCCCTACGGCAACCGGCCCCGTCCAGGGCGTACGGCCACGCCCCAACACCTCTCACTGCTGCATACGGGGGACCTGTGATTCCAGACCTGGCTTCAGCTATGTATGGCAGACCAAGAGCCCCCTACATTGTCCCTGCAGGCATTCCTCTCATCAACCAAACGGCCGCCCACTCAAAGGGAAAGGCGAAATATTGAGTTACAAAACAGAAAAGTAGAAACGAACATTTTGAGTAGCGTATGTGAAAATGTGTGCGAGAAAAATTTTAATTGCAGAAGCGTATGAATTGTACAGAGCATGAATTGTTATCGGGTCATAATCGGGATGTATGGTTGCGCCATCTGTGGGCATGTGCAAGAGATAATTGTTGGTTTCGTCGCTAGGATATAATTGATGACATTCGCAACCTGTGATTGTATTATTGTAGGTGTGTTTTATGTCAAGTTTATTTGATTTAGATTTTCTAATAATTTGTTTCAATGTGGCTGGATATGGATTTTTAACTTGAACATCCAAATTAGTGTCAGAACAACTTAACACAATGTGAGACAAGTATATCCTCAAATATATCGGTACAACATAATGCCACATGAGACCAGCTCATCAAGTATATCTGTACAGCATAATGCCTTGTAAGACCAGCTCATCAAGTATATCTGTCTTATTGTTAGCTAAACTTTGTGCCACAATTGCTATTGCAATCATTTACGTTCAAGTAAAAATACGTGAGTTTGGTACGAGACACTGAACGAGATTACAAGAAATATTATGACAGGACACGTCAGGATGACGTAGCATTGGTTTCAGTATTACTGCAACAAACAGAAACACCTCTGTTCACCCACCAAACTGTCCACCCAACATTTTTATTATTGAAATTTTATATAATTTACAAAGCCCTTAGTGTGTCATGAGTTCATATTGACTGGAATGTACAGCACTGTCCATAATCACTATTGTGGTCTATAAAATATGGCAGCTACATGTGAAGAAGAGTGAAATGATTCATTCGTGGCTGTTACTGTGATCATATCTGTACAACGTAATGTCACAGGAGACTAGTGATTGGTATCATTGTTGTTAGTTGAATCAGCAAGGCAGCTAATTTGTATAATATACAGAGTATTACAAATAGTCGTTACAGATATTCCAAGAACAATGGCCAATACAGCAACTTGAAGTTGCTAATGTCGGTTTAACAATGCTGAGTGTGTGTGATCGCTGTTATTGTAAAATCATGCTCTTTAAATGATATCTATTCAAACACTAACTACCAAATGTCTAAACGAAACAACATAAATATATGACTTGACCATTGGCTGTTAATAAATGTCGTTGTTGCCATTCAGCTGGCATATCAAACGTGGTACCGTAGCGTTGAGAGCATTTGACTCTCAGTTAGAATATTTTTTCAAATCTTATGCTGCCATTTTAAACCAGGGACAAATTTGTTCACTCTACATTGCTCCAGTTCACATAAATGAGTACCTGGCTATAGACAGTGGTGGATCTATATGTACGAGTAATCTTCACACACTAATTGCAGCAAGGCTGAATGCTTCCCAGATAAGTGAAGTTGGTGTTCAATTGAACAGGTCTGCCAGGGAGTAACATGTGAAGAACTGTGAGCAGTTCTAAGAACTCAATACTGTGCTATATAAGAATTCAACTTTTTCTTAATAAGCTGACCAGAACTGGTGGACCGGGACATATAAACAACAGTTGGAGAAGCTGTGTTGATACACTGAACACATGCAGGTGTATCCTGGTCCACCTGTTCGGCAACCTCCAGTCTACATGTAATATGTAAATATATGACTCGACTAATTCAAATTATGTTTGGCCAGTAGGACAAACTTGTGTGGTCAAACTGTTAGGATAGATACACTTTAATCTGTATACAACATGTTTTACAATAAAAACGTTCAGACTGTACCTTTTATATAGAAACATTTTGGGAATGAGAAACTACACTCTTATAAATGGCTATTGCCAATTGACTGATGATGTGTTGTCATGACGATGACTGTGTTGTCATGACGATGACAATGCGTTGCTTGGCGACAAGAATGTCTAACATTTACAGAATATGTGTTCATATCTGCCTCGCTACACGTCGGCAGCTACAACTCACTGAGGGGGATATTCTGTTATGTAAATTAACGTAGTCGTGTCATAATCAAGTTTAGAAATAAACAATCTCACATTGCTGAAAATAACAATACTATACTATTATACTGGGTTCCTGTAGTTATATGTTGCTGCGTTGGCGGCTAAGGCGCATATACCTTCGTGTATTCACGTAGACCATCCACAACATGCTTATCCCTTCTCGTACCACATGTGGTGCAATATGTCATTGCCGTCGACTTCCAGCACTATTGGTGGTGCTACTATGCCGTTATAATCGACTTCCGGCATTAGCAGTTGTACGACTATGCCGTTATAATCGACTTTCGGCACTAGCTGTGGTGCTACTATGCCGTTATAATCGACTTCCGGCACTAACAGTAATGCTACTGTGCCGTTATAATCGACTTCCGGCACTAGCAATGGTACTACTATGCCGTTATAATCGACTTCCGGCACTAGCTGTGGTGCTACTATACCGTTATAATTGACTTCCAGCATTACTGTGCATGTTAAAACTGCCAGGACTACATGTCAGGAACTGATTCTCGGAGTGCATTTGAAGCTTCAAGTATGCTTTTGGTAGGGTATACCATACGGAGTCTATATGACCATGACGTTTGGGGAGACTGAGCCACCCAATGACCGTACATCGGCGCCCCTAATTTGTCATACATTGTGATGACGAACTTTTTTATCGACTTGAATTCTGGACTAGCGATACTGCATACATGGGAGCTTACACGGTAGGCGCGATTTTTGCATATATTGATGTAGACATACACAGCACTCGGAGCGCAGTGGTGCAGTGGCTAGATATTCGGACTCTCGACCGAGAGAACCCGCGTTTGAATCCTGTGCGGCAGTGTCGAACCTTGGGCAAGTTCGTTTACTCTACATTGCATCAGTTCACTCAGCTGTATGAATGGGTACCTGGCTATAGACATTGGTGGATATGTGTGTACGAATAGACTGCGCAGTAATTACATTGTGTCTGAATGCTTCCCAGAGAAGTTGACACCTGGTCTGCCAGGGAGTAAAGTGTAAAGCGCTTTGAGCAGTCCTAAAGACTGGATACTGCGCTATATAAGAACTTACCTTTACACTCCTCTGTCGCGTGTTCACCGTCTCATCGACTCAACTCTTAGAATTGTTTCGTGAGAGGGTTATTGATCTTGTAGCTGGATCACGAACGAAACCAGAACCATTGGGCCACTAAATAACAACGTTGTCGCAACTTTTCTACATTGTGAAATTATGAGCTGGTTTCCTTGCATACTACAGGCTTTGCTGCTGCTGCTGCTGCTGCTGCTGCTGCTGCTGCTGCTGCTGCTAAGCCTATACCATGTCGTCATAGACTTTAAGAAGGCCTTTGATAGGGTATGGCATGCGGCCCTATGGGTGAGTGACCATGAGGATGTACAACATTGGCTCCAATCTTGTGCGAACCATTAAACACCTATATGACAAGGCCACAATTGTAGTCATCTTCAATGGCAGCAAAGGAGAGGCATGACAATCACAAATCTTCACTTTGCTGATGACATCGACGGCAGTAGTTAGTCAGGTTAATCAGCGTAGAGGTTGGCGCGGCGCGGTGGAAGTGGAAAGTACAAAGTACCCGGATGTAAGTCAAGGTCAAGTACCCGGATGTAGACCAAAGTCAAATACCCGGATGTAGGTCAAGGTCAAATACCCGGATGTAAGTCAAAGATCAAGGTCAAATATCATGATACAGGTCAAGGTCAATTACCCGGATGTAGGTCAAAGGTCAATTGTGTCAAGGTCAAGTACCGGGATGCAGGCCAAGACCAAATACCGGATGCAGGTCAATGTCAAGTACCCGGATGTAGGTCAAGTACCCGGATGTAGGTCAAGTGGCGCCCATCAACTATAAACAGCGACCCTAACGGATAGATCTTGAACTACAAATACCACCCTGTCGGATAGGTCGTGAACTAAATAGGGGTCCCGTCTAAATTGGTGCGTCTTATTTATGAAAATTGGCGCCCCTTGGTGGAAAGGTTACGAACTGAAAGAGAAGTACAAATAACTCCCCCGACGGATGTCAGTGAACCAAATATCGATACTGCTTAAATTCGTGTCTCTTGTTTCTTTTTGCTATAAAAATAGGTCAAAGACGTCATTAAATAGGTTAGTGACGTCGTTAAATAGGCCATTGCGCATGCGCAATGGTGTCTTTTCTTATAGGTTGTGGACCATTTTTGCAGGTATAGCGCCTCGTTTCACCGTAGCCTATACATTTACAACTTTGACATAGGTCCAAACCTGACGAATCGGTAGAGAACTAGTAAAATAAGTAAAATTTTGTCATTTCTGGTTACCATACAGTTCTACGACCTTCCCCTCACCCGTTTGTAAATTTTTGCTTATCAATGTCTCTTATTACCAGAATACGTCGACTGCTTCCTATATTAACAAATAGGTGTTTGTCAATTTTTGTGTACTATTTCGTCTCTGTCATCAGCTCCGGCAATCAAGCCAAACATCAATGATCCACTCTACAGTCCTTACCTATAATGTCTACTCTGAAGTCCGTGTTCGTTTGGCACGCCCACGTGACCTTTATGTTCCATCGAACTGTTATAAAAGACCGGCGTATGTCTTTTGTGGTCATTATATCTTACATTTTGGAAGATGAACAACATGCCTAGTGATAACGTCCAACAAGAGAGTTTGCTACCGAAGGCGCAGCCTGCTCCAGCCACAGGCCCACACGATCTCTCGACCCTGACAATCAACCCGGACCAACGATCAACGACCATTTCAACAACGAGTTCGACGACCAAAACAATTTCGTCTCTGTCATCAGCGCTGGCAACCGAACCAACCATCAATGATCTACTCTACAGTCTACACCTTTAATTTCTACTCCGAGGTCCGTGCTCGTTCGGCACGCCCACGTGATCTTTCGGAACATTCACTAACTATATAAGCGTGGTGCTCTGCCACTCGGACCGTCATTCGTATCACGACGACATCATGACTAATAAAATTACGTTGAAGATACCCTATTACCGCCTTCGCGATGCAGCAGACTCGAGCGATGAGGAGGAGCCAACGAGCAGACCCGCATGCCGGTGACCAACCGCCCTGCCGGGCCATTGGAACCAGAGGGCGTGGACGAAGTGGACGTGCCAACTCTAGAATCAACGGTAGGCGCCGACCCTGTTATCAAGGTCAGAGGTCTCCTTATTGACAAAGTGCGCAAGCATACTCCCTTCTACATCGGGTGCAGATACTGCAAGAAGCGTATGATAGTCGACGATAGGGGACATTTGCAATGCGAACGACAAGGTTACGTTGCCTCTGACATGTATATTATGGTTCGAACGACCGCTGCCGATGTGGATTCCCTACCGAACCCGAGACAACTACCACCATCGCAGAGACCCTTCACCTGCCCGGACTGTGGGTCGTCGTTCACACGGAAAAATAATAGCAAGCGCCACGTCACAGGCGGCAGTTGTGCCCGCCGGAAGAGGGCGGCCGAGGAGACCAAGTTAGAAGCGCTTGTGGTAAGTCATACTTCATATTGTTTTACTATATACTTTCACCTAAAATGGTCTATCCGTGTCTATACTTCCTCTAAAATGGCGTCCCCATAGCTTCCGCTATAAGGGCGTCCACTGTGTCTTTACTTCCGCTAAAATTTCGCCCCGTTTTATACTTTATGATCATACAACTTGTCACCTTACTTCCTATCACGTAACTTCTTATCATTGTTTCCTACCGGTCCTTGTATCACCGTACTCTAGCAACGGTGTACTATTCCCATGGAATCTTTAATATTTTTTAATGTTATTGAAATATTCTTGCAGGACTACATTGAAGGCCCGCTACCACCAAAGCGGCAACGAATGGTCTCTGTGTCGACCGAGACGATTAACGACAACGGGACAGCATCGACACCAACTTCCGTTCCTAACGACGTCACAACTACCCACGCTGTCAATGTCACAACTTCTACCAAGCCTGCCAACGTCGCAACTTTCCATCCTGACTTTGCTGGTCCGAACTTTACCATTGATTTCCCTGTGACCGAAATGAAAAAGACGCTGGCACGACACATAGCAGGTGCCGTTGTTGAACTCTCAAGACGACAATGTCGTGGTTGCAAGATAGACCATCGTAGTAAATTTCATCACGATTGTATGTTATCTGATGACATTCAAATTTGCATGCACTTTGACGAGGCTGTGGAGGTCATTAATTCAACTGCAGTGGTGAAAGACTGTTTGAGTGTTTTGTTAGATGCAGGTGTGAAGCTATCCGACGTTTCGAAGCAGTGGCGAAACACCATGAAACAAATGGTTCTGACAGTAATGGAAGGTGACCTGTAAATAACTTTCTTTTGTCTTGTATACGATTAAACTTTTCAAGACTCTGTATCAATGTCTAATCTCTGGCTCTTGTAGTTATGGAGTGTGACATGTAAATACGTTTGTGTTGTACACGAATAAAAGGTGCAAACCTCACCTTGTGTCTTTTTCATAGCGTAATGCAAAGCATATGTTGGGAACCTTACTAATAGCCTTACATTTCACAACTAAATAGACTCCGTATTGTCAACAGCAAGGATACCAAGGGCAGTGATCATAGGCACAGGTATAGAGACATGCATATACATAGATACATACATTCTGGACTTGTTTGTTAAACAAATCATTAAACTGCTACGCGCAGTAATTTTGTGCGCGAGGTGAGTCGGTTATACAGGTAGTGGTTTGGTTAGACCTTGTTTTGAACTTGCGCGTATGTAATGTAATCCCATCATGTGACGTCATGGTATGCGCAGTAATTTTGTACGCGAGGTGAGTTGGTTAAACAGGTAGTGCTTTGGTTAGCCATTGTTTTGAGCTCTCGTCACAAAAGAGTATTAGCTATTCTCATTTATTATTCATTCGGCACGCACACGTGACCTTTATGTTCTGTCGAACTGTTATAAAAGGCCTGCGTCTGTTTTTTGTGTTCATTATATCTTACATTTTGGAAGATGAACAACATGACTAGTGATAACGTGCGACAAGAAAGTTTGCTACGGAAGGCGCAGCCTGCTCCGGCCGTGGGCCCACTCGACCTCTCGATACCGACAATCATTCCGGACCAACAGCCAACGACCAATTCAACGATCAGTTCGACGACCAAACCAATTTCTTCACCAGCTCCGTCAACCAATCCAACCATAAACCCGACGTCTTCACCTCCGACGAAACGTCGGAAGCTTTTGCCTCGTTATGCCTGCTGTGTGTGTGGCAGTACCTTCAGTTGTAAAGGGAGTTGGAACATTCATGTGAAGCAGGGCTACTGCCAAAGGAAGCATGATAAGCAGCGGCAGTGTAAAGAACAACTTGAAGAGCTAATAGCAAGTTTCAATTTCTCGTAGTGTTCAAATGCTATTCAGGTCTTGTTCTAAGTCAAAGCCTGCTACAAAGAACATAATATTATATTTCTCTTATACATATCAGTTGACCATTCATTATTAAACTCATCTCGTCACTGTTTAAGCGACAAGAAAAGGAGCGTATTGCTGCATTTCTCGACACTTCTCCCTCTTCCTCCCTGTTGCGGCAAATATCGACCATCCAAGCGACTGTCTCCACTGCTGAACACACCCAAGCAGTGCAAGGAGAAACGACGACAGTCTATACATAGTAGAGTTGAACTTACTTCAGATGGTTGCCTGTTTGCAAACTGGTTTGAACTGGTATTCGCTGTGCAAGTCTGATCTATTCTACAGCCCGTGAATGCGTATTTTCTACTCTGCAGTCCGTGCTCGTTCGGCACGCCCACGTGACCTTTCGGCACATTCACTAACTATATAAGCGCTGTGTTTTTTCAATCGGCTCATCATTCTTATTACGACGCCATCACGCCTAACATTATGTTGAAGACACCTTATTACCGACCTTCCGATGCGGCAGATTCGAGCGATGAGGACGAGCCAACGAACCGACCCATCATGCCGATGACCAACCGCCCTTCCGTGCCGACGGAACCAGAGAACGAGGACATCTGGTACACTAGGCTCTGCGATGTACCAACTTTCGCTTCTGACGATGTCACAATTTCTGCCGACACGGTCGATGTACCAACTTCCGCTCCTGACGATGTCACAATTTCTGCCGACACGGTCGATGTGCCAACTTCCTCTCATGACGATGTCACAATTTCTGCCGACACGGTCGATGTGACAACTTCCGCTCCCGCCGATGTCGCAACTTCTGCCGATACGGTCGATGTGACAACTTCTATCGATGGTACCAATGTAACAACGACCGCTCCTGAAGACGTCACAACTTCTACTCAATTGACCAATGTCACATTTTTTAGGTTAGCATTAGTGTTGGGGTTAGGGTTAAGGTTAGGATTTCGGGCAGCGTTAAGGTTAGGGTTAGGATTAGGCTTAGCGTCAAAATTAGCTCCATAACCAAGGTGTGCAAAGCTGAACACTCAAGACGACACTACCCATGTGTAGTATCAAGTGTTGGTTCCAAGACTCCATTTCGAAACAGTGGCGAAACACAATGAAACAAATGGTTCTGACACTAATGGAGGATGAGGTTGATTAAAGACTGGTTGATTGGTTGACTGAAAAAAAGTTGGGGTTAATCTCGCGAAAATTTTAAACCTTGGTGGTATACATTTTCGCGAGATTAACCCCAACTTTTTTTCTCTATCTAACCCTAATTATATATGTTTATCCGCTAGATGGCGCCCTCGTGTGGGGTAGTACTTCAATTATCCACTAGGGGGCGCTACGCTGCAAGTGACGTCGTACCGGAAGTTACTTGACTGTCATGGCAGCCTCTACTAGGGACGCTACGTCGGAAGTAACGTCGCACCGGAAGTTACTTGACTGTCATGGCGGCCTCTGCGCTTCCGCTATTCCCTGTGTCGACGAATAGAGATCTACCATGGCCGGTAGATGGCAATACTCTGACTAATTACATTGGTGTCCGTTGAGTGGCGTCGGGAACCATTATGGTCACCTCTTTGAATGAAGTCATGTCAGGTGCTTTTCCTTACATGTTATCGATATAGTCGTTTTCGATCATAGCAGTTTTCAAATTCACTTAGGTAAATCAAACGCCACTCACACTGACACGATTGACATAGTCGTTTTCGGTCATAGCAGTTCAAGTTTGGTTCTTGTCACTCGTTGGTCTAAGTGTTTGGTGTTTCGTATGTGCGACAAGTTTCTTTCTTGTCATTCGTTGGTCTAAGTGTTTGGTGTTTCGTTTGTCAGACAAGTTTGGTTCTTGTCACTCGTTGGTCTAAGTGTTTGGTGTTTCGTTTGTGCAACAAGTTTGTTTCTTGTCACTCGTTGATCTAAGTGTTTGGTGTTTCGGTTGTGCGACAAGTTTGTTTCTTGTCACTCGTTGCTCTAAGTGTTTGGTGTTACACAGCGACTGTGGAGACTGTGCCGTTTCAAGTTGTCCCGAAGTGTGAAATGTCTCTTGCAATCGGGGCACTGGAAGGCCGCCCGTGTTGATGGTGTGGGCTTGCTGGCAGCTGGTAGACTAGTCCATAGGCTCATGATGTACGTGTTTACTGTTCAAACGTAAAGAACGGAATGGCTCTTGGAACTCGGCGGTCTAAGTGTGGTTTGTACAATTCGTTTTATACCTGCCTATTGCAGTGGAATTCCGTCGAATCGGTGAAATCTCACGCGATAACCCGTCTATTTCCCTGAAAGAGAAGGGATTTGACGCGATAACCCGTCTATTTACCTGAAAGAGGAGGGGTTTGACGCGATAAACCGTCTATTTGCCTGAAAGAGGAGGGATTTGACGCGACAACCCGTCTATTTGCCTGAAAGAGGAGGGATGTCACGCAATAACCCGTCCATCTCTATCCCTCCTCCTCCTCGCTTTTAGCGTTTCAGCACGGTAGATTGGTAAATCTCATCCGTAGTCTCGTGCGATATCTCATCCGTTGTCGCAGTAACCCGTCTATTCCGAGTTTCTTGTCCCTCAAAAAGGTCGACTTTGCCTGTTTGTGTAAGGCTATTAGTAAGGTTCCCAACACATTCTTTGCATTACACTATAAAAAAGACACAAGATGAGGTTTGCACCTTTTATTCATGTACAACACAAACGTATTTACATGTCACACTCCATAACTACAAGAACCTGAGACTAGACATAGCGGAAGCGCAGAGGCCGCCATGACAGTCAAGTAACTTCCGGTGCGACGTTACTTCCGACGTAGCGTCCCTGGTAGAGGCTGCCATGACAGTCAAGTAACTTCCGGTACGACGTCACTTCCGGCGTAGCGCCACGTAGTGGATAATTGAAGTACTACCCCACACGAGGGCGCCATCTAGCGGGTAAAATATATAATTAGGGTTAGATAGAGAAAAAAAGTTGGGGTTAATCTCGCGAAAATTTATACAACCACCTTAGTGGTTGTTTAAATTTTCGCGAGATTAACCCCAACTTTTTTTCAGTCAACCAGTCAACCCTATAATTAAGGTTAGATAGAGAAAAAAAGTTGGGGTTAATCTCGCGAAAATTTAATGTTTTGTCCCTCTGGGACAAAAACATTAAATTTTTAGAAAAATTATACAACCACCTTGGTGGTTGTTTAATTTTTCGCGAGATTAACCCCAACTTTTTTCAGTCAACCAGTCAACCAGACTTTTATCAACCTCATGCTCCATTAGTGTCAGAACCATATGTTTCATAGTGTTTCGCCACTGTTTTGAAACGGAGACTTCGAACAAACACTTGATACTACACATGGATAGTGTCGTCTTGAGAGTTCAGCTTTGCACACCTTGGTTATGGAGCTAATTTTGACGCTAAGCCTAATCCTAACCCTAACGCTGCCCGAAATCCTAACCTTAACCCTAACCCTAATCCTAATGCTAACCAAAAAATTGTGACATTGATCACAACTTGAATTGTGAAGTCTTCTGGAGCGGTCGTTGTTACATTGGTACCATCGATAGAAGTTGTCACATCGACCGTATCGGCAGAAGTTGCGACATCGGCGGGAGCGGAAGTTGTCACATCGACCGTGTCGGCAGAAATTGTGACATCGTCATGTGCGGAAGTTGGCACATCGACCTTGTCGGCAGAAATTGTGGCATCGTCAGAAGCGAAAGTTGGTACATCGCAGAGTCTAGTGTACCAGATGTCCTCGCTCTCTGGTTCCGTCGGCACGGAAGGGCGGTTGGTCATCGGCATGATGGGTCGGTTCGTTGGCTCTCATCGCTCGAATCTGCCGCATCGCAAGGTCATTAATAAGGTGTCTTCAACATGATGTTAGGCGTGATGGCGTCGTAATACGAATGATGAGCCGATTAACAAAACACAGCGCTTATATAGTTAGTGAATGTGCCGAAAGGTCACGTGGGCGTGCCGAACGAGCACGGACTGCAGAGTAGAAAATACGCATTCAGGGGCTGTACAGTAGATCAGACTTGCACAGCGAATACCAGTTGAATCCAGTTTGCAAACAGGTAACCATCTGAAGTAAGTTCAACACTACTTTGTATAGACTGTCGTCGTTTCTCCTTGCACTGCTTGGGTGTGTTCAGCAGTGGAGACAGTCGCTTGGATGGTCGATATTTGCCGCAACAGGGGGGAAGAGGGAGAAGTATCGAGAAATGCAGCAATACGCTCCTTTTCTTGTCGCTGAAACAGTGACGAGATGAGCTTAATAATGAATGGTCAACTGATATGTATAAGAGAAATATAATATTATGTTCTTTGTAGCAGGCTTTGACTTAGAACAAGACCTGAATAGCATTTGAAAACTACGAGAAATTGAAACTTACTATTATCTCTTCAAGTTGTTCTTTACGGTGCCGCTGCTTATCATGCTTCCTTTGGCAGTAGCCCTGCTTCACACGAATGTTCCAACTCCCTTTACAATTGAAGGTACTGCCACACACACAGCAGGCATAACGAGGCAAAAGCTTCCGACGTTTCGTCCGAGGTGAAGACGTCGGGTTGATGGTTGGATTGGTTGACGGAGCTGGTGAAGAAATTGGTTTGGTCGTCGAACTGATCGTTGAATTGGTCGTTGGCTGTTGGTCCGGATTGATTGTCGGTATCGAGTGGTCAAGTGGGCCCATGGCCAGAGCAGGCTGCGCCTTCCGTAACAAACTTTCTTGTCGGACGTTATCACTAGTCATGTTGTTCATCTTCCAAAATGTAAGATATAATGAACACAGAACATAAAGGTCACGTGGGCGTGCCGAATGAAGACGAAATGTCTAACCTATGAGAATAGCTAATACTCTTTTGTGACGAGAGCTCAAAACAATGGCTAACCAAAGCACTACCTGTTTAACCAACTCACCTCGCGTACAATATTACTGCGCATACCATGACGTCATATGATGGGATTACATTACATACGCGCAAGTTCAAAAAAGGTCTAACCAAACCACTAACTGTATAACCAACTCACCTCGCGCACAAAATTACTGCGCGTAGCAGTTTAATGATGTCATACAGGGTGCGCGCGCTCACGCCCGCAACAAACAAACAAGTCCAGAATGTATCTATCTATGTATATGCATGTCTCTATATCTGACCCTATGATCACTGCCCTTGGTATCCTTGCTGTTGACAATACGGATAGTCTCTTTAGTTGTGAAGTGTAAGGCTATTAGTAAGGTTCCCAACATATGCGTTGCATTACACTATAAAAAAGACACAAGGTGAGGTTTGCACCTTTTATTCGTGTACAACACAAACGTATTTACATGTCACACTCCGTAACTACAAGAGCCAGAGATTAGACATTGATACAGAGTCTTGCAAAGTTTAGTCGTATACAAGACAAAAGAAAGTTATTTACAGGTCACCTTCCATTACTGTGAGAACCATTTGTTTCATAGTTTTTCGCCACTGCTTCAAAACGGCTTCTTGCAACCAAGTATTGATATTACACAACTGTTCGACTGTCACGTCGGATAGCTTCACACCTGGGTCTAACAAAACACTCAAACAGTCTTTCACCACTGCAGTTGAATTAATGACCTCCACAGCCTCGTCAAAGTGCATGCAAATTTGAATGTCATCAGATAACATACAATCGTGATGAAATTTACTACGATGGTCTATCTTGCAACCACGACATTGTCGTCTTGAGAGTTCAACAACGGCACCTGCTATGTGTCGTGCCAGCGTCTTTTTCATTTCGGTCACAGGGAAATCAATGGTAAAGTTCGGACCAGCAAAGTCAGGATGGAAAGTTGCGACGTTGGCAGGCTTGGTAGAAGTTGTGACATTGACAGCGTGGGTAGTTGTGACGTCGTTAGGAACGGAAGTTGGTGTCGATGCTGTCCCGTTGTCGTTAATCGTCTCGGTCGACACAGAGACCATTCGTTGCCGCTTTGGTGGTAGCGGGCCTTCAATGTAGTCCTGCAAGAATATTTCAATAACATTAAAAAATATTAAAGATTGCATGGGAATAGTACACCGTTGCTAGAGTACGGTGATACAAGGACCGGTAGGAAACAATGATAAGAATTTACGTGATAGGAAGTAAGGTGACAAGTTGTATGATCATAAAGTATAAAACGGGGCGAAATTTTAGCGGAAGTAAAGACACAGTGGACGCCCTTATAGCGGAAGCTATGGGGACGCCATTTTAGAGGAAGTATAGACACGGATAGACCATTTTAGGTGAAAGTATATAGTAAAACAATATAAAGTATGACTTACCACAAACGCTTCCAACTTGGTCTCCTCGGCCGCCCTCTTCCGGCGGGCACAACTGCCGCCTGTGACGTGGCGCTTGCTATTATTTTTCCGTGTGAACGACGACCCACAGTCCGGGCAGGTGAAGGGTCTCTGCGATGGTGGTAGTTGTCTCGGGATCGGTCAGGAATCCTCATCGGCAGCGGTCGTTCGAACCATAATATACATGTCAGAGGCAACGTAACCTTGTCGTTCGCATTGCAAATGTCCCCTATCGTCGACTATCATACGCTTCTTGCAGTATCTGCACCCGATGTAGAAGGGAGTATGCTTGCGCACTTTGTTAATAAGGAGACCTCTGACCTTGGTAACAGGGTCGGCGCCTACAGTTGAATCTAGAGTTGGCTCGTCCACTTCGTCCACGCCCTCTGGTTCCGATGGCCCGGCAGGGCGGTTGGTCACCGGCATGACGGGTCTGCTCGTTGGCTCGTCCTCATCGCTCGAGTCTGCTGCATCGCGAAGGCGGTAATAGGGTATCTTCAACGTAATGTTATTAGTCATGATGTCGTCGTGATACGAATGACGGTCCGACTGGCAGAGCACCACGCTTATATAGTTAGTGAATGTGCCGAAAGGTCACGTGGGCGTGCCGAACGAGCACGGACCTCGGAGTAGAAATAAAAGGTGTAGATTGTAGAGTAGATCATTGATGGTTGGTTCGGTTGCCGGCGCTGATGACAGAGACGAAATTGTGTTGGTCGTCGAACTCGTTGTTGAAATGGTCGTTGATCGTTGGTCTGGGTTGATTGTCAAGGTCGAGAGATCGAGTTGGCCCGTGGCCGGAGCAGGTTGCGCCTTCGGTAGCAAACTCTCTTGTTGGACGTTATCACTAGGCATGATGTTCATCTTCCAAAATGTAAGATATAATGACCACAAAAGACATACGCCGGTCTTTTATAACAGTTCGATGGAACATAAAGGTCACGCGGGCGTGCCAAACGAACACGGACTTCAGAGTAGACATTATAGGTACAGACTGTAGAGTGGATCATTGATGTTTGGCTTGATTGCCGGAGCTGATGACAGAGACGAAATAGTACACAAAAATTGACAAACACCTATTTGTTAATATAGGAAGCAGTCGACGTATGCTGGTAATAAGAGACATTGATAGGCAAAAATTTACAAACGGGTGAGGGGAAGGTCGTAGAACTGTATGGTAACCAGAAATGACAAAATTTTACTTATTTTACTAGTTCTCTACCGATTCGTCAGGTTTGGACCTATGTCAAAGTTGTAAATGTATAAGCTACGGTGAAACGGGGCGCTGTACGTGCAAAATGGTCCATAACCTATAGCATATAAGAAAAGACACCATTGCGCACGCGCAATGGCCTATTTAACGACGTCACTGACCTATTTGATGACGTTTTTGACCTATTTTTATAGCAAAAAGAGTAAAAAGAAACAAGAGACACGAAATTAAGCAGTATCGATATTTGGTTCACTGACATCCGTCGGGGGAGTTATTTGTACTTCTCTTTCAGTTCGTAACCTTTCCACCAAGGGGCGCCAATTTTCATAAATAAGACGCACCAATTTAGGCGGGACCCCTACTTAGTTCACGACCTATCTGACAGGGTGGTATTTGTAGTTCATGACGCTAGGGTCGCTGTTTATAGTTCATGACATATCCGCTATGTGTGCTGTTTTAGTTCATGACCTATCCTCTAGGGGCGCCATTTGACCTTGACCTACATCCGGTATTTGATCTTGGCCTACATTCTGGTACTTGACCGTGACATAATTGACCTTTGACTTTGACCTACATCCGGATACTTGACCTTGACCTGTATCAGGGTATTTGACTTTGACCTTGATCTACATCCGGGTACTTGATCTTGACCTACATCCGGGTATTTGACTTTGGTCTACATCCGGGTACTTGACCTTGACTTACATCCGGGTACTTTGTCCTTTCCACTTCCACCGCGCCGCGCCAACCTCTACGCTGATTAACCTGACTAACTACTGACGGCCTAGATGGAGAAGAACAAGAACTACTCGACTTGGTGGAATGCCTCGATAAAACCTCTACAGCATACGGCAGGGAGATCAGCACCGAAAAGACAAAACTAATGACAAACAACACACAAGGCATCAGCACAGAGGTCAAAGGTAACATACAGACTTGAAACAGTAACAAGCTTCAATTACTTTGGATCAATCATCACAGACGTGGGCTCCAAACCTGAGATACTTGCCAGGATTGCACAGACAACAGCAGCACTTACAAGGTTGAAACCCATGCGGAATGACAGTAACATCAATGTCAGTTCGAAAATTAGGCTGATACGCTCCCTTGTCATGTCCATCCTTCTATACGCTTGTGAAACATGAACCCTCTCAGCAGATCTACAGAAGAGGATACAAGCCATGGAGATGAGGTGCTTTCGGATGATCTTGCACATATCATACAAAGGCCATGATTGTTACTAACGAAGACGTTCGCAACAAGATCAAACAAGCCATCGTACCATACGAAGACCTCCTTACGACGGTCAAGAAGCGTAAACTGAAGTGGTCCGGCCACGTCTCACGATCATCTGGCCTTGCAAAGACCATCTTGCAAGGTACCGTGAGAGGGGGAGAAGAAGAGGTAGACAGAAAAAGAGTTGAGAAGACAACATCAACGAGTGGACAGGACTGGAGTTCGCCGACTCCCAGAGTCGTCAGTGGTGCCCCAACCATCCTTACGGGTTAAGGGAAAGTGAAATGAAGAAGTTCCTGGCATGAACGTGTTAGTGTTTCCATAGCGACTATTCACGCATTACACGATAATGCATTATTTTTGAAGTAAAGGGAGTCGATCTGATCGTTTTTAACGTAAAATCATGCTATACACACAATATGAATTATGATTGATTTGAACCTGATCTGACTGATTTGCCGAAAAGCGGATGGTTCGATTTTGACGATCTTGAACTGTTTGCCGGATCTGATGCGCGATGGCCTGATCACCTGATTTGATCTTTGATGGTTTGATCTGATTTCACTGATCCAGTTCGCCCGGTTTTGATCACGAAACGGATCGATCGCGGATGAAAATTGATCTGCCTGACTGATGTTCAAACGATGACTGATTCCGCAACGATGCGCCTGATGCGCCTGATCGATTGACGCCTCCTGACGTGAAAGATTTTGATTTTGATGATTGATGCGCCTGATTTTGATGCCTGATGGATGCTTTGATGGATCGATTTTGATGCCGGATGTCGATTGATTCTGACTGGCGGTTTGATTTTGACGATTTATGATCTGATCCGATCTGATTCCGTTCGATTTGTTGATTTGCGCCTGCCTGATCGATGATTGATGCGCCTGATTGAGCGCCTGACTGATTTGCGCTGGAACGATCCTGACCTGATCGATCCTGGCGTACCGGATCGATCCGGATGGATACCGATCTTGATTGACGACGTCGACCTCACTTCCTCCCACCCACTCCCCCTCCTACTTCCCCCTCTCACTTCCTCCAACCCACTTCTCCCCTCACATTTCCCTTTCTACCATTTCTTTTCCGCCATGGTAGAGTAACGAAACTGTGCACGTTCGTCTCGAGTCCGCAATAGACACGACTTCCTCTAGCAACAAGCTCCTAGGTATAAAACAAGATCAACATTGACATGCATAATGTACAAGATGTGCACTGCTCTTAGTTCACACGACAGCAGAGTATGCTGTGTGATCCACGGCAGAAACCACGAGACGGTGGCAGTCTTGTAAGTGGTGACGGTCGTAGTGCCGGTCGATCCTTGAACAAAAGATAGAGAAATTCGTTTTTCTGTTGAGTTCACTAGCAGGCGCTGATGTTGGTGCACTGGCACCATCCACACATGAGGAAACCGACACCAGGATGTTTCTGCATGTGGCTGCAGTCACCGGTCAGCGTTAAAGGGAATAAAAACATATATTGCTTGAATTTATGTTATATTACATCCTGCTATCTATTTCCACGTCCACCAAGCAAAAAAAATCAAAAAAATTCTATGAATTAGAAATTCCACATTTTATGCTGTACATCCGGACATTTTCGAATATGCATATTTTTGGCGCGCTTTTCGGGATGCCGAGATGTGACGTCACTTATGACTCAAACTCGCATCAGGCCGACCCTTTCCATGCATTCAGAGCATGTTTACAAGTATAGCTTTTGGGTCGAAACGAGCGTCAGAATGAGTTATTGTGCAATTTTCCGACGTAATACAAACACTAGTCATCATAGAGGAACATGCAGTTATCTTACGGTTCCACATGATTCCAATTTTATTCAAAACAACGTGTGCGAATGGGCCTACAAGTCGACTAGGTTTCGCCGAGCTTGGGCTCGTTTTCAGAATAATTATATCGAATGTAACCAACGGGAGATAATCTACACCAATAAACATACATAGCAAACATATATTGTATCCAGCTACATGAAGTAACGTGTAAAATCTCATAATATCACTAGAATATCGATGTATGAAGGAGGAGTTGTACAATTTGTCATAACAACTGAAATCAGTCAGCGAATCTTTGTCGGCCTTGATAGCTCAGTTGGTAAACGCGTTGGTTACTTATCATTTATTTTACAATCGGGCGACGCCGGTTCAATCCTGACAGCATGCAAACTATTGATTTTCTTTACACTTTTTTTGTTGATGTTTTCACGAAGTAATATAAACCAAATCATTTAGTATGCTATGATGCACTGTTTGTAAATAATTTTTATTTTGTAGTAATTATTTATTCGCCACAAAAATGAAAATATGGTCATTATATAACGATGTTTCTAAATTTTATTTATCCAAACAAATATAATGTAATGGATATCTAATTTATTAATTGTAAATATATTGTACAGTAATATATTGTAATTATATATGTGAAAACAGATTGTGATCTGTCTGGATAAATACAATTGAGAAACATCGTTGTATATAATGACCATATTTTCATTTTTGTGGCGAATAAATAATTACTACAAAAATATTAAAAAATATTTACAAACAGTGCATCATAGTATACTAAATGATTTGGTTTATATTACATCGTGAAAACATCAACAACA
>CM034534.1:28577692-28693121 GCA_020002185.1 Paraescarpia echinospica | reverse complement strand
CATGGACGGACGGACGGACGGACGGACACATGGATGCATGTAATGGGTACACATCCAAGTATGAATATTTTACTTCAGAAAACTCTCATGTCAACGAGAACTTGTTAAGTGTTTTTCTTTAGTTGTTTCTACTCGGCCGGGGCAACTGACAAACCGTATCGACCAGCCACAGGGGGCTAACTCACCCAGCGGAACAACAGACAACATAAGACATCGACAAGAAGAAGTATAATTACATACCGGTATTCCCTGCTGTTCAACATTTCGCTTTCTCGCTTCATGACCCATAAATCCTGCAAACTGAATACTAACATTACTCATGACCTTTCTTGTAATGTTTGCTGTTCTAAGGATTTCTTAGTTATTTGTACTTATATGTCCAGGATACTTTACTCTGCTGCTTCTATAATCTATATATAGGTACGACGTGAAGCGAGATGACGATGTTATCAGGCCTACTAAAAACACATCGTTCGAGCGCACTCGGCGTTGTTCTAGTCCAGGTCTACGATAAGTACTAGCCAATTGACTCCAATGGTTAGACCACAGTTAACCTTCCTATTGTGTTTTAGTACCTAGGAAAGGGTGATATTTGACAGAAACGTTTTATGGGAAATGAGTGCAATAAATCAGGCATATCAGCAGGTTGAGTGCTATCATATATTGGCTGTGAAATGACCCACATTTCGAAGAGTCTAGCTAGCGGAGTGATGTTTTATCATTTTATTTCCATCGCACACGTTGGAACAGAAAACATGGCTATTTTTGTAGATATTGATGAGTACCGTGCATGCACGCGTTTTTAAAGAGCTGTAAGAATGTGATTTTGACGAAATTTGATCAGCATATCAATGATATGGTGGCGGTGGCCATAAAAAAACCTCCAGATTGTTCATTATTACAGGTTTCTTATAAACTAACAAAACCTTCACATGGCCACCGAGGAAGTCAACAATGCTTTATGCCCTCCATATACCTTAATTAATATAAGCATAGCATTTGCTTTAATCTACCGCTTTAGTAGTGCACTATAAAGTGCTTTATTACATCATAATGGTCAGCCGTTTGGCGGAGTATTTCGGTCCGAGAGAGCTTGAGACTGTATCGGCTGTGAGGGCTTTGAATGCTCACTGAGAGGCTGTATTGATCCAGGTCCCATTTGTCACTTCCTCCGTCGCGGTCGGGGCTGGCAGCTGAGGATATCCACAAGTCATTTACCAGTACATCTAATACATAATCAGCCTACGATTTAGGCACATGCGTCGTTCTTGGTCAGCTGGGTCATACCCATTTCGTTATCTGTAAATTACAATCGCACGCAGCACGCACACACACGCATGCACGTAAACAGGTTTACGCACCAACGCGCACACACACGCACGAACTCACGCAAGACATTTGCCTCCAGATGTCTAAGACAATACCTGAAACGTTAGTTAGACCCCTATATGTACGACCATTGCCATTTATGGTTGGCGAGCGGGACAAAATATGTTACAAGAGTGAATCTCGGAATTGACCAGTGTGTTCGAATTGTTGGCATGTTACTCGCGTACCATTTAACAAACGTGTTTCAACTGTTGACATGTTAAGATGATATGGGCTGCCAATCGAGCCCCATTGATTCGCCCCTGGGCTTCGTAGTCTCAGTAACATGGCGTATGTATTATCATGCTGTAGATGCGACGGCTCTGATGTTACTCTCGTGACGTGACGTGAACCATCATGGCGCGCCCCGTTGATGTTCGGCGTTCGACTAATCTGCAGGCGTGACCAGTATGACACCGGTGCAGACCATACTCCGACGCTGCTCCGTCGGACTGTGGCTGCTTCTAACGCAGGTTTGCAACACGTCGTTTGATTGGTTGTGCAATTGTTGTTATGCTAGTAGTAGTAGTCTGTAGCACTCGGCAATGTTCTGGCGTAAGACCACATTTAGTGTTCGCTCTCGCTATTGCCATTAACACTTAACGAGTCCCCTTGAAAATATCGTTTTGGTGTAACGTGTGAATTGTTTCAAGCATTTTTACTGCCGCATTAGATCTTTCACGAGGTAGTAATAATATACGCTATTGTGGCTATTTTACAGAACGCACCAATATTTCAAAATCCGTCATCAGATTGGGACGAAATTGAGGGGTATCAGGTTAAGGTGGATTTATCTTAAAAAAAAATGAGGTTAGAAAATGTCACTAATTTTCCAATTAATTAAAGTTTCATACGCCGAGAAAGTTTAAAGAAAATATATAGATAAATTAACCAACCAGTACAGCATAGGTTATAATGGCCACCTATGTAAAATATATTGTGATCTCACCCCAGGAGTAATCTCTACCACACGGCAACGTTCTATTAACTAATATTTTGGAGCATTATTATCAAGCAGACCAAATCAAGTCCATGAAAGAGAACACTTATACAAAGAGTGCTGTCTTCCGGCCGAAATGGGATGCTACCCCCAAGACAACGATCCGTTTTGACCTACTGACAAGTGTGTTGTCAAATATCAGATTAGTATTAAACTAACTAAAACATACATTAAATGCCTGACCACCGTATCCCTGTGGGCAAGTACAGGCGGCGTTGTTCAGCTTGAATGCCAAATTACACGGCCGACTGCGAGTGAAGGAATAACCCACAGTGTCCTTGCCCAAACCTTCCGAGACGAATTAAGATGTCGGACTGCGAAGTTGCGAACACTAATTGAAAATGTTTACCTCTTTATTGACACGTACATGAAACCACCTATTGAACGTTTGCATATAATTCGGTGTCTCAACGATGGGAGTACCCAGTCGTTTAAATTATCAGGAAGCACGCGGGGAGAAAACGTTTAGGAATACTTTGTTTAGAGCCAGGTTTTGTACCAAACATTAGGCCTATCCATCAAAAATCCAGAACAGTGGCATACAAAGCGGATACACTAATCACTGCAATGACGTACCTCGCCAGATTTGAATTTAGATCAACCCCTGGTGAGATTCCAAGTACATATTTTATATCAGCCACACCAAACAGCTCATGATGGTTGGCAGTATATCAGGATGCCAATTTGCTATTTAAAAAATCGAACAGAAAAACGACTTTTCCGAACATGATTGTTGGTCTACTGCCAAACATGGCTCCCCGGATATTTAACGATTGAACCAAATGGAAGCAAGTTCCATAGTATTCATTTTTGAATCCGCGTGATAATAAAAGATGGCCACTGAGTCAGACGAATGGTAGAATCGTTTATTCTTATACCTTGCGGAGATAATGAGATCTAAGTCGAGATGGAGATCAGTCTAGGAAGCATTATCAATCAGTTAAGTTCTTTTGTGTATTGATATTACTGTTATCTGAGAATTATCGCGATGAATCTGCCACGCTTTGATAACTAATGCTTTGGCAACGCCTGAAGAGTTATGTAATTGGCTACACGCGATATCTGCGACGTGTTTTTGCAGCGGATTTCTAGACGAATTTCCACGATTACTTGATAGCGCCAGGATTGCTTTTAAAATTATACGTTCCGTTGATGCTATCGTGCGGCTGTATAGATCACGTAAATTGCTTGTCATATTCCGTTTCATTTTTTTGGTGCTTTCTTTCCACTGGACGAGAGACCGAACAACGGAACCGAACCGCTAAGGAATTTCACGTTCCTGTAAAACGTGTGAAAGTACGACCATTTTTTTATCGCACGGTCAAGTTATATACTACATATATTTTAGAATCTTCGCCGCCAAAATGAGCTGCAATAAACAACAATAATTTGACATATAATTTGACCGCTATCTGTCTTACGAATAGACCTACCGACGTTGCCGTTCAACAAGGACAACCCTGGAGGCGAACCAGAGGGGACGGATAGAAATCTCTCTTGGGGCCATGTGGCAAATGTAATTATAAAACACAAACAATTAAGGGTTTGTCGCAAAGGTCCATTGATTCATTAAAACCCATTTGGGCGGTCATCAGTTAGAATCAATTGGTTCGTTAAAACCCATTTGGGCGTTCATGTGTTAGAATCAATTGGTTCGTTAAAACCCATTTGGCCGTCATCTGTCACAATCAGTAATTGGTTCATTAAAGCACATTTGGGCGGTCATCAGTTAGAATCAATTGGTTCATTAAAGCACATTTGGGCGAGCATCTGTTAGAATCAATTGGTTCGTTAAACCCCATTTGGGCGGTCATCTGTTAGAATCAATTGGTTCGTTAAACCCCATTTGGGCGGTCATCTGTTAGAATCAATTGGTTCAGAACAGTGCCAGTAAAGGTAACAGTAAATATCTTATATTACCTCCATGATAGGTGTCAACGGTGAGTGGTGTACACCTGTAATACTGGCAGGCAGTGGCGGGGTAACCAATAAGCACTATTGGCACGTGCTTAGGGCCCACGAAGGCCAGGAGCCCACGAATATACTCGAGTATATTTTTTGTAGACAGAATATTCCCGAAATGCAGCTAGCAAGACATGATTTGGCCAATGGTGGCTACTGCATTATTTTAATTGGTGTTTCATTTGTACTTCATTGGCCCAACGAATTTTGCAATCTGGGAATAATCTTGATGTAGGTCCTATATATGTCTTCCTGTTTAACTGTACCATAAAGGTGTGATCATTATTTATCGTGGAGCGAGTGGGGAGATGTATTGATTGGATTTTAGATCCAACTCACTCCCTAATCCTCTGCACCGAAAACTGAACCCACCCTTTATTCCTTGGCCCCCCTCAAGACCGCTCCATGTTTTCAGCAGTATTTGCTTTCCGAGATAGCAACCACGAAGTGTGAACGCATACGAAACAGTGACATGATCAAGCTCTGGTGACTCTCCGTAATCTAGAAACGGAGGCCCGCTTATACATGTCAATGAACGTTTGACCGAGATTCGATCTCTCGCCGATACCGATACCGATACCCTCCCCAAGTGCGAAGTATTACGGTAATAATATCGAGTCTGATTTTGAGAAAGAATTCCATCTCTTCACAAAATATGGAGACTTTAAGTTTCCCCAACATTCACATTGCACTACGCATTTATCTGCCAATTTTCGGCTGGGGTAAGACCACGTTTATATTTTCCATAGGCGGCCATTATTACGTTTTCGTCATTTCCTTACGATTTTCTTGAAAATATCACAGCATATTTAACCTCCATTGACACAAGTGCTGTGGAAAACTCGTGAAATTCTCATACCTAATTTTTCAGAAAAATCCACCCAAACCTGACACCCCTCAATTTCACCCCAATCTGGTGACGGATTTTGAAATATTGGTGCGTGCTGCAAAATAGCTACTGTGCGAATACGCGAGCGACTAGCGTATATTTATTGCTACCTCGTGAAAGATATAGTTCAGTAGTACATTCAGTATTCACCGGACTAACATGTGCCATGTCAAAGTGCTCAAAAAAATTCACACATCACACCAAACTTTTCAAGGGCACTCTTTAACTCAGTAATGGCGGACGATTCCTTGATGTGGTCTTACCCAGGTTCAAGCTGCGAAGGCGAGCGATCTCGGTGCTGAAACGTATCAATGACTACCAGCGTTCCACGATCGGTCATTGCGCCTGTCACTTTTAGCAATAGCGTCGGAGACGATGACTTAATTAAGACTTAATTTATGGTATTATTACGATTAGTTCCTTTGCCATCAAGAACATACGCGAGGTAAACCTGTAGACTATGCTAAGGTGTGAGATGGTGTAAGCCAAATTTGACAATCGCTATCAGCCTACCGCACACCACGACACTGTCCACGATCTGTACCTTGCAATGGCTGACTATTAAAGAAGCTAGCTTTATCAATGATTCATTCATGCACATGCTCATATCCAGTATAGTTGTTTAAATATAAATAGTGAAATGTTAACTTGAATACCGTGGGGTGAGTCTACCTACGGCCCACGAACTTGCCGGATGCATATGAGCCCACGAATGTCTTAATCGGCTACTGCTTGTAAGCCTAGCAGAAGTCAGTCAGACCCACAAACAAACAGTTTCTATGGTATTCTATTATGACTATCCACTACCGCTAATACGCTCAACATTAACAAGGTCGAAAGCGGGACATTTATTATTGATTGGATGTGGGCTCACCCGACTGTCCACAGCTAAACTATTCGTGAGAGTCGCTGTTCGGACCTGTTTGCACTGTTTACGTGTTACTCGTTTACCATTTCACAGTATCTTCTGTGAGCTTCAACTGTTGCCATTGTACGCACTTACCATTTGACAGACGTGTTTCAACTGTTGACATGCTACTAGCTTACCATTTGACAGATATGTTTAGATTGTTGATTGTACTCGCTTACCATTTGACAAACGTGTTTCGACTGTTGATAGGTTAATATTTTTACAAATGTAAATATTTGTCTTATTCTGATTATGCTGGTGAGAAAGTGATGTCTTTAATAATAATAATAACATTATTTATATTGCACCCTATCAACCGAAATTGCTCTCGGGCGCTTTAAATACATTCATAGTTGTATTTTATACAAAAACATGCGAAATAAACATATTAACTATTATATAACACTACGTTAAACAAAATTAGAAATACAAGAAAAAGTAAAAAAGATCGTAAAGCTGCTGACAAAGTAAATGTACTAAGATGTTCTAAAAACTACTTTAAATAGTATTCATATGTACACGTGTTTGCTGTTGTCATCGTGCGTTTGTCGTTGCCCCACAGACCATCGCGGTGGCAGCGAGCCCGGACGCCAAGCGACTGTACGACGACCTTCTTCGTAAGAGCGGCTATAACAAGCTGATCCGGCCCGTCGGGAACAACACAGATGTCCTGCTCGTCAACCTTGGCCTTCGTCTCACTCAGATCATCGACGTGGTAAGTGGCGCTGGCGGGGTTTACGTGTTAGCACTCTCGTTGTTGTCAGGGTCGGATGGAGACTCAAGCCGCTGTCGAAATCCCGTAGGCGAAAGGTGTCGAGTGGTAATGGAATTTGTAAATGCGGCAAAAGCGAGGAACTGAGGTGTGGTACGTTGTCAAAAGAAACGTACCCTATAGTGTGAGTGCACCGTAGATGGGTTGTTGTTAGTGTGCGTAGAGTATAAAGATCAGGGATGTATTAATGGCGCACACAAACGCACGTATATGGCCCCGCAGAAAGATAACTATACCGTCGCATGAGCAACACAATATCACCTCTGTGTCACCATGGCCAACCCATAGCTGGTGACTTCAGCCTAACGTATTCACTTTTGTGTTTACATCACGTCTTGCAAGTTGGATTACATCACTATTATTTACTCACCGATCTTCTTCGTCTTCATGTCCATGTATGGTAAGCAAGAGTCGCACAGTAAACTGCCAGCCCCCCTGTCTTGGTCTCTCATTGCCTTGCGTCAGCACAGCAGCCTTTAGTTTTTCAATGGTTTGCCTCTGTGTTGCTATTCATCAGCAGCTGTTTTGTTTCTCGTCTGCGGTTAGCTGTCAATTTTCTATTCGCTGGCGGCAGGTCGTTGGTCTTTCTGAAGACACATCCGGGCCATTTCTATCTTCACCTTTTTAAAATGGCGCAAATGTGTCGTGTTTTGGTATTTAGTGGAGTATGGTGTTAAAAGGTAAAGGGAAGTTCTTATGTGGCGCAGTATCCAGTTCTTTGGACTGCTCAGAGCGCCTAATTTTTATACTTTATTCCCTGGCAGATCTGTTCAACCGAACTCCATCTCGACTTGTCTGGGAAGCATTCGGCCATGCTACAAATAATGCGCGAAGACCATTCGTACACATATATCCACCACTATCTACAGCCAGATACTCATTCATACAGCTAGGTGAACTGGAGCAACGTAGAGTGAACGAACTTGCCCAAGGTTCGACACGGCAGCACAGGATTCGAACCCGGGTTCTCTCGATTGAGAGTCCGATGCTCTAGCCACTGTGCCACTGTGTTGGAGGTGGTCTCAGGCCAATGCATTGGCGATATCTCCTTTAAACAAGTAGTTTGGTTACACGCAAGCCTGTCGGTATCTTACTATGCCTCCGCGAGCACTCTGAGCCGCATAGAAGGTGTTCATTGCTGTTTCTGAATACGTTATTCGCCTATTTTGTTAGTACTTTGCATCACGCCACATTTCAGTGGCGTACTTTATATAAATATAGTCAGTCCGTTTTGATAGATGACTAGACTACTACACGCATATCTATATAATTCAGTAGATTAATATACGAATATGTTGTTCTTGCCAGTTATTTTAACTAGTTAAACTTTTTCAGAAATTCGCGCTAAACCGACCTCTCACACCGACACTAAAAATAATGGCTGAAGGGTGTATGTTAGCCTGCGTGCTTCTTTTACATCCCCAATTAATTAGATTAAACCGAAGTTAAAAGGAGGAACTCCTTTCGTAGTTTTTTGTATTAATATAATGTTCTTTAATGTATAATGGTAAAGATATGGAAGGTGTACGGCCCGCCAAATTGTGTTTTGAGTTTCGACGCCGTATGTTCAAGCGGGAAACAAAACATCCAGTTTCGAAATAAGCTTTATTTGCAATACTGCCGAAGCGGCTTGAGTTAACCTCAATACCCTTTGGTGTTCAATGATTTCCCATTTTCCACGTTCAAAACAACGGACTTTTTGTTATAAATTAATACGCTGTCTAATCCCGGGTACACGAACAGACTGTTTCCCACCAACTTGGTCTGTCGAGTCACGACTGGTCACAATGTTGAGAACCACCTGTTTACTGCAAACACGCCGTGCTAGGCCAGGGACTGAACCCAATACTGTGGCATGTAGGCCAGATAGGTTGTGGACTGCACTACTACATCTCACAAAGTTCAACGCGGAACAGGATGTAATACTGCTATAGTATTATTTAGTTTACCAACATGTCTGCCAGGGAGTAACGTGTAATGCGCTTTGAGCTACCGTAAGGACTGCATGGATACTGCGCTATACAAGAACTTACCTTTCCCCCTTTACCTTTATTTGTCTTGACCTAGTCCCTCCGAAATAAATACGTAAATGCTATTCACGAAGGAGAAGCACTCGATAGACGTGGTCAGCATCCGTGTCACGTCGCCATTTATGCAAACAGTTACGCACGTCATTTAGAACCTCCATTTACAACCTCTTATCGCCACTTATGGTCGTCGTCGGTTATTGCGTCACGTCACTGCTAGTGACAGAGATTACTACTTCTAAACTATGACAAACGAAAAACAAATGACGAGAAATTGCTTTGCTACAGCCTGACAGCTTCGGTCTGCATACTCTGATCTACATTTTATTCCCATAGATAAGACGAATGCTGGAACTAGAGCCCTTTCGGTTGCAACACCAACTTTGTTGAACTTATTCACTCCCTATTGGTGTTAAGTCAGTAAGAAATATAGTTTCATTTCGCCGTCATCTAAAAACATATTTATTTAATACTGCACATCTTCTGTAGCTTCTTAGCAGTTCACCCATCTGTTGACGACTTTTGCCCTGTACATGTCAATGAGTGCGTTTAATCCTTTGGATTTTTTGCGCCACTGAGCTCGGATTTTCCTAGGAAATTGGCGCTAAAGAAGTAATTCCATTGTTATTATTACCGTTACGTGCAATTGACACAATAGCCAGAGCCACCGTGAGGACTTCTTTTTATACAGCTCATCTATGGCAGCAACAATTTTCTTCGGTAATCAATCGAAACAGTAAAAGCCTAGTGAATGGCAGCTCGTGTGACGGGTGTACGAATATCTCACAGGACAACGACGAAGAAACGAGATGTCAAATGTTTCCTGGGGAACGGAGTCCATGAGCACCAGTGTGCCTGAGCGTAGTAAACTGACAGGCGACGAGTGCCAACGAGGCGCATTAATCACACACACGCACGCACGCACACACACACACACACGCACACACACACAAGATTGATCACTTTCGTGGACGTTGCCAATTAGCTTAGCTGTTTGTGATGTTTTGTCAACACTGTCGCACATTTCAACACGAATGACGCCAGTTATATACATACATATTTACTTCCAATGATCTAAAACAATACATGGACACATTATTTAGTGTGTAACAAAACGTTTAAGATAAATAGTATGGGATGTATGTTAAGTAGCTGTCAGTATTGTATTTAGAACAATTTTTTTATACCAATGGTTCATATAGAATGAATTGAAGGAATCACGTTTGTCTAAGACCAATACAAAATGTACTTTTGTATTTTTAGTGATTTGAAAATACATTTTATAAAATTTTGTACAAGGGTTTTAGAGTGATTAACAATTAGTGGTTAAGCATCTACTCACATGAAATATACTACATTATGTTAGCATTGTAAATCTTTGAATGATTATAATAATTTTATACATCGAGCTCAGTCACTGTTCAGGCATTAAAATGACTTGAATGCTTATTCGTTGAAGAGTATCAATCACGTTGAAGAGTATCAATCAAGCACACAATTAGTATTGTTTCACAGGGTAATATATGTTAGCAAGAATGATCAACTGTTATAGGAAATGAACTTCAAATGTCCCTTTTTACCACCTTGTTATGCTATTCTGCTGCGACGCCTGCATTGCTGTGGCATATGTGACGAAGCACTTGCTTGGCTAACGTCCTACTGCATGGCCGAACGTCTGTGATGCGCGTCAAGAAAGAAGTCTCGGAGAGGAGACAGTTTCGTGAAGACCGGTGTTCCACAGAGGTCAGTTCTCGGACCAATACTGTTTAATGTGTACATTGCGCCACTAGCGAAGCTTCTCCAACAACACGGTATACAACACTGATGACACGCTGCTGCACCTCGACTTCCCACCAACGGAACACGCAGATGCACTCGCACCTGGAGGCCTGTATCCGAGACGTTAACGCTTGGCTCAGCGACAATGGGCTCATACTCAATGGGACCAAATCGTAGGCCATTGTCATAAGATCCTCTAGCATCTGTGCACAAATAACAATAACACATATCGAAATCTGCGGCCATCTTGTGGCGACATCTGCCTTCGTCAAAGACCTGAGTTTCGTCATCGACACCGACCTCTCGATGGCAGCACAGGTTGCGAATGCATGCCGGAGTGCGTACAGAATTTCGCGGATACGTAACACGTTAACGTCCGAAACAACTGAGTGTCTAGTGAATTCGCTGGTGACGTCGAGAATCGACTATGGAAATGCAATATTGTACGGAGTGTCAGACCGCTTCCTCCACCGCCTGGAGGTGGTCCAGCATTCGGCGGCTAGTAGAGAGACTAATGGAAGAACTAGTTATCCATAAAGCTGAAGCTATCAAACTTATATAAAATACCTGCACCTACTTTTCAGTACCTTACCAAACCTGAACATATGTATCTGGAAACCAATCAATATTATTATTACAGGATTTCTAAATTTAGCATTCAGTCAGACATTATTGCTTCCATGCCTCTAAATTCTGCTTTCATAAACGTTCTAAAAATGTCAGCTTTGTGCATTTTTTCCCAGATTGGACATTCAAATGCATTCGAAATGCTAAATCGATGCCAGAAATTAGTTCAGAAACCTCAAATTAGCTGGCAAACATGTATCATAACAGTTTCTATGAAATACGGTTCCTGAGCTGTGAGTCAGCCATGTTTTCCAAGATGGCCGACAGTGGCCATCTTGGATTTTAAGATACAGCTTGTATCTTTGGATAATTTTTTTTTTTTGGCCCTGGGGAGCTTCTATGCCAAGGGACACCTTTGCATCATGACTTGAAGTAAGACCCTATTTTTTGCACTTAACATGTCTACTTTAGAGCACGTGCGCTCGTGCTTTAGAGTGGTTCTGCGAATGAGGCGAGATGACCGGCAAAGCAGCACTGAGATGCTTGCACTGGCTGCCGGTGAAGTGGCGCATACAGTATAAGGTGCTCGTACTTGTATTTCGCGCCATTCACGATCGGACGCCGGTTTATCTCGCCTCACCCATCATGCCCTACGTTCCGCGCCGCGCCCTGCGATCTGCCGATCGAGCACTACTCACCTTTCCGCGCCACTACCTCGAGCGATACGGCTTTCGGTCGTTCTCTTGCGTGGGGCCGACGCCCTGGAACGCGCTACCAGAAGATCTGCGTTTGATAGAAAGTGTGAACACTTTTAGGGCGTGTCTTAAGACACATTATTTTAAACTTGCTTTCAATGTCTATTTTTATGTGACATCATCATATCAGTTTTATGTGACATCAACAGTATCATAATATTTATTAGTATATTATTTTAGTTGTGTACTATTAAACTAGTATATTATCTTAATAATGATTTAATAATAATTAACTTTATTTATACACTAGAAAATTATGCAGTGACATAGGAAGTTGGCTTTAAAACAACATGTTACACATTTACACATTGAAAGCGAGTTTGGAATGGTGTTTTGAGGCGTGCTTTGAAAGCGTCCAGTGAGGTGGTCAGCCGCAGTTTCTCCGGCAGCGCGTTCCACAGAAGTGGTCCGGCCCTCCGGCTCGACAGAGAGAGATCGCTCCGGGTTGTACTGTGGGACGGTCAGAGGGGCGCGACCTGCTGATTGTGGAGACCGGCGTGGCACGTGGCGAGTGGTCAGTGACACGGGGTACGCGGGTGTCTGGTTGTGAAGGACGTTGAAGGCAAGGATCACTATTATTTTTTTATACTATGTGCGCCACTAAACCGGCAACCAGTGAGGAAATTTAAATCATGCGGTGAAGCTCCGATGTCGATCTCTGCGCTGGAGCTGTGGAGCTACTCTGACCGCGGAGCGCTGGACCATATCCGGGTGATGCATCAGATGGTCACTGATTCCGTGGAGCACCGTGTTGCCGTGGTCTATTCTTGGCGTCACGAGCGAGTGCACTAGATTCTTACACGTCGTAGTTGTGAGTCTTGCGCGTATTTTGGCGATGCGGAACAGTTGGAAGTACGCGCCACGCGATGTGTGATCGAGTATATCGAAAGCAGATCTAATTTTATTTATTAATATTTTATACACGTATATATATATATACACGTATATATATATTTATTATTATTATATATTTTAATTTTTTATTTAAAGTAATTATCCACAATATCATACCGTGATTGTTGTATGTAATGTGTATTGAATTATAGCTTTAGATCATGATTGTTTAGCACAGTTTTATTTTAGCAACTTTGTATATGTTTTATTTTATTACTCACATTTTAGTACCGCTATTAATCATTACATGCGTATTAGTATTTTTTAAACATTGTCAACACCATTGAACAGAGTTGTACTTTGGAAATGAGTGTCTAAATAAAGTTATTATTATTGTTATGTCGTTTGTATTTACCTGTAAATACAATTTGAACAAGCTGCGGGGTCGAATCTTCAAAATTGCGAACGTTGTTGTGGCCTTACTAAAAATAATTTGCCGGGTAATATACCTTCAACATAGATATTATAGTCTTGAAAATATTATATTAAATAATAAATGAAACACTAGGAACAAACTGCCTCACTTTGACCTATTTTACCAGGACAAAAACTGTTTTGCAGGTATTACTGAACTCAAATCCCACCACATACTCCGCGCACTGTCCGCATTGAACATAGCGTGAGCCTCGGCGCTCTTATTCGCTTAGTTGCTATTCGGTCTTTGGCATCAATAAAACATTACTGGATCCCATAAATTTATTCTCCGTCTACAGGGAAGGATAAGTCTGACTGTGATGCGTAGAGTATAAATGTTTACATTCAGTATATAAATTCAGGGCGATTATAAAGCTACGGACTTAATCTTTCAGGGGGAACTGCATTTCTAAATTTTTTTGTCTCGAACATGACTTCGCGAATCTCAGCAGACTTGAAACAATTTGAATCTAGAAACATCATCTATGAAAAACGCATGTCAGGTTATATTGGGACAAATTAGAAATGTATTATCTAAGGTTAACCTTGTACGTATATCTAATGGAACGGTAACACGATACACAAACAAAAACAATGCTCAATATCATTTAATGCAGGAGGTGATAACATGAACTAATATCGCTGCGTCCGATGCATTCGAATATACGCGCATTAAAACACGCGTCTTACATAATAGTCAGGTTTGTTATGTATTTTCGTTCATTTTTTTGAGATTTGCAAACCTATACATTTTTGGAAATGTTATGATATATTGAATCTGAAAACCAATGTTTACATTTTTAAAGGTATATATGGTAGCCATCTTGGATTTTTTTAAATGGTGGACACTGAAAACTTGTATTTCTCAATATCTCAGCTGCTAAACAACCCAGCCTTTTGATTTTGTACATGTGTACATTGGAAACAAGTATGTGCCTGTATTTTCATTTATTAACATCTTATAACCATCATACCAGCATCACTACACAGCTGCGTGTATTTCACACATATGTCTGGTTTGTTATAATACTGCTGTGACCAGGTATGCTGCACATTAGTCATCACTATCGTCGTCGGATACATGATTTTTAAAGTGTGAATCATCGTCACTTTCACACCGTGTGCTACACAAGCAGTGGTATGTGCATCGCAAGTCCTTGCATTAGCAGGAACACCTCTGTGATGAACCTTTGCATTGGCATCATACCATCTTAATGACGGTCTTGGGTGCTGGAAGGGTGTCAGTTTTGGTTGGTGTCAGCTGTCCATCAGCAGTCTTGTGGTAGCCATTCTGCAGTGGATCCAAACACCTGCTGAGCATTGCTGGCCTGGCCCCACACTCTAGCCTGCAAGTGTACTTTCAGTATGTGCTGGTTGAGCGCCCCAATTGTGGGTGGTAGCTTGTCATTATCTGTGTTTATGTCTACAGTGCTTACAGAAGAGCTGTCATCGCAGTTCTGAAATGCGCTTGTTCTGGAGGCCCTTGGGACAATATGCATACGAATTTAGCCAAGGTAGACTGAAGATCTTCTGTCACTGTCGATAACATATTAACCACGTTAGTGCCGACCTCAAGAAAGATCTCGGACCATGTAGCCTTTCCTATTTTTTGTAAACTTACCTGTATTGTCGGCTCCAGAGACGGCATGGAATGCCGGCAATGCCTTGCCCCTTTCTGCACAGAGAGCTGTCCAGAATGGCTCAATCGGCAGCACGCCCGATGCCATTGAGATCGAGGTCTTCCTCGGCAGCAAATCATAATTAGCTATGACCAGCACAAGGACATCAGTGTCTGGCGAGAAGAACATCGGCCCAACATCTCCCCTTGGGCTCCTTTGTTCGCCCAAATATTGAATTGTTAACCAGCTTGGGGAAATCTCGGTTGTTCTGTGGACATGGATGAACTTGGACTTGTCGTTGCATGACAACATTGACCCGCTTGGAGCAAACAGTGCCCTTGGCGTCAGGGTGAACTCATAGTTGCAGATGCAGTGCTTCTGGTCAATATATCTGCTTGACCGGGCAAGGACCATCAGTCTGCCAGACATGTCCTTGGTTTCCCGCAGATCTACTGTCTTGTCACGGATCTTGACGACTGCAAGCTCCTTGCTGCCATACCTGTACATCTTGTTGTTTTGTGTCTTGAGAGGTGCCCACAGGCTGACATTCCCATTTATCCTCTCTGCCACATGGTCTTCGTACTGCTTCTGTCCAGTCTTGTCCGTGTTCAGGATCTGTGGAACGTACTCGCATGTAATGTATGCATGAGTAATCACATTGAATAGCGTGCGACCTTCATCAGCGAATATATTACCATGACTCATTATGGCAGCCTTGATCTTGCTGATGGCATCATCCTTCCGCTTGACCACATTCGTGGATAGATCATGATGCTCACCAGCCTTGTTATCTTTGACATTGAACTGACTCTTGAACTCGCTTGCCATGCACGACAGTTCGGGAGAAGCTAGGAAGAATCGTTGGTTTGCATTGGCCTTGTTGGAGATTCCGATGAGACCAGAATGAACCTTCATGAGCTTGTTCAGATGTTCACAGGCATGATCTGCCCCAATGGAGACAAATGGGATGGCAGTCTTGGTGTCTGATATGTTGCCTAATTCAAGTTCCTTCCACATCTCTGGGTGGTCAGCCTTGAGAGCGTGCATGTCAGCTATGTAATGTGGCCAGAGTCTCTTGTATTTTATTCGGTCCATACCAAAGAACAGCTTGCTCAATTCTTCTCCTGCTTCAAGAAGGAGGTTTAGGTCTGCGTTACGGGATGCTGCTACAAAGAACAGAATCGTCTCCACTCGATGGCATTCTAGGATCTCTGTGTCTCTCACTCCTGGAACTTCTTCACGACATCGTCGTCGTCCAAGGCTTGGAGTAGATAGGTGGTTTAGCAGCAGATATATTGAGAAATACAGGTTTTCAGTGTCCACCATTTTAAAAATCCAAGATGGCCGCCATATATACCTTTAAAATGTAAACATTGGTTTTCAGATTCATAATATCATAACGTTTCCAAAATATATAGTTTTGAAAATCTCAAAAAGTGAACAAAACACATGTGTTTATACGCTATGCTACATGTATATTATTCAGTTATAACATGTATAACTGTCATAAATTAGTAATGTCATTATGCTTAGGTGATTGTAATTAATCCTATTGGATTCCTTGCCCCTTAATATGTAGGTTTAGCCACCAAAAGCAAAAGACTGGGTGGTTTAGCACCTGAGATATTGAGAAATACAGGTTTTCAGTAAACAATCAAAAATGGCCGCCATATATACCTTTAAAAATAGAAACATTGGTTTTCAGATTCACTATATAATAACGTTTCAAAAAAATTTATAGGTTTGCAAATCTCCCCAAAAATGAACGAAAATACAAATGTTAACATTGTGAACCTGGCTATAACCCACACTTCTCGCAAAATGCGAGAGCTAATTCAACTGGCTCGGTACGTAATGAGGACACCTTTAACGATGTATTATTGCCCCAATATTCAATTGAAACCCAACACGCAGCCAGACGGCATAATTTCGTTACGGAATCTCGCACGGCACACGAGCCGCTACCGTCTGGCTTGAAAATCGTTGCAGCGATGGCCGACTCACTCGCTGGACGCCCAGATGCACGCAGACTGATACGGGCCGGCGTCTAATGGCCCGGCCCCGAGCAGTTCGCGGCCCACAAAGGCGGATGACTTCATTTCGGAATTATATCATGTAGAGGCTTATCCGATTAGTACAGCTGCCGCATGGATCCATTTTGTGTGGCTCGTCGGCGTGTCTGTGGGCGGCAGAGCTTCTTGACGACTCGCGGGCTTTGTGCCAACTTGTGCGTGTCAAAAAATGGGAACACTTCGTCGACAACAGCTCGGTGCTTACAAAGTTACAAGAGATGCATTTGACTGAGCAAAGCTTGTTGCTGGACGGAAACGTTTACAACGTGTGTGGTTTTACAATAATTAACGTTGTGAATCCATAATTGTGGCTAGACCTCTATGGCATGGCAATATGTGACGAACATAATATTTTATTAATAATGAGACACATGTCGTTGTAACATGCGCACGTTTATCCGGTTTTCACGGTTTGTCTGGAGGCACAGTAATTCACGAGATACATAGTGTGTAAGTTGTAATCGGTTTATCTAAAGAATTGTAAGCACAATAGGCATATCTTGTATATTGCATGCTTCTTATTTTAATAATATGCACAATTATCCGCAAGCCCCAAAACCATACTATTACCAGAAACACCAGAAGCAAAGCTTCCTTTCTGTAGCTTGAATAATGGAAGTAAAATATTTACATGAAACCGGGATTAACATAGCAGCAGCAGCAGCAGCAGCAGCAGCAGCAGCAGCAGCAGCAGCAGCAGCAGCAGAAGTAATTCAACAGCAACAACAACAGTCACAACAACAACAACATCAACAACAACAGAAGCAGCAGCAACAACAATAACAACAATAAGAATAAGAATATGTGGTATGTCTCTTGTTTTGTGTCGGTCGGCGATACAAACAAATGCCGGCGGACAGGATTCAGAGAGTCGTCGCTACTCAACGTAATTCAGCGGCAAACAAGAAATTAGGCGCCGTCCTTTCGACAATAATCGCTGAAGCCCATCCGGCCATTGCTAGTAATCGCTGCCGTAATTCTATCAGTATACACGCGATCTAGTTTATTGGAGTACGTAATTGTCGTCGTGCCATTAGTACGGTACCCCGTAATTTAATAACATGCACGATGCGCACGCTTGTCCGCGTCTCTTCATCCGGGGTGTGGTAAATAGATAGTCATTGTCATAATTAATTATTCCAAGAATGGAAAATACAATTTTGATCATATCACAGCATTAATAATATTTAATCAGAGGTTTTACATAGTCTTAGTTATAGTCATATTTGTTCATCCCAAGAATGGAGAGTACGTCTGATCATGTCACAGCAAATTAATTATATTCAATCAAAGGACTGTATACAACAATGTAGAATTACATCAATATTGCGGGGAATTGTACAACATTTAAGAAATAAAATGCTGAGAAAAATTTATTGTTCATGTATGAATATATCAAGCAAAACTTTACTGAACATTCTTCAGGATAGTTCTTTTTCAGATCAAAAACTTTCATTTTTCATATCGAAAGTGTATTTTACCTGGTAGATGCTTTCGTCTAACGTCTCACGTTGACATCTTCAGTACCGATGATGCTGAATTACGTCATCGTACACGTGAGGCAGTTCGTAATTGTCCTCGAAAAAAGACTAGAGAATGACAAAACACTAAAGAAGAGAACAAACCTAAACGTAGACGACATCATAGAGTTGTTGAAATTTCTCTTTGGAACTACGTACTTTTGATTTGGAGGAGAAATTTACCAACAGAAGTATGGAGTAGCCATGGGCAGTCCGGTATCCGCCATTGTTGGGAACTTGTACATGGAAGACTTGGAGCAGAAAATCATTGCCACAACACCAGATGATTGCGAACCGAGAAACTGAAAGAGATATGTGGACAATGTAATTTGCCTGGTACACACAGGAAATGCAAAGCAATTACAACAACACATGAACACGGTAGACCCCACAGGTAGCATCGTTTTCACGAGAGAAGAAGAAGAGAACAACACCATGCCCTTCTTGGATGCGAAGTTCACCAGAAAGGAAGATGGCAGTGTGAAGTCCACAGTGTACATGAAGAAGACGTACACTGACCAATGCCCGAACGTTGCGTCCCACCACCCCAAACATCAGAAGTTGGGAGTTGTCAGAACTCTTATGAACAGGTGTGAGACAATAACTTCAGATGAGGGGGACAAGAAGGACGAGTTGTAACACTTGAGATGAGCTCTAAGAGTATGTGGCTATCCGTCCTGGGCCATGAAAAAGGTGACGGATAGCAGAAAATAAAAAAGACCAACAAAAAGACAACGGACATAAACTACAGGAGCCAAGTATTCATTCCGTACGTGGAGGGGGTCTCAGAGAGAGTACATCGAGTACAGAAGAAGTATGGAGTAGCAACAGCCATGCGTCCCCACACCACCCTCAGGCGCCTGTTGGTACATCCGAAGGACAAAGTAAAGCTAGAAGAACAGGGCGAGCTGGTGTACCAAATACCACGCAAGAACGGTGGTGCTGAGTACATTGCGGAGACAGGAAGACTACTCAAAACACGACTAGAGGAACGCAGAAAGGACGCAGACAACACGAAAAATTAGAAATACACAAGGAGCGAAAAAAAATATTGATGTCTACCATCAATAAATCCGCCCTTACAGACCATGCGACAACTGAAAACCAAATCATAGACTGGGAGGGAACGAACATTTTAGACAAGGAACCCAACAGAAGAATCCGGCACATCAAAGAAGCCAACTGGATCAGGAAAACCCAGAAGACGCATCAACAGAGACGAGGGTAATTACGAACTGCCTCACGTCTACGATGACGTCATTCAGCGTCATCGGTACTGAAGAAGTCAACGTGAGACGTTAGACGAAAGCTTCTACCAGGTAAAATACACTTTGGATACTAAAAATGAAAGATTTGATCAGCAAGCAAAACTTTTTAAGAGACGTGAATAAACAGAATATCACCAACAAGAATAAGTGCAATTGAAATAATCATCACATATTGTTTGACTGCATATGGAACAAATGATTGTGAATATATCTTTGTTTTGGCTTTCACGTAGATATATTGTTTACCCGACTTTACTGTTACAGAGATGCAGGGGGTGATTAGGATCAGTTATGTTTGCCTTAGTCTTTCTGTCCATGTGTGAGAGATAGATACGATCAAGAGGAGGAAACTCAATCCCAACGATTTTTAAGGATCGGGAAATTGCTCGCTGCAGCTTCGTTCCTTCTTTTACTGTCAGCTGACTGACCCAACCTATGATGGAGAATGTCAATATTGTTTCTACACGTGCAGGGTGAATTTTTTTTTAAATTGTGTTGCCCACTTTGAAGCTTCTTAGAGTTCGCTTATAGTCTCTGCTGCCATTTTATCACGACAAGTTTAGTGTTTTTGTTTTTAGATGACGATATTGGCCTACTTTGAGGTGCATATTGAACGAAGTGCCACTGTGATACAATCCGAATCCGCGATCTTGGTCGCTGGCGGAAACACAAATAGTTATATATCCCCTGCGACGAAAGCTCGAGAGAGCAACGCATGTTATAATAGCATCAATCAACAATAGGTCGGCGGTGCGTCACATACGTGTGACATCATTCTAATTTTAGCACACGCACGGTAATCCGGTGTGAATACACGGGCAGCCATGTTCTCAGACGATAATGTCCTGGGAGGAAGTTGTGTACACGGCGAAAATGCAACAAACCTGTAGTCGAACATGACATGTTTTTCAAACAACCAGATCTTATGCTGGCCGAGACTGGCTTATGGGACGTGCATTCCAAGTACAAGGAAGCGCTACCCTGAATTGGTATGCAGCACGGATGGTTTTATTTACCTCTCTTTTACGGACTATTGGATGTTAAATCTAAAGTGTCCGTCGGTGTTGACAGGATCTATTCGATGCCAATTCAACATGGTTTTATTGCCCAAAGAAACGACAAGATTCTCATGGTGAAAAAATAGAAGACACATTCAAACTGAGAAAGAACCGCGCATATTACTTTCAGTTTGAGGCAGGGATGTACCACGATCTTTTCATGTGTGTGTGTGTGTGTGTGTGTGTGTGTTTGTGTGCGTGCGTGTGCGTGTGCGTGTGTGTGATGATTGCGTGTGCGTGCGTTCGTGCATACGTACGTGCGTACGAGATGAATGTTAACAAAAAGGTTCAATGGAAATCGTTTGTGTTGTCGCAGGACGAGAAGAACCAGATCATGACGACAAACGTCTGGCTCGACCAGGTAGGGGTGCTGCCACCTTCCTTTCGTTCAAACAATCATCCCTTATTCCTGCCAGCGTTGTCTCCTGGCGCACATTAGGAGCTGGCCTTAAGTCAAACTGGTATAAGATAATTCTCATCAATCTGTGATTATAGTTTACATTAATTCCGAACGCACATGCAATTCTACAAAACCCACCAACGTTTCATGCGAACAAGTCGAGATGCTGAGAAGATGTAGGGTGAAAACATCACAAAAATGTAATGGATTATGACTACTTTTAAAATGAATGCATACAATTATTTATTAATTCTGTATCATCGATTATAATTATGATTTATTTTGCATGCATTCCTGATTACATTTATGATTACGTTAGCAACTTAACCATTGTATGTATTATGCTTACACTGTTTGTACATTTGTTTGTTATTGTTACAGTAAATGGGATAACAAACTATACTGCTTGAACAGGTGCAAACAAATCATATTTTTTATGAATCGCCCATATCTTGACAGTTTTTATTGTTAGCAGGGCCACGGCAACATACATATGTAACTATGCATGCGAAAATTGTAAAATATAATCATAATTACGATTACTTTGGCAATACAACTGCATGAGCATGAGTAAAAATACCAGCAGTTATAACCGATTAAAATGATTACGAATAGTGAGTACGATTCCTTCCATCGGTGGTGTTGATCATAAATACATCTACAAAATCCCATGTAAAAGCCTCCAACTCATGTATTCCTATTTAGTGCAGTCACATCCATCAACACCGGAACAGTCCACAGGGTATCTAGACAGGGTAGTGTAGGTGGGCCCAGTGACGCGGGAACGAAATCCATATGGGGGGGGGCTAACGGAGCTTCAGCACAACAGACACATTTTGGCCGCCGCATATCTTCACATCTTGCCTCGACTGTGACATAACGGAAGAAGACGGGGGTGCTGTTGAAAATGTTTCGCCGCTGTAACTTCAGCTTCTCCGCTGTCTCGGCTGTTAACTCATGACATCCGAACACGGGGGAGGGGCTGTGCTGTTAAAATAAATAAATCTGACGTCGCGCCGCTGCTGTCAATTTACCTTCTCCAGCTTCTCTCCGCTGTCTCCGCTGAAATGATGACATCCGAAGACGGGAGGGGGTGCTTAAAAAAAATGTCACCACCATTACTGGGGGGGGGGGGCAGAAAACAATATGTCTACCCTCGAATTGCACACACCTTTCACAGTCGACAACAATACACATTAATCGTCTCATAAAATTTACATGTCCACCCACTATTGACGCTCGCCACAAAAACACTCATGCTCACATTTAATGGGGGGGGGGGGCAGAACCATATGTCTGCCCCCCTGTGAAATTTCTGTGGGGCAGCTGCCCCACCGCGTCCCCCTGTTCCCGCGTTTATGGGTGGGCCCCAACCACTCCAATTGCACCCCCCTTTCAGGCTCGCAAAAAGTACAAACTTTTGAATGTTTAGGGGCACGCTAACGCGGGCACATTACAAAGGAAATTTCAAAGATGTAAGGGGGACTTGCCCCCAGCCCCCCCCCCTGGATCCGCCTATGGTTATGCGATGACCATTGTTGTCATGGTGACTACAGTCGTCATCGTTCCAGCACAGCTGCTACGAATGATGATTCATTTGGCAGTGAAGTCATCGAGGACAAGTAATAAAGAAGTCACAGTTAATCAGATTTGTTTGCAATATCAACGAATGACGGTCGTTGCAGGCCTAGTCCGCCTGAGGTCGTGTTTGTATTTCGCAGGTGTACGCCAGGACTACCTCTGCTCTGAACCGGTTCCGCGCGGTTCAAAGTCCGCACTTATTATTAAATCAGTTACTTTTTACCAGACGTATGTACACTCTTGATGGTTGAATTCAGCAATGGGAGACAGATGGTCGAAAACACGACGACATGAACAGAAATGCATAAGACCGGGTAGAAATGGGAGGTTAACAGACCCGAGGTCATGCCGCACGTGATCGTCATATGCACGTTATTTTTGTACTCGGCGGCGATAAATCCGATTGTATTCATTCACCATGGCTGTGAAAACGAAACATCTCCAGACAGAGCATTTCAGTAGGCGTGATGGTGTCGTCATGGCAACGGCCATTGATTGGCATTGCCAAGTGAAGCCCGAGTGCTTGCTTCATTGCCCCCATAGCGACGGGAGTGACATTGTCGTGACAATCTTATTCATTAGTCTGCAAAAACACCAGAATGGGTTCATAAAGCAGCTAATTTGCGGCTATCATAGGATGCTCCAACAGTCTCGTAACGCTCGTATTGTCTTGTTCGTATTGTCCGTTCACGCAAACACTGAAATAACATCGACGGAATAACATTACTACACGTTGCTGGCATTGTCCGTTCATTCAAACACTTAAATAGGACCGACGAAATAACATGACTACAACTTGCTCTTATTATCCATTCACCCAAACACTGATATATTGACCGGCGAAATAACACAAAGTTCTACAAGTTGCTCTCATTGTCCGTTCGCGGAAAAACTGAGATGGACCGACGAAATAACAGCAGTACAAATTGTTCTCATTGTCCGTTCACGCACGCACCGAGATAGGACGGACGAAACACCAACACTACAAGTTGCTGGCACTGTTAGTTCACGGAAACACTGATGTAAGACCGACGAAATAACATCAGTAGATATGTAAGTTGCTGGTATTATCAATTCACGTAAATACCGAGATAGAACAGACAAAATAACATTTAAGAACAAATATATAAACGCAACATAGGGCCTACACGTATTAATAAACGGTCGCTACTGCCTACTTGCATGCGACTTTGCGAAGTTCATTGTTCCCACACACCAAACTACAGTCGGGGCGAACTGCTGTAAATCTGAATCAGCGAACTTCATGCTAATAATTACGGTTATTGCGGGCGGGCAACGGAACAACTACCTCCCCTATTTTCGAGATTCGCCCGGGGGAGTGGACATCTTGGGGTGTCACAATTTTAAAAAGACACTTATCTCTACCGGTTTTGCATATATGGGGCTGACATAGTGTACTCGATCTAGCGGGCCCATCGGGGTGGTTCGTAAATTTATATTTTATCGAAATTCGTCCGTGCGTAGGGGATCTCGGGGGGTTCACATACACATGACTGCCTTTTTCCCCAGTGCAACACCGGTTAATTTGGGTAGCATAATATAATGTGTGTTTGTGTGTCCGCCAGCAATGGTACGACTACAAGTTGATGTGGAACCCGGCGGAGTATGGAGGGGTGGAGCGACTGTACGTGCCATCCAACGAGATTTGGCTGCCCGACATCGTCCTCTACAACAGGTGGGTGCATCGGCACAGTAGACACACACACACACGACGTCAGTGTCGTCACGCATGTCATCGACGGACGGATCGGAAGCAGCCAGCAGAACAGACAGACGCGCGCACGCGCACGCACGCACGCACGCACACACACGCTGGTGTTTTTAAATACAAATGTTCATGATAATCATTCTGATACCCCGTAACTTACCTTATTTATTAACTCAAGAAAATATGTACAGCATGTGTGTATGTATATATATATTATATATATATATATATATATATTATATATATATATATATATATGTATGTGTGTGTGTAATACACAACATGTATATATATATAAATAACAATATACATATATATATATGTTTATATATATATATATATATGTATATTGTTATTTATATATATATACATGTTGTGTATTACATATATATATACATGTTGTGTATTACATATATATATATAAATAACCATACACACACACACACACACACACACACACACACACACACACACACACACACACACACACACACACACACACACACACACACACACACACACACACACATATATACACACACACCCACATAGTTAGTTGGCGCTGCTTGCAGTGTAGGTTTTAGTGACGCGTCAAGTGTGGTAGCGGGTAGTCGTGCTTGTCACCTCTTGCCTTCAGCTTCCACCGCTTTCAGCTTCCACCGCTGACTAAAACGAGACCCCCGTTATAACCTCCCAGAGGTAACTGACAGATACTAGTCACCGTGAGGCACCAGGCTAATTAGATGGGGGATCTCGGAGCAGTATGGAGCCCCAGAGGTGCTGAGTGCATGACCCACTAGCATGTGAACACGCTCTGCCACTGTTACCAATCCATGTCCCAGCTATGGGCAACTAACAACCGCTGCCTTGTGGTTAGGCTCTTGAGCGAAAGGCTAAGTGAGTAAACCGTGACTGAAAATCTGGTTTGGGATCCACAGGCGGTTTGTGTACTCCCTGCGCACACTACGGCACCCTCTGCGACCTACCTGTTGCTGGACGTATCAACCATGCTTTTCCTCCAGAATACAGCAGTTTGGGTCGAGATAAGTGTCTTGGCTCTAAACCTCCTATCATCGAGTCACAAGGAACAAAGCAGGAACACATGTTGCTGCCCTGGCATTAGCTGCATCAATCTGTCAACAGAGAGGACACTCTACCTGTTCGTGTTCGACTCCATGACAAGAAACCACACGGGAGATGGTAGTACCTGGTTATAAGCCTAACGCTCGATTGACGCAGAGCATGGTGCCAGGGATCACCTCTGACAGTGGGAGTGACTTTTGCCTCATGGTTAGTATTCGCCCGCTCCAAACTGGGCAGCCAGTCAATATGGATCTAACCCGCGACAGTCTGAAAGCCTACCTGGGTGTGCAGACCTAATATCAGACTGCAACCCTCACACCTGCTAAGCGACAACGAAAACTGTGCTTCGGCACGTGGAATGTACGGACAATAACACCTGGACTGTCTTCGGATTACAATTTCATTAACGATCTAAGAAAGAGTGCTGTAATCGACCGAGAATTGGTCAAGTGGTCAGTTGACATTGCAGCACTGCAAGAAACAAGACTACCTCATACAGGCTCCATCAAAGAGTCTGAATACACAATATACTGACTGGTCAGGCAAACCAGCTGACTCTAACCGTCAACATGGAGTTGGACTTGCTGTTAAGAATACCTTGTGCAGCAAGTTAGAGGGGCCACACGCAATCTCTGATCGTATTATGACAGCACGCAAGCAATGTATCCTGGATGCACCCCAGATCCAAGACAAGAATCAACCTGAACGATGTCACCAAGACTAGATCATGCCACAGTGCAGACAGCGACACGGATCATAGTCTTGTCATCTCAAATATGAAACTGTCGCCGAAGTCCTACCACAGTGGAAAGAAACACGGTCAACCATGGGTTGATATAACCAAAACTTGTATCCAGCTACTGACAACGGATGTAACCCTCAGAAACCAAATCGATCAACTAGATGAAAACGGGAATGCAAATGATTATTGGCGGCTCCTCAAACAAACAATTCACAAATCAGCCGTGGACACCTTTGGCATAAGTTGTCAAATAATAAAGCCTCTGGTCGAGATGCAATACCTGCAGAGCTGATTAAGGCTGACAGTTAGGCATTGTTACCACCACACTATAGCCTTCTTCTGAAGTGCTGGCGGGAACGCTCAATTCCACAAGAAATTATGTATTCAAATATAATCACACTGTACAAAAACAAGGGTGACAGAGGCGACTACAATAACTACAGAGGAATATCTCTGCTCAGTGTTGTAGGGAAAATAGTTGCACGTATCATCCTCACACGTCTACAAACGTTGGCAGAACGGGCATACCCCGATTCACAGTGCGGTTTCCGCTATGGCAGAGGAACTATAGATGTGATATTCTGTATACTACAAGAGAAAACAATGGAGCAACGTATGTAAACAGAGAAGCTGTCTTCATAGTCCTGAAGAAAGTTGGATGTCCACCAGTACTATTCAGTCTTATCCAAGCCTTCCACAACAACATGCAAGGCACAGTTCAGGCTGATGGGTCTATATCTGAGCCCTTCCTCATAAAAATGGTGTGAAGCAGGGATGTGCAAAGACGCTTTTTTAGTCCTTTGGCCGAAGGTCCAAGGGACTATTGCCATCACTCTGCGTCCGCCGTCCGACGTCCGCCGTCCGTCGTTAGCTGCCGTATCCCAGAAACCGTTCAGCAACTTTTTCTCTAATTTTGCGTAGACGTATCTTAGCGCACTGCCATTATGCACGAGAAATCTGTATTTGATTGAATCATTCTAAGGGCACCTAATGACCCCCCCAAAAAAAAGGACCCCAAAACTGGTAAAGTGTAACATTTTGCCTATTTTTTCTAAAACTCTTAGTAACTTTTTCTCTAATTTTGCATTTACATTTCATGTGCTAGCGCCACTGTACACAAAAAATCTGTATTTTATTGAATCATTCTAAGGGCACCAAAGGCACCCTAAAATGCTAAATTTGCTAACTAAATTGTCTGCTGCACCAGCAGATCTATCATGCTTACAGTCGTTTTGTTCAACTAATCCCTGTTCCTACAACATCTGTCACACCTCACTGTGGCTGCCTGACCTGAATTGTGACTAATCTGTAATTGGTCGTTGGCCAAGGCTTGTGTTAATAGACAGGGCCCACTAGACCCCTGGACAGTTGTGCCTACATTCTAAGGGGTCATCCTGAAACAACAAAATGTCAACCATTAGAAGAGTTGACATAGTTCCGCTATACACAAGAAATCTGTATTTGATTGAATTATTCTAGTATCATCAGCATATAGTAGAACATACATTTGCAAGAAAATGTATATATCTTCATCACTAAGGTTGTTGTAAATTTCACCAGCTGCCATGTCAAGTCCCTTATAATTATGACTAACGGTGTTCAAAATAACAAAGGAGACAAATTTTCTCCTTGTGGTAACTCTACATCACATAAGAAGAAGGCTGACACAGCCCCCCAAAATACAAAATGTTTACACTATCTAGCGATGTGGTTTTGAGAAGGGCCCTTGAGACTATCCCCTAACAGTAGATTTTGTGTATTGTGCCACAAACATAACACTATTCCCCTTCCCGAAACATCTGTCACATGCGGAGTCTTTGTCTTGCATGGATATCTATTTTTATGCAGTTGTTTTATATAAGCAGGAAGTTTGTGAAATTAGTTATTCTTACAGCACAGAAAAGTAATTCCCGGTTTCTCATCAATGCATGTATTTAAAAATATGTGCCACAACATTTTATTTTCTATTATAATTATTCCTCTAAATGCAAGACGTGGTGCAATAAGTGAATATTTTACTTCCATCATAACCCTTAATGATCTGTAACTATGATTCACCAAAAAAACATTTGATTAATAATTACCTACAGGGTTGTTTGATTTATGCCGGGCAGAAACTGTTTCTGCCCGGCAGAAATGGCAACGATAGGAAATACGTGCCATTGATAGGCAAACGTGTTCTACTATAGAAAACGTAAGTTTCTTTCTGTACCTGTCTACGTATGATAACCATTTGTCCACCCTGTTCACAATAAACAAGAAACATCACATGAATGATAAACGGAAGATCACTGCCACTTGACTTGTGGATTATTATTATTATAAAACTGTTCTGCTACTGCTTGGTGGACAGTTAATTAATGGATCAAGTTCAAATACATCAGCACGTTTTTCACACCTGCATGGTAGTTTAGGCTCAGTAGTGTGCTGGCAGCCACTAATCCTATAGGGTTGTGTGAAAAGGATAGTTGGCAGAAGAACTAACTTCAAAGCACCATTGCATCCATTTAGCCAGGCAGCAGTCACACTGTCCCAGTGTCTGCTGCTATGTTTATATAATAATTATATAGGCTTAATGATCCCAATACACCAATATGTTGGCACAATGCCAGATAATAGAATTAGGTTAAACATCTTAACAATAACTATAATTAGTTCTGTGGGGATGTTTTTAAGTATTCATTTATAACATTATCAATATGTCCTCTTAGTTTTACACATAAAGACATAATCTGCACATTTGTACTTCCAGTGTATCATTGCAACATTTGAATGTCATGCATGTAATATTTCCACGCAATCCATTTGCATATATAATATAAAACTTCAACAACCGTTTTCTTAATTTTCACTTTTTGATCCTACCATGTTCAATGCTCCATAACTTCGCCAATTTGTGTAGCAGTCATACTTTTTGAAACCGTGTAAAGCACCCTACCCAACCTTTACAAGAATGTAAGAAAACAATGTTACAATTTTTCCGACTTATCATTCATTTGGTCAGCCGGGGTCACATATCGACGTATTAGTGTTATTTTATATATATATGTATATATATATTGTGTTATACGTTTCCTATATTGCCAACACACGCCACACCAGACATATCGCCATTGTCTCGAACGAAACGATGTAGGAAGTTCAGTTTTATATACACCAGGAAGATGTTGGATATGCGTCAATTTGACTTATCAGATAACTTTGGCTGAACCACTCGTTGGTTTGGAGTGAGTGATTGTTTTATTTCGGAATGGATGCACTCACCAGAGTGGTCAAGTTTAACTTCTGTGTTTTCGCAAGCAGTTTACTGCATGGTGATCCTTACAGTATTACTATTACAGTAAGTTCTAAAACATGGATTTAACTTTTTTAAGAACGAAATATTTAAAATGGTATCGGAGATGTATGCCTCGTGTAACTGGTCACTCTAACCGAACCACGCACGCACGTAATACTAAATAAACATATTGTATATACATAACTAATGCACGGTGGCTCATATTCTAGCGACGGCGTGCATTCGCATTGGTAGTCTCCTAGAAATACACCATTTCCGGCCCTTGTGCAAAAATCGGACTCACCTCGATGTTGTCGTTATAACTAGCGTTTTGGTGTGATTTGTGATTTTTTTTCGAGCACTTTTACATAGGACATGTAGTTCCGGTGAATACTGAATGTACTAGCAGCAGGAGCAAAATTGAGGGGTATCAGGTTTGGGAAGATTTTTCTGAATAACAAGGTATGAGAAATTCACGAATTTTCCAAAGCAATTGTGTCAATGAAGGTTAAATATGCTGTGATATTTTCAAGAAGATTGTTAGACAAACTTTGCAGGAAATGAAGGAAACGTTATAATGGCCGCCTATGTAAAATCTAATGTGGTCTTACCCCTGTTGATCGCTCATAATCCCCGTTTCAAGCGCGTTCGCTGTAACGCAAGGCTGCAGCGGCGCAGACTGGCATCATATGGGTTTCAAAATGCGCAAAGACGCAATATTTGTCAGAGTATTCAGTTGCACGGCAGAGAATGAGAGAATCATCGAAAAATGCAGTGACAGTCTGAGTCCCGCAAGGTTCTGTTCTCGTCCCGCTCATGTTCATTCGTTACACTGCACCATTCGGTGATATCGCACGTCGGCATGGAATCAACATGCATCTATATGCTGATGAAACCCAACTCTATATCGCCTTCAGTCCTCTCTCAGAGGAAGACACAACCCAGGCTGTGAAGCGCATACAAGCATGTGTCGCTGAAATACAAGTTTGGATGCGCATGAATAAACTCAAACTCAGTGCTGACAAAAGAGAGGCTATCTTCTTCTTCTTCCAATACACGCCTAGCCTCAACATGCTGAGGATACAGGCGGTGCCATGGCATGGCAGGCGAACAGGACATTTTTGTTTTGTTTTTAGAGTGCAATATATAAGAACACAAATTATCGTGTAAATAAACATAAATACGTGCAGAAGAACTTGTTAACGTCTAAAACATGGGGTACTGCAAAGTCTGGATGTTGCTTTTAAACGCATACAGGCTGTTTTGATTTACAATATATTGAGGGAGGGAATTCCAAAGTCGAATGGTACTGGGGAAAAAAGAATACAAGTGGTAGTTGCATCTGGAGTGAGGGATAAGGTAAGATAAGGAATGTTGTTTTCTAGTGACTATATTTACAGGAATAAGGTATTGGTTTGCTGGTATACCCACTAGGCCATTTGCTATCTTGTACATCATACATAGTTTTGCATCAGTTCTTCTGTCTGATAAGGATCTCCATCCTAATGTCTGGAGCATGTCTGTTACACTGGAGGTATTGTGGTGGCGATATAAGACATATCGGGCTGCACGGCGTTGAATCATTTCTAGTTTGTTTATTTGTGTAAGGGTATATGGATCCCAGACAGTACAGCTGTTCTCCACGATGGGTCTGACAAAGGTGAAGTAGGCCTGAGTTTTTATTTGAATTGACGGAACTTTGAGATTTCTGCGGAGGAAGCCTAGTGATCTATTTGCTTTTAGACAAATGTTATTTATGTGGGCATTCCACCGGAGATCTGAGGTTATGGTTATACCAAGATATTTTACCTGTGAAACAGTTTCTAGTGTTTGACCGTGAAGCATGTATTGATTGTTAATGACAGTTTTGTTTCTTGTTACAGGTATGACATGGCATTTTTGAAGATTGAATTCCATGTTCCAGGTTATGGCCCATTTTCCAAGTTTGTGAAGATCTTCCTGGAGCACAGCTGTATTTGTCTTAGGCTTAAGGGCTATATACATTATGGTGTCATCAGCAAAAAGTCTAACTGTAGATGTAATATTGTCTGGGATGTCATTTATGTAAAAGAGGAATAGACAAGGGCCAAGTACAGAGCCTTGTGGTACTCCTGATGTTACGGGTACCTCAGAGGAGGCCTCGCCCTCTATTATGACTCTTTGAGTTCTGTCTGTTAAAAATGATCGAATCCAGGAATTTGTTTTGCCTTGGATGCCATAGTGATGGAGTTTGTAAATCAGTTTTTTATGGCTGACCTTATCAAATGCTTTAGAGAAGTCCATCACTATGACATCCGTTTGCATGCCAGACTGCATATGGGTAACTAAGTCATGTATGAACTGAATAAGCTGTGTCTCACAAGATACTTGGGAGCGAAAGCCATGTTGAAGATGATAAAGAATGTTGTGTGAATGTGCATGTTTCATTATACTACTAACCAAGACATGTTCCATTAGTTTTGATGCTATGCATGTCAGGGAAATGGGCCTATAATTTGAAGCTATGTATTTTTGACCATTCTTGAAAATAGGTGAGACATTTGCTTTTAGCCAGTCTGTGGGGACTTCTCCTGTAGCATATGACTTCTGAAAGATTAAAGTTAGCGATGGTGCAATTTCAACAGCCAATTCTTTTAGAATTCTTGGGTTGATGTTGTCTGGTCCTTGTGCTTTATACGGTTTAAGATTTTGTAGGAGTTTTAGTACACCAGCTTCTGTAATTTCTATTTCTGGCATTTCTGGTAGTGTTGGATTGGGTAGTTTGGTTACTTGGGGAGATGGGTCATCTGTAAAGACTGATTGAAACTGCTGATTTAGTATCTCCGCTTTGGCTTTAGGGTTTGAGTGTAGGATTCCATTTTGTTTGAGAGGCGATATCGCTGTGTGGTTTGTACGGCAGTGTTTCATGTAAGTCCAGAATCTCTTAGCATAACCTTGTTTTTGTTGACTATCTTCAGTAGAGGTGACAATTTCATTTACATAGTTCCAGTAGGCAGTTCTCAGTTGTTGCTGTATAGTTTGTTTTAGATGTTTGTATTTTGGAGTGTGCTTGTGACATTTGTACATTCTGTCCCTTTTTTGCATAAGTTTCTTTAGTGTTGGTGTAATCCAGGGGTATCCGTCCCTACATCTAGCCATTCTGGATGGTATATACATCCCAGTACCTTTGACAATGCTATCCCGAAACATACACCACAACTTGTTTGCACTGTTTTGTTCATAGCAATTTTGAAGATTTTTGCTTACATCTTTCATATGTTTTCTAAATTTGTCCCAATCTGCCTTATTGAAAAGGGGAATATTTCTAGGTTTCTGTTTGTGTTTCATTGGGTTTATGTCTAGCTCTGTGTAACAACAGTCATGATCTGAGATTCCTGGTAATATCTCTGTTCGGTTGACATTGGTAGGGTTATTTGTGATCATTAAGTCTAGAGTGTTTTCTCCCCTTGTTGGCTTGTCTATAATCTGGATAAGACCAAGGTCATCTAGAATGTTTCGAAATTTATCATGAAGTAGTACGTTTTGGCAGTTTGGTTTTAACATTCCATTCTGCCAGTCCCATCCAGGAAAATTAAAATCTCCTGCAATGAATAAGTGTTGCTTTTGATTTACTCTGCCTAGAGATATTTCAAATTGTTCTATGCTGTGTTCATCATTTACGTCAGGTCTGTAGTAGGCACATATGTGAAGTAATTTACAACCAGCTATGCTAATCTTAGCCCAAATGATTTCGCAGTCTGTCTCTAATTCAAATTCCTCTTCACTAAGCAGGTCAGAATGTATTGCAATGAATACCCCTCCTCCTCTCTGTTCATCTGTTCTGTCCTTTCTATATACATTGAATTTATCTGGGAAATATTCAGAATCTAATATGCTATTGCTAAGCCAGGATTCAGTGCCAATAATTATGTCTGGTTTGGAGCTATCAATGAGTGAAAGGAATTCTGCCTTCTTGTTTTTTAGTGATTGACAATTTAGGTTGATGATTCTCAATGGTTTTTTAGTATTAGGAGTATGACGGTAATTGTGCTGTTTCCTTTGATTCGAAGGAGATGATGTATGTAGTGGAGGTCCTAACCCTGCTGGTGTTGTAGGGAGTTGAATGGAGTCATCATTTGATTGAGAGATGTGTTGATATATATTTTCAGAAAGTTCAATGTCGTCATAATTGAAAAGGGTACTACTGAAATTAGGCATTCCACATTTTAGGCAATTCCATGATGTGTTGGTGTTTTGCATTTTTTCATATATTGTGTCTCTGACATTTTCACATTGCGTGTGGAACCAAGTATTGCAGGAGTCGCAACAAATTGCTTTCTGTTTCCAAGTTACTGTTTTTTGGCAAACACCACATGGGTACATGGGTGCTCTGGGGCCGGGATTTAATTCAATGTCGTTTGCCAGTACAAGAAGATATAGCATAAAGTATGATGGGAATTTTTTGGGGTTTGCTCTGGACATCCTTGGTTTATGCAGCAAGTTGATGGACAATGCCTTGATGAGAGAAATCGATCCTGATGTGTTTACAGGAATTTCATGTGAAGTTGCATAACAGTCATTCGTACTATTTTTAATCTCTACAAATACAACCATGAGAAAAACAACACTCAGGTAAAACATCCTGTAAGTGTAAAACCTAGTATTTATGTTAGTCAGGAAGTGCTACAGTATGGATGGTACTGCTATGTGCTAAAGGACACACAAAAATAGTAGATAGTGTAGAAGAAAGACTTGAAATGGAAATGTAGAGTCTTCGTCCCAGGGCCTACACTGGACACACAAAGAGCAGCACCATTTACGAGGCCATGTTAGGCAGACCCAAGCCAGGAATTTTTTTTTTTTTTTTTATTGTAAACTTATACTAAGACAGGAGTATAACTAATCCCTATGTTTATGTACCAGTCTCGGTGTATTTTAACCGATTTGCATGTAGATTTATGGATCATAGGTGCCTTGGTTACCAGTTGTTTACTGGGCGATAATACAGTGTCTTGATAAATAATGTTCGTTTTAGACAGAAATGGGTGTTTTTTTTAGTATTTGTGTTGGTCACAGGACGCCAACTAATAGCACTTATCGAACACCTTACCGTAATATAAATCAAATTAAAAACAAGTAAAATAATAAGATTAATAGAGGATGATTTAAATTTTTTTATTGTGATACGTTCGCCGCACACCAAGAACACATTTTCTAAGCCGCACATAGAACTTGCCAACAGCACGTTGCCTACTTCCACTGTGGCCAGGAACATTGGTGTTTTCTTCGATGATGCCCTAAACATGAACAGCCATGTAGCATATTTTCATGTACACAGTATTGGAATAATTCGAAATCTGCTAGATTTGAAAACCACAGAGATAATGGTGCATACCATACATACGTGACATCTCGTCTTCACAATGGAAATGGCCTGCTGTACGGGATTTCTGACCATCTCCTCACCAGACTCCAGAGAGTGCAAAATGCTGCTTCATAACCAGAACTAAGAAACACGATCACATCACTTCTGTTCTGATTGACCTTCACTGGTTGCCAATTAAACAGCGCATCGAGTACAAACTACTCCTGCTGACGTTTCGCAGTCTGCACGGCTTGACTGCGTCATACCTGGCGGACCTGCTAACCCGATACCAGCCCACTTGCACGTTACGCTCCGCCGACGCTCAACTGCTGGAGGTCCCGCGCTGCAAGCTTTGTACTCAAGGCGACAAAGCTTTTTCATGCGCAGCGCCACGATTTTGGAACAATCTGTCCCTTGTCATGCGTGCTACAGACAACTGAAGACACTGCTTTTTAAGCGTGCTTTTTCGCTTTAGCCTCGGACTCTCGACCGAGAGAACCCGGGTTCGAATCCTGTGCTGCGGTGTCGAATCTTTGGCAAGTTCGTTCAATCAACGTTACCCCAGTTCACTCAGCTCTATCAATGAATACCTGGCAGTGGTGGACATTTCTGTACGAATAGTCTTCGCGCATTAATTGCAGCGTGGCTGAATGCTTCCCAGAGAAGTAAAGCTGGCGTTCGATTGAACAAGTCTGCCAGGGAGTAAAATGTAAAGCGCATTGAACATTCGCTATATAAGAATTTACATTTACTTTACTTTATTTCTAAATTCGTTTGCTGGCAGTGCTGATGGCAACTTCACAGTGCGCCTTATGACGAAGGCGACGATCAAGTCAAACGGCCTCGTCGTGTGGAAGCCGCCCGCCATCTACAAGAGTCTCTGCCCCATTGACGTCGAGTTCTTCCCATTCGACGAGCAGCGCTGCACGCTCAAGATAGGCTCGTGGTCATTCGATGGTTACGCCGTCGACATCCGTCACAAGGTCTGTCATTGTCCACGCGAAATCACAATGTGTGTGTGTGTGTGTGTGTGTGTGTGTGTGTGTGTGTGTGTGTGTGTGTGTGTGTGTGTGTGTGTGTGTGTGTGTGTGTGTGTGTGCTTAATTGACGTGAACAAATGTGGAACAAATTACAATCAGACTGTGTCCGCCGTTAGACCCTACCTACACAGAGTTGCCAGGAAAGTGAAAGTGACGATTGTGAATGATAAGGTCCTATTTTTCGAGCAAGTTCCTATCGCAAAAGTTATTAAAGAAAACACTTAAGCCCGTAATGTACTGCAGTCTATCGCCTTTGCAATTGTTTGCTATGACTTATCGCGTATTACCACAGTTGCTGTTTTGTTTAACGCCAACAGTTCAAAATCACCTGTTCTATTTCACCAACATTTCGTCAAATCCTACAGTTTCGTTTTGAGAAATTCAACATAGTATATGTTCTTCCTCATTGTTAATAGCAGTAACACACACCCGTCTATATAGCAGCAAACCAAGCGATCAGAGATAAAATAATTATACACAATTGGATGCGTTGTTTTTTCTAAGAAACGACGGGCCCGATTGGTCATGAGACACGCTGTTGCACGATTATCGGACAATTAATTGGCAGTGTAAACGCGAATCGTTCGTTTGACAGGACCTGCCGAGCAAAAGCAACGACCTCGACGAGGTGACGATGGGTATCGACCTGGACGATTATTACAGCAGCACAGAGTGGGACCTGCTGGCGGTGCCGGCCAAGAAGTACGAGAAGTTCTACCCCTGCTGCATCGAGCCGTACCCGGACATCAAGTTCAACATCACGATCCGGCGCAAGACGCTCTTCTACACCGTCAACCTGATCCTTCCGTGCGTCGCCATCTGCTCCGTGACGCTGCTCGTCTTCTACATCCCCGCCAACTCTGGCGAAAAGATCACGATGGGCATCACCATCCTCAACTCCCTCAACATTTTCCTCCTCCTAGTCGCCGAAATCAACCCGCCGACGTCTCTAGCGACGCCGCTTATAGGGAAGTACTTGCTCTTCACTATGGTACTCGTCACATGCTCCATCATCGTCACCGTGTTCGTACTCAATATCCACTTCCGGTCGCCGTCGACGCATATCATGTCGCCGTGGATCCGGGAATTGTTCCTCAACGTGTTGCCGAGGCTGTTGCTCATGCAGCGGCCACAGTCACGCGGAGACCTCTATCACGCGCCCGTCTCTCTACGGTCATACGACGGGGATCCCTACAGGTACGCTCAAATCTCCGTAGCTTGCTAGGCACTTGCAGGGGCTTAGCAAGAGATCCGTCTACTCTTCTTCAAGACAGGCAGGTGGCTGGCCAAAACTGGTAATTACAACTGATAAGACGGGAGGAATTTAGAGGGGCCAGCTGGCGACTAGACTAAATTATAGTTCGAAGTTTAGGGGCCCACATTTAAGATTATCATTGCCACAACTGGTAGTGAGTGGATCAGTATTAATTCAATAAATGGCTGAAATTACACTGGTTTGTCATTGAAAAAACTAAACTGGCCAATAATGGCTGTAGTTGGCGTGAATGGCTTCCACGCAAGCCGTTAGCGCGGTAAAAAGCACAATTTTAATTAATTCAAGACTGGTAAAATTAGTTCTGGCTAAGGGCGTGTTAAGCAGTGGTCGCACCAATCCTCACCAGCGTACGGCAATTACGTGTGGGTGGTAACTTGGTCGTTACCACAAAAATCAGTACAGTGACGCCACCTATCAAGTGGAACAGGTATTATTGCACACTATAAATGACGAGAACCAGGCATCGTGATGGGTAGTGTCTAGGCAACCATGTCACGATCGCTCAAAATATTTACTATTTGTGGAGGTGGGTGGTAGTTTTGAACCAATACGAAACACTATACGATTTTTTACTTTGCTAACTTACATTTCCGAATTTTGCAAATACGTTTACAAACAACACTGATGATATCTCATATGAATGGGCCACATATTGATGGAAAAGTATTGAATAATCGATGCATTTCTAAAATAGATAGACTAGTAAACATGACCCAGTAGCCATAGGTCCACACCACACCGCGATTCACTTTCAAACTTGTCCTATTAATCGTACGCAATCGATGTCTGATCTTAGAGGTACCCGTAAGACAAGTATAACGGCAACCCAGTAGTCAAACACCATAAGATACCTCTAAAGAACACAGAACATTCACACGCTACATGAGATCTCAATATATATATATACCCTGGTGTAATATATATACATATTACACCATGGTTCATGTTTGTTCATATTTAAAGTAGCTTGTTTAGTGTTTAGTCTATTTTTAAAGTTTATAAATATTATATATGTTTGTTTATTTAAAACAACGTATGTTATCACTTGGTGTTCGTGTTTTTAACCTGACGTGCCACGAATAATATTAATTGGATCTGCCAATATGTTCTTTTTCCAGGAATTAGCGGGCGTGGTACTTTGTAAAAAAGACGTCTGCTGTGTTGAACGTTGAACATGGGAAATCGTTGAACATCAAAGGGTATTGCAGTTAACTCAGCCCGACCCCGCCGTGTAGCCAATAAACTTTATTTTGAGACTGGATGTGTTGATTACCATTTGAACATGCTCTGTCGAATCTTCAAAATTGCGAACGTTGTTACGGGCATACTAAACACAACTTTTTGGCCAGTATCTTAAACATTGTTCTTACAGTCTTAAGAACATTATATTAATTAATAATTGAAAACACTAGGAACAGGTTGCCTCCATTGAAATAAACTGTATTATTCGTGTTGTGACAGGGGCGAGCGCGGGCGAGGAGACCATTCGACAGACACAATACTGCGCAACCATCGCTACGGCAGCCTGAGGTCGTCGGCGCGAGAGGACGGCCTCATGCGGGAGACGGACCGCGCCGTGTCCAGTAACATGCCATCGAATGTCATGCAGGCCATGATAGGGGTGAGCTTCATCGCCGACCACATGAAGCAGCAGGACGAGTTCAACAGAGTAAGTACAGCAGCGACTATCTCGTCTACGTTGTTGTTCGTTATTCGCTGCTCTTGGTATTGACCTGTTTGCAGATCGGTTCATTTCGGTTTTAAGCAAATTATCCTTGGTAAAAATGCGTTCATCGGCATAGCACGAAATTCATTTTAACCAAATAGTAACAAGAACAACTGACAACTGCGTTTGATGTTACACAAGCAACAAATAAATACTTTACCCAGATCGTCAACTCCAATCACTATGCAAATAAACAATGTTTGCTATATGTTACAAAACACGGTGTTTTAATTAGTCCTGCGGTGGCTGCAGTGGCCGGACTGCGGAAGGTCAGCCTAGTGCAGCTTACATAACGAGTTGTTATGTAACAAACCAGGTGTGCGTGGCTGCAGAACGACAGCCAGAGTGTAGTTGACTAAACACGTGTTGTTGTCACACTACGGTGTGGAGTGGCCCTCACAAGTGTTGTGTTGCGGTTTAATTTAAATAACGAACCTGGGATTTCGTTACATATACAGGGTACAGTAAGCCTCGCCTAAGTCGGATTCAGTCGGACCGGGTGATTTAATCCGAATTATGTGAAAATCCGACTTAACCGAAGATGATATATCCCAGCGCTAACATCAAACGCAGCCCTTTAAAAGCGCTAGAAGGTGACTGGATACTGCGGTAATTCTACATAATTTTTTGTTGTTGACGTCCACAAGCAACACAGATCATTACGCAGTATTATATAAGTTCTGTGCTTCAATTTGTAACGAATCTCTAACGTTATAGCCTTAATAATAATTAATACTTTTAAATGTCAGTCATCTCATCCTCCCGCGCCAGGGGTCGCTGCTGCTGATTACGTCAGTTCCAGCCAGCAGTACCCCCTGGCTGATCGCTTTGCGAAACTCTGAATTTAAGCTCAGCCTATGAAATCGCTCACTAGATTAGTAGATGTAGGCAGGTCAGGTGGTCATAATAAAACTAATTTCAACCAACCGTGGCTCGTGTTACATGCAATGTTTAGGAAGTAGAAGCAATTATTCGAATACACCATACCGCTCAGCTGCTCGTGCTAACGGGCGAACTGGTCAATATATACTGGGATTACCAGAAGTCGTTTATCCGTCTTCAAATTGGGGCGGATATTAATTTTGCGCTGTTCTCACGGGTGATGCAGTCGCGACTGGCGAAGTCAATTACTAGTTTAACTCAGCTAACTTCTGCACTTTGCGTAGGGGATCAGCCAGGGCTAGTTTTGCATGGCAAACAGCCCTGGCTTGCGAGGATGAGTCATCTTGCTCTGCGTGAGTCTTTTTGTAACTGTCTCGTGAGAATGGCTTCACACTTGTCGGTCAACTCTTCGATCTCACTGTTGCCGAGCGTCAAAACCATAGTGTCTTAGCCTCTGTAAAGTAGCATGTGCATCATTGAGTTTTGTTATCTTCAGACACCGAGACTTTGTTGCCATCAACATCGCTCACTAAACTGCCTGCGTCGGGGTGTTGTGCGGTTTCAATGACCTACTGTGTCGACTAACTCAACATAGTCGTCCATCGTACATACTGCATCTCCATACACCTTGCGGAGCTTGTCCTGTACGTTTCTGAACGAAGCAACTGCTTCGTCGTCGCCATTGTCTTGACGTTCAACACCTTCGACGAATCCCGCGTTTTTGTTTAGAAGTGTTTCCAGTTTCACTTTATTCCACGCTGACCTCAGGGCAATGACGGCATCCAAAATAGTCCAACTTCTTGAGAAAATTGTGTGACTCCTTCTGATGCATCCAGTCTCCTGGTGGCTAGGATGTACCATCCTCGCAAGCCAGGGCTGGCTGGCACTGACGTAATCAGCAGCAGCGACCCCTGGCGCGCGAGGATGGGATGTACCGGTAATGGAACGCCATTTTCTTGGTAATACCAACGTTCAATGGCTGAGTGATGGTAGTTGTGTTAGATGAGTGAAGACGTGACGTCTACGTACGTTGTTGTGGCTGTCTGGTGGACCATTTTCTTGGAATAGCTGTTTCACTTTCTAGTTCATCTGGTACATGTCCAAGCAAACGAGTGATTTTGTTGAATACTGCGATCCGACTTAAGCTAGGATTCCATATGTACGGATACGGCATGTGGGTGCGGCATGCGACAAAACAATGAATATAGTGTCCGGTGGAAATTAACATAAGTAGTTCCAAACATGCATAGGCGGATGAGTTTTGTCGTGCGGATGCGGCTGCGGCAAATTGAATCGCTCCGTGTAGCGATTCGAATCGTATCCGCACACGAATCGGATAGGAAATTCCTAGTAGTGACGTCACTACAGAGGTATTCCCCATTCCACTTGCGTTTCCGTACGCGCTCCCGTACATATGGAATTGTAGCTTTATGCTGGACGTACATTGCTAAACTTTTGTTACGAGTCGTCTGTTTGTTCGACTAAAAGCTGATCAGTCGTGCAATGTACGAAGGCCCGCAACTCAACAAAACTCGAGTCGCGTGTTGATTTGACTGGTATAACGCTTGTGGAACCGATTCATCATTCGAAAATTAAATAGCAACAACAAAAGTTGCGTAATGTACGATTGTGTCAGATGAAACGTCGTCGTTGCTTGTGTGGCGATATGTCATTTAAATTTAGTATAATCGCTAGGCAGCGCTACTGTATTTCTATGTTCCCACTAACTTGGCATAGTTTAGACAGGTGACACCATCACGTGATTTCAGGAGTCCTTGACCGAGCCTCGTGTAGCGGGTCTGCATGGAGATGTTCAAATAAACCAGTCGTCTTTATAAAACACGCGTCCGAAATTACTTTTCATATATAACAACAAAACGATACATGGTGTCAGATGTCCCGTCATATCGTCGGTTAACGAACCAGGATCAGCATGTGTTATTGACGAACTTTGCATTGAAGCACGCAGCTTGCAAAAGTGAACTTTTAACATTTTCGCCGTGACTGTGACATCACGCCGACTGACAGCGCAATGCAGACATCGCGGTAGGCTTGTCGAGCGTTGTTGTGACTCGTGCGACAACCAAAGGTACGTGACCTTTTGATTCTACTACAACACAGATTGTACAGCATGGCCGAGTCAAACACAGCCGACACTACCGGGTGTGGGGCAAGTGCAACGGCGATGTTGATACCCCCCGCAAACATACCACCCCCGCGGCCATTGATTATGGACAATAATCTGGCCACAAACTGGAAACAATGGCGTAAAATATGGCAGCGCTATGAAATAGCTACTGGCATATATAAACAAGAAGGCTTAATTCGCGTCGCCACACTTCTGTCTGTGATAGGAGAGGATGCGGCGAAAGTGTATGACACATTCACTTAGGTGGACAGTCAAAATGAACAGTGTGTAACCGATGTGCTAGCGCAGTTTGATAGATATTGTGAGCCACGCACACAAGTGATCTACGAACGGTATCGGTTTAACAACCGGAACCAGGCGGTCGACGAAACGATATCAGCTTACGTCACGGATCTACGAACCATCGCGAAGAACTGTGCACATGAAGACATCACACCAGACGAGATCATCCGCGATCGGCTTGTGTTGGGTTTGCGTGACGACAAGATGCGTGAGCGGCTGTTGCGCATGAATGACCTTACCCTGGAGAAAGCCATCGACATCTGCAAGGCAGCCGAGCAAACGAGTGCTCAGCTGCAGGTTATGCACGGTGCCACGCAGGATGTCAGCTTCGTCAGGAAACGGCAGACGCGACAAGCAGCCAGCACACCACACAACCGCACACAGCAAAGGTTCACCACACCGAAGCCAAGAGCACCAACGGAGCAGCATCAACAAGACTGCAAGTAGTGTGGACGCCGCCATGCTAAAAGAGAGTGCCCCGCATACGGCCAAACGTGCCGTAAGTGCGGAAAGAAGAACCATTTCCAGCTCAAGTGCAGGGCGACGGCGTCAACCGTCCGCACGACAAAGGAAATCTTCTTCGTTGGTCTTGTTGAAGACAGAGCGTCGAAGGCAGTCATCACAATGGAAGTTGGATCTCCGAGACCAAGTAGCCGGGTTCTGTTCCAAATGGACACTGGAGCAGAATGCAACGTGCTTCCACGAGAGACGTACTGCAGAGCGACAAGGGACCGCCAAATGAAGAAGCTGCAACACTGTACCCACAAGTACATCAGAACGTACACTGGAGAAAAGTACCAGATACTTGGTTGGGTGACACTTCCGGTATGGCGACAAGGCAAACAAAGCAATTTGACCTTCAACATCACGAACGATGACTTTATGCCACTGTTGTCATTGAAGACCTGCACAGAGATGGGTTTCGTGACGATTAACGACAGCGACAGAAACGTGCACGCAGTGAGCGACACGTCAGGAACGCGCGTGTCGTCAGGCTACAGTGACAGTCCACATCCAGCCCCACGATCATCGCTGAGGAAAGCGGTGCGAGCAGCAGTGAAAGGAAAAAACGATCTACTCACAGTGTTTAAAGATGTCTTTGAAGGTCTGGGCGAGCTGCCTGGCGAATACCACATCGTCATAGACGAGAGTGTTGCACCCGTGATACACCCACCTCGTCGTGTGCCAGTGCCGTTGAGAGCGAGAATCAAGGAGAAACTTGATGAAATGGTGCAGCGAGGAATCATCAAGCCAGTCACCGAGCCTACAGCTTGGGTGTCGAGCATGCTTGTTGTCGTCAAGCCCGATAAGTTGAGGATCTGTATCGACCCAAGAGACTTAAACCGAGCGATCTGTCGCGAACACTACCAGATGCCGACGATCGAGGAAGTCGCGACACATCTGACTGATGCAAAGAAGTTCAGCGTATTCGATGCCAAGGAGGGATTCTGGCAGAAGCGTCTGGACGAGGAGTCGAGCTTCAAAACGACTTTCAACTCGCCCTTTGGAAGGTTTCGTTGGACACGCATGCCTTTCGGAATAAGCTCAGCGCCGGAAGTCTGGCTGAGAAAGATGCACGAATTCGTTGAAGACCCTGACGGAATAGAGGTCATCGCAGACGATTTTCTAATAGCGGGATTCGGCAAGACGGAGCAAGAGGTAAATCAGAGTCTAGAAGACAATGAGCGCGCATTCTTCGAGAAGTGCCGAGCATGGAAGCTGAAGCTGAACCGCAGCAAAGTGAAGCGAGGACAAGCAAGCGTCCCCTTCATGGGTCACATACTGACGCCGGACGGCCTGAAACCCGATCCAACGAAGATATCGGCAATCAGAGAGATGCCGGAGCCAGGCGATGTGACCGCTCTGAAGAGATTTCTAGGCATGGTGAACTACTTGTCTAAGTACCTGCCACGACTCTCGGAGATGACTGAACCTCTGAGGAGATTTGATGACAAAGACGCAGAGTTCAACTGGACAAACTCGCACACAGCAGCGATTGATGCCATTAAGCAGCTTGTCACCAAAGCACCAGTATTGCGCTACCATGACGTCAAGCAACCGGTCACGATCCAGTGTGATTCGAGCGAACGTGGTCTGGGAGCTGTGTTAATGCAGAACGGACAGCCAGTCTCGTACGCTTCGCGGCCTCTGACCGACACAGAGACACGTTATGCCCAAATAGAGAAAGAACTTTTAGCAATCGTGTGGTCGTGTGACAAGTTCGATCAGTACATCTATGGGCGAGACGTGGTCACCATTGAATCAGATCACGAACCGCTGAAGACAGTATTCAAGAAAGATATACACAAGTCACCGAAGAGGCTACAGAGCATGTATCTCGCTCTACAGAAGTACAACCTAGATGTACAGTACAAGCGAGGTCCACTAATGTATATCGCCGACATGCTCAGCCGCGCCTACAGAGACACAACAGAGGGCGGTCAGCATGAGAACTGTGAGATTCGCGCACTAGAATCAGTGAGCCACGAGAACATCTCGGTAACCAAGACGAAACGAGACGAGTTCAGGGAGAAAGTGGCCGCAGACGAAGAAACTCAGGCGCTGATCAAGATCATACGACAGGGATGGCCTGCGAGAAGAGAATGTCCGCAAGCAGCATCGCCATATTATGACGAGCGCAGCAGCCTGGTTGAAGCCGAAGGACTGGTGTTTCGAGGCGAGCAGCTGGTCGTTCCGAGGTCACTGAGAAAGGATATGCTGCAGCAGATACACAGCAGCCACATTGGAATGGGAGGATGCGTTCGACGAGCCAGGGAAATGCTGTACTGGCCGGGGATGAGTGCTGACGTCAGAGACTATGTGTCCAGATGCAGCACTTGTCAGACATTCACGCCACAGCAGTGTCGTGAGCCCCTACATCCACACGAACTGCCATCTTGTCCGTGGGAGAAGTTAGGAGGAGATCTGTTCGAGTTCAACGGACAGTCGTTCATCATCATAGTCGATTACTGGTCCAACTACTTCGAGGTAGCGGAGTTACACAAGAAAACGTCACGGTCTGTAATAAACCAGTTAAAAGCGCAATTCGCTCGACATGGAATACCTTCTGTTTTGATGACAGACAACGGACCGGAATTCGCAAGTGAAGACTTCAAGGAATTTGTGAAACTATGGAAGATCAAGCACATCACTTCTAGCCCGAGGTTTCCACAATCGAACGGCAAAGCGGAAAACGCGATGAAGACGTGTAAAGCACTCTTCAAGAAAGCACGAGAAGACCACAAAGACCCACTGCTAGCGCTGCTAGACTGGAGGAACACCCCGAGCGAGTATATCGGAACATCGCCGGTACAACGGCTGATGGGAAGGCGTACAAGGACCCTCCTGCCGACAACTGAGGAGCTATTACGCCCAGCGATACCACCTTCAACAGAAGAGAAGCTGGCCTCACAGAAGGAAGCTCAGACAAAACACTACAACCGAGGCACGAAGGAGCTCACGGAGCTACACGCTGGTGACAACATCCGAATGAGGTTACCAGGTGATCGACGCTGGTCACTGGGGCTTTGTCCTACGAGGTTGAGGTGAACGGCGCGCGCTACCGTCGCAACCGTCGTCAACTGCGGTCGACAGCTGAACTGCCAAACATGGACACGGCTATTGATGACATCGAGTCGACGCATCAGGACGAGCCACTTCAGCGAAACCAGACGACCGAACCAGCTGACGTGCACTGCGGTCCGGAGTCATACAGCACGCTGCCACGACCCGTGCCGGCACCACGACGTCCCATCCGAGACGGCCCAGGGACACCCAACCAACCCACTCCACCTATACCGATGCTACGAAGATCTACCCGAGATAGAGTTAACCCCAAGTATACATTTTATACCATTTATCACACTTTACGGACTGTAGCAAGTATAGCAAGTATTCACAGTATACTTCAAGGACACTTACTTAATGACTAGTACATGCGTACATTGTTGAGAAAGGAGATGTGGCGATATGTCATTTAAATTTAGTATAATCGCTAGGTAGCGCTACAGTATTTCTATGTTCCCACTAACTTGGCATACTTTAGACAGGTGACACCATCACGTGATTTCAGGAGTCCTTGACCGAGCCTTGTGTAGCGGGTCTGCATGGAGATGTTCAAATAAACCAGTCGTCTTTATAAAACACGTGTCCGAAATTACTTTACATATATATAACAACAAAACGATACAGCTTGTTGATCAAACAGACGACTCGCAACAAAAGTTTAGCAGCATTAGGCGAGGAAAAATACATTATCACGGATCAAATGGACCGACTCAGTTAGTTCGAATTAAGCGAAGATCCAACTTACATAATCCGACTTAAACGAAGATTTTTATGGAAAATACATTACAAACCAATCGTTCCTCGGAATTATGTCCGTTGAGTTGAGCGTAGATCCGACTTAGGCGAGGTTTACTGTATTCATCTGTTTACATTTTGGACGAAATTCTCCCCACAATTCCATGTTCGCACATGAGCAGTCGCAAAAATTGGCCACTTCCGGGTAGATCAATGAAGATTGCGTAAAAATGGTTTAAACACTTTTAACGATAAGCAGACACGAAGGACCGTTAGTAAAGAAACAGTGTCGATTGGATATCAGAAAATATTCCTGCTCTCAGAGGACTTCTCCCCGTGATGCTTTGCGGGGTGGGGGAGCATCATCAGTTGGTTTGTTCTGCCTTCTTGACGAATCATCCGCCCTATCACGATCCTCTGCCACTCTCGGCCCTAGGGAGCTACATCCCTCATTTTCAATAAACATATATTTAACACTATCTCATAATGCGGTTTAATTTTGGACTTCCTATTCTCTACCATACTTATGTTTTATTTGTCGGTCTCTCCTCACGCGTTCTCTCTGTGTGTCTAAATCTGCCCCCAACTACCTTCATTTTCAGGTGTCTTTATTCATCTTCCTTCTACCTTCTTGTGGCACTTTACATATTCATCGGACATAATAATAATCTTTATTCTATATAGCGCCATATCCATAACGTTCAAAGTGCTTTACATAAAACTAGAACAGAAATAGTAAAAATTAAAACAAAGGTAAATATAAAAATAAACAAATTAAGATACTAATGTTGTGTGAACATCAGTAGATTAAAAAGAAAACAATTATCATGGTAAAATAAGTACTTAAAATGTTCTTTCGGCTGTTAAAACGATAAAGATAAAAATATGAATAACTTAGAATAAAAATGTTTCTGTTGTCTTTCAAGCAGAGTACGGCGTAATAAAAAGGTGAGTTTTATTATATTAAAAACGCCACTTAAATATTTTTGTGTCAATAATACATTGCACAATGTCCTGATTATACATCGATTAGTGCATGGTAGTGTGCAATTTTGTCTACATATTTTATATAAATTAAGCAAGTGAATACTTCTAAATAGGGAATTAAACACAGTTCTGTATAAAAAGGATGCACACGTTCTGTCAAGAATAAAAGTATGTTTATTACGAAAATGAAAAAAAATGGTTTGATGAAAATCATAGACAGAATTTTATGAAGATATAATGAACCTGAACATTTGAGGTGGGAACAAGTATAATTAATTGCTCTATTTAAGTTTGAAATAGTTATTGCTAGAATAATCATTCCATACATGTTGAACTACGTAGTACTTACCTACTAGCTATTGGTCGAATCAACGAGTCTGCATGCAAATCATACAATGACAACAGACCGACTTCCAAGTTCCAACACTGCTCTGTTGGTGTAAACCGTTTCGAAGTCGTCATAGTCATAGACATAGTCAGTCGGTAATGCAGGCATATGCAAGGTCTGTCACACGGTGCTGCTATCTCCCTACAGCACAGCGACTTGATATGCGTCGACTTTAGGATGCAGTGTTCACACAAACACCATGCGACATTATTAAGTCGCTAACGTCTTCGTCGTCGATAGACCAACTGTCACTGTCCGACTCCCACAACTGAACCTGACCCGGGGCCGGACATATCGGACCGTTGATCGCACACTGGAGCTGGGTGAAACCCGTATGGCACAGGCCCTTTGTGTGTGTCAACCGTACCAACCGTAATTTCCGAGTGACAAGTCGAACTAGAGTCTTCATCTGTCGTGTCCATTTTCTCCAAAGTGATAGGAAGTTTTAAAAATCACTTTTAATAACTCGTCTCTACCAAAATCCTTCGACGTCTTTGTCAACAACAAAAGAAAAATAGTCCCGGTATGCGCGCGCATCTAATATTCTTACCTTTGCTTTGAAAGCCCCGCCCCCTTCTGGCAGCTAAACTATTCGTTCGGGAAGTGCGACGTTAAAGGTACTCAACCAATTCGATTGTCTTGCTCCTCGCGTTTCTTAGTAATTTCACAAAAAACAGAGGAATCAAGTACTCCCCAATGATATCCTAGTTCGTTTATGCATACGTATTAGTTCGTTTTTATAAAATTAATACAAAAACTGTGAACTCTTTCGTTTTTAGTAAAAACCGGATCCGGTTTTTTGCTTCGATTTTAGCTGAGTATGGACATTGAACTTGGCGTGGAATCGCGTTCTGTCTTCTCGTGATCGCGAATTATGGGTGATATTGACCTTTGACCCCCACCCTTTGGCGCTGTTGATGCTATGGAATTCCGCGTTTAGGTAACGAGTGGACGTCCACGAACATACATGCCACCGACACGGCAAAATGGGCTAAATTAGACAGATAAAAACAGTACCCACACATAAAGGTGTATTTCTATTAGAGAACGTCTATGGAAGAAAAAAGCAAACAGAAGGAGTTGGCGACAGTGCCAGTGGACTGTGGCCGTGGGCCGTTGCCCGTGCCGTGGTGTCAGTCACAATATCAACAGACGAGATGCAGCGTTCGCAAAGGTTCTTCCAGACAGGTTAGTAATTTCGATTTATTCAGCTTATTTATGAGTATATATATTAATGTTGCTTGTACTAAATTTATTTGATTGTTTTCCTTTTGGTCATTGGCAATGGCGGTATGGGCGGCCTGGCTGGGCCCTGTTTACTATAGACTAATATCAGCTAACAGTACGACGCTATGCCTATGGCATATACTTATGTCAATGATAGTGACTATATTATGTCTATGTCGTATATGGTAGTAGGCTAGTAGCCTAAGTAGGCTTGGGAAAATAGTAATAGTGTAAATGCATTATAAATGATCCGTAACGATTATAATTATTGAACCAAGATGTACATATTTTACTAACAACAGTAATGTAATAGTAATTTAACAAATTTATTACTTTTCTATTAAAAAATACTATTATGGCACATTAAAAAATTTAATTTGAATTCAGTTGTACGTAGTCTTGGTATTTAATTATTTACAAGGAAGAGAATATTCCAGTAGTTTCACCAGGTTTTTTTATTGTCCCTTCTGTGAGTTTTTGTTATGTTCAGAAAACCAGCGCCCCTCAATACCATGGACATTAATGCCCATAACATGTTATATGGACATTAATGCCCATAATATGTTATATTATATAGATAGCTCTCGACCGTTGGCATTGGTTGCATTTGGCAGGTGGTCATTCATTGCATTGCAACTTTTGCAAGTACATTAAAATTATTATTCTTAGAAACAATCAGTGCTGACTATTAATACATGTACTATATTTTCAGAACGTGAGGTGTGTCAACACCACATGCAGATGTATGCTTCAAAGCTCTTCACCTTCAGGTAAAAGAGTGTTATCAAATGTGGTTACTCTGTCACCAAACCTGTTATCAAAATTATAAATACAAGCAATAAATAAGTATGTCAGGCGGATCCAGGCGGGCCTGGGGACAGGTGCCCCTCTAGACCATAAGTATTTGGCGTGTCTGCAAACCTTTTATAATGGGCCCATGCGACTGTGTCCTCCCAGACCGTTTGAAATGTGCCCCGGTTTAGGTGATAATAATAAGCTGAAGTTATGGCGTCTTCCAATATCACCATTCCAGTGGAGCGGGTGATGTTATGGCAGCGTGGTAGTGACAAGATTTAGACACCATTTGGTTTGGCCACCAATGGAGGTTTTTGTGCCTCCCATACTCGATTTCTGGATCCACCCCTGTATGTGATAGTTTTGTTTGTCTGCATGAGGATTTTGCAGTAATGTGGTGTCCTCGTTAAATTGCATATTGTTGTTAGAAATGCATGTGAATTAAAGTAAAGACAATGTAAAGTAAAAACATTTTATTGAAACTATTTGATGAGATTGACTACAAAATAATGAAAAGTACAATACAACTACAGGTACAATCATTGCACTTGATGTGTATAATGTAATACTTTTTAATATCACATGCACATAAAATGCAAAACAACAATAGAAACACAAATTAGGAGGAGGTTGAAAAAATGTCAGGTATATATAAAAAACAAACATATACTTTTATCAAGATTCTTTGTTACAAAAAAACAACACTAGTACACGTGATGTCAAATTTTAGTTGTAGTTTATACATGCCTTGTATGTTTACAACTCACAAAATTAGTGACTAAACAATTATGTGTATTAACAAACCATTTTAATATCGCATGCCCATAAAATGTAAACCAATGAGAACAAATTACTTAGGAAGATGTTTAGTTGAACAAATGAACTATTATGAATCATAATTGTTTTTTTAACAAAGAATCATAATTTATGGTTCTTTGTTAAAAAACATCAATGATTAGAAAATTCGAAAATTTTGTAGTTTATGCAATGCTTGGTATGTATGTTTACAACTCGCAAATAATAGTGACTAGACTAGTCAGGGTCATCGCCATGTAACTGAGAATTACATGCACAATCACTACATGCTACATTGCTCGGGTTTACTCAGTTGTATGAAGAGTACCGGCTACAGACCGCAATATTTTTGTACGAATAGTCTTCGCATATTAATTTTAGTGTGGCTGAATGCTTCCCACATAAGTCGAGATGGTGTTCGAATTAACAGGTCTGCCAGGGATTAAAGTTTACAGCGCTTTGAGCAATCCCGAGGACTGGATACTACACCATATCAGTACAGGTGTATAATCATCATGCGAAGTGAAAATGTAATGTAAATTATTTGTGAAAATATAAACCAGTGATAAAAAAGAATAATTTAGAAATATGAAACGTGGCATGAAAAGTATAATAACAGTCCTCATGATACATAGAGAACGTAAACAATTAAAATGCTGCTGTCAGTGTATTAACAGATTGTTGTTGCAAAATGTGAATAGGCTTTCAGTACCATTACTTCATCACAAACTTGTGTTGTTGTACATAACAAGTACCTGGTGTACGTTGCAATAACTCAGCTGGCTGCCACTGACTATCAGCAACACAAAGACAATGAAACCCTACCACTGTAACAATGCTGGATAATTGATGTATTTTGTCATAGACACTGCTAAAAGTTAAAGTTGAATTGAATACAAATACCGTGTATTATTGACTTTTGATAAATGTGTCATCACATATAAAATATAATACATGTCAGAGCCATGCTAATTGTCACTTTGTCTCCGGTATAGGTAAATGCAGATGTACAGCAAAATGTCAGGAGGCTGGTATGCAGTACCATCGAAGACAACGAATACATACAGTGATGTCATCGATATCCAAACTGATGTAGTTCACCGAAGAATGCTCGACACTGATCCTGTCTCACAGCATCAAGAGTTGTTGCCCAAGGACTCGTACTATATCAGCCAGACTCTGGCACCCACTGTTCCATTACCAACTGCAGAGCTAGTCAGGCGTCACCATATTCGTATGTCGAGCAACCTGCATTCTACATTGGTTTTTAGTCAGTTAAGCTAACTGACTGACCAGGAAGCCAGTGTACACCCCATCGGCACTGGGGAATCTGTCACTGATGCAACACACTACACAACTGGGATCAGTCGGTGGACATTCATATAACAAACCATTAATATGCAGCATGCTGCATGGCTGTAGAATCTTGTCCGAGATCCTGGACAAATACAGCTGCCCAGTATGCCATATTAACTTGGAGAACTAGTGATACTAAGCACACTAATCCAATCTCCTGTAAAGAAAAGCATATATTCAGTAAACAAAAACAGGTATTATTGTAGTGTTGGTAGTAAATAATTATGGAATGTTCATTCTCATAATCAGTAAATGTAAAATAATGTTTCATATGTGACCTGCAGCATTTCACAAGAAAAACGGCAGCAAGAAATGTGTAACTACAGCTGCATCTATATATGTTTATATCTTAGGAACAGTCAGTGTTTACCGGGGTTGTTCCGGAGGAGGGAGAGGGTGGGTTGATACAGCATGCATACATTAGTAGAATGTGCTCTTTTTCAAAACTGTGAAAAATGTTAACTATTTTTTCTTTATAAGGTGTTCATTGTCATTACATGAATTAACAAATTTTCAATTTCATTACAGTGATGCCTGATCTTAGTCAGTATCATAGACTGATTTGAATTCTGCTAATCAGTAAAGAGCATTTATATTTTTTGTTTTGTTTTCAGTATACAAATTCATGTCAGTGTCTGCCATGTGTAACTACTACACATATTCATGTTTGACATTTTAAGGATCTGCCTGAAGTTGAATGGTCAAGGTGAATGTTGGAAATTACAAAATGAGGTGTTATTGTGATGCTAACAGTAATCGCCAAGTATTCAAAGGTTCATAACATGTATGTTTACCTTCTTCAAAAATGAAAAATTTATTTTATAAACTTATTTCTGAGTCATTGCCTTATGCTAAATACTTTTAAAGGTGTATTAATATGTCTGTGGGTATAATATAAGTGCAGAAGTCAACTTAGTTTTCCACGTCCAAGATGTTATTATTAAAATGTGTATGAAAACAAATATATATGTAAATGTGCACATTAAATTTTTTTGATAACTTATATGTGGTTGATTGTTATAAATTTGAAATTACCTGGATTGATCAAATGTGGGCCTCCCACAGACTATGTATCCTCCCTGTGTCTGCTTGACCCAGGTGATCGCCTTAGCTCTTCTTCTGCCTCCTCTCATTCCCATTCTTGGGTTGCAGTGTGGCCTCTAGCGACATCATAATTCAAGTTACGTATTATGCATTCATATATTGCTGTGGTGAGAATATATACACATATTGGTAAATACACAAGAATAGCTGGCATATGTCAGTTGAAAGGTATCACAGGGTACCAATTACATAAACTGTAGCCAGGCACCAAGGACCACAACGGAAACAAGTGCGAGCATTATCTTGTTTAATCCTTATATATGGTGTACTTTAACTGTATTTATATTTTATGTATTTACACGTTTACATTTTTATATTTAATAAAATCATCATCACCATCATGGTCGTCAATATAACAAATCTCAATTATTTTGCATAAACTACAATGCAAATCAACAACATTCTGCAGTAACAGTATCAAAATATGCGTCACAAAACACTGTTTTAATAATTATGATCACCAATATAATACTCCCGTGTTTGACGTTCTGTTGCACGAAATTACGGATGCTCCCTGACTAAGTCTAAGTTACTTGCACGATCAACAGGGACCTATTGCCAAACCAATGTTATTTGTCATTTCGCAGCCTCACGTCATTTATTCTCTACATGTATTGTCGCAATAACATAGTTTATTACCAAGATTCTACGTAACCAAATACAAATTACAATGCACATCAAATATTATGCTCGTTGACACAGCCTCTGACTGAATCTCTGGCTGATAATATGGTCATGGTGTCATGGACCTGGTGTCCGTGACTGGCTTAGTCTTAGACAGTCTTAGAGTTAGACTGCCTCGAGTAGACGGTTGACGTTCGCTAGTTGCAATTCTCGTTGAATTAATACGCGGCTACGCGTTCTTGTTACTAAATGCGATAGTGTAGTATACGTACCTTCGTACAACCACTTTGTAATCTTCATCTTGATACACCAAAGCACGTGTATGTTGTTATTGTTTTCGAATGCGTGGGATGCCGATCTCGCGTAAAGATCGTGACCGAAATGGCGCAGGAGGTTGACAGCGCAATTGGCTTTCGCCAGCTATACCCGGTGTAACGACAAATCTTGGTTTTTTTACGATTAAAAAAACAAGTACGCATTTTTTATTAAACCGACTGTGCACACTAGTTAAACTATTCACACATTACACACCTGGACCTAAAAGAACCGAATTGGCGATGGGCAAACGAATTGGGTGAGGACCTTTAACAATGTTTTCATTGATTATAAATCGTTGCCATTTTAATTTCACCTTTTTATTTCGAACGCGTATACAAATTATTTGTTGACATATAGAACACTTATCGTGTATAATAGGGCACCACATCTTTGTTTTTGCACAGAAATGTATACTAATGAAGTAAACCGAAAACAAAATTAACATTGATTAGATAGGAATAAATCAAACCACTCGCTTGGAACAAAGATGGCGATTCGCAGTGCTATATAGCGACGATTTACGCATCGAATAAAATCGTTTTTTTTCAGTTTGTCTTATAAATGAGTATGTTTCTGTTACCATTAATGTATACTTATATAGTATATATTTAAATATGTAGCATGAAACAGCTGCGTTTCATTTCCCCTTTAAGGCTGCCTTGAAAGACTGCGGGAAAATTTTTGAAGTAACAGTAGTTGGTAGACCATTCCATATTAGGCTGGTTTGTAAACTGACATAACTCTGCATATATGATGGCGAGAGTTCAGCATTTAACGCCTTATATGTAAGTTCTGCTATTTTATAGGTAATCCGATGCTGGACAGGCAGCCAGTGGAGTTGGCGCAGTAGTGGTAACGCACTGTCGCATCGCGCACGCCGAGTTATTAGACGAACAGCAGCATTCTGCAGTCGCTGCAGTCTGCCGATGTTCTTGGCAGAAGTGCCACACAAAAGCGAACTGAAATAATCTAAGCGCGATGTAATCATTGCATTGACAACACGTTCTGCTGTCGCCTGTGGCAGGTGACGGTGAATTGGGTCGTTGTTACGTAAATGCAGTGAACAGGTACCAATGGTACGAGAAATCTGCGTAGTCATGTCAAGATGTTTATCTAAGTATACACCAAAATCTCTCACACATTCGGCAGCACAGACGACTTCAGATCCAACGCGCACATGCAGTCCAGCAACCAAATCAGATGCTGACCTGGCTACAACCGGTAGAACGTCGGTTTTTGTATCATTCATCAGCAAGTAGTTGAACGTCATCCAGGATTAATAATGGGTGCATAAGAGCACGCTTCAACTCAAACGGCATTTTTCCTTCCATTAAAAAAGGGTTTGTTATACTGGCAGCAATGATAGCAACTGTGTCAATGTTCTGCTTTACATGATCAGAGAACAGGGGTTCAAGTGTGGACGTTTTACACTTCGCTCTGATGATAGATGTTATTTCACAAACTGTTGTTGGTGTGAAACTGTCAACCGGCGTCACGTAGCAACGCGGTTCGTGCGGCGGCGTGACGCGCTGTCGGGCAACGTGTAACTCACTGCGAATTCCGGCAACCTTAGTTTCAAAATAGACGGAAAATGCATTGCAACAGTCAAAGGCGCAGGTATGTTCTGGGTACGCAAGTGGTGGCTTCCCACTGAGAGAACTGACGATTTTAAAGAGGTTCTTGTTGTCAGCATTTAGCAACTTGTCCTGGTAGTACTTCGTCTTTGTGATATATATAAGATTATTGCACTCATCGCGTGCAGCAGCACACATTTGGCGATGAACTTCCAGTTTCGAACGCCTCCGCAACAACTCCATCTTACGCCTTTGTCTTCTCGCATTGTCAATGTCACTGTTGTACCACGGATTGGGTTTGTGGCCTCGGACGATAGACGCGTGCTTGTCTATGACTTTCATTAAGTCAGTGTTGTAGTGTGACACAAGTTCCACAGCGTCTGATGTTAGTGCAGCAGCGACTAGCAAAGTACATGTTGTTCTTACGTCATGGCTGAATGTATCAGCGTCAAACGAGCGGTACTTACGCTTGAGTATTTCTGTTGATGTCTTGGTGGTCTACTGGCATCAATGATACAGCGCACGACGTGATGATCAGATATTGATAACGGAACGACTTGCACAGCGGTGGCAAGATTGTCGTCATTGTGTGTAATTACGAAATCCGGTGTGTGACCAGCTGAATGTGTGGCTTCACTGACATGCTGGACATGGTTGAAATAATTGAGTAGCTCAAGTAGTGGTCGTTTTTAGTCCTTTGGCCGAAGGTCCAAGGGATTATTGCTATCACTCTGCGTCCGCCGTCCGACGTCCGCCGTTAGCTGCCGTATCTCAGAAACCGTTCAGCAACTTTTTCTCTAATTTTGCAGACATGTCTTAGGGCACTGCCACTATGCACGAGAAATCTGTATTTTATTGAATCATTCTAAGGGCTCCCTGGGGCCTCCAAGGACCCCAAAACTGGTAAGAATATAACATTTTGCCTTTTTTTAAACTGTTCAGCAACTTTTTCTCTAATTTTACATATACATTTCATATGGTAGTGTCACTGTATACAAGAAATCTTTATTTGATTGAATCATTCTAAGGGCACCTAATGACCCCCCCAAAAGGACCCAAAAACTGGTAAATTTTCACATTTTGCCTATTTTATCAAAAACTCCTAAGTAACTTTTTATCTAATTTTGCATAGACATTTCATATGGTAGTGCCACTATACACAATAAATCTGTATTTGATTCAATCATTCTAAGGGCTCCAAATGTCCCCTAAAATGCAAAATTTGTTAACTAAATGGTCTACTGTAGCAGCTGCTCTAGCAGGCTTCCAGTCCTTTTGTTCAACTAATCCCTTTTCCCACAGCATCTGTCACACCTCACTGTGGCTGGCTGGTTAAAATATGACTAATCTGTAATTGATCACTGGCAGAGGCTTAGGTCAACAAACACAGCACTTTGTGAACAGAACACTATTCCCCTTCCCAAAACATCTGTCACATGCAGAGTCTGTGTCTTGTATGGATACATATTTTATGCAGTTGTTTTATATAAGCAGAAACTTAACTGAAATTAGTTATTCTTAGGCCACAGAAAAGTAATTCCCGGTTTCTCATCGATGCATGTATTTAAAAATATGTGCCATAACATTTTATTTTTTATTATAATTATTCCTCTAAATGCAAGATGTGCAATAAGTGAACAGTAAACATGTAAACATTTTACTTCCATTATAACCCTTAATGATCTGTACCTATGATTCACCAAAAAAACATTTGATTAATAATTACCTACAGGGTTGTTTGATTTATGCCGGGCAGAAACTGTTTCTGCAAAAAACATTTGATTAATAATTACCTACAGGGTTGTTTGATTTATGCCGGGCAGAAACTGTTTCTGCCCGGTAGAAACAGCAACAATAGGAAATACATGCCATTGATAAGCAAACATGATCTTTTTTATAGAAAACGTCAGTTTCTTTCTGTACCTGTCTACGTGTGATAACCATTTGTCCGCCCTGCTCACAATAAACATCACATGAATGATAAAAGGAAGATCACTACCACTTAACTTGTGGATTATGATTATTATAAACTGTTCTGCTACTGCTTGGTGGACAGTTAATTAGTGGGCCAAGTTCAAATACATCAGCACGTTTTTCACACCTGCATGGTAGTTTAGGCTCAGTAGTGTGGCAGCTACTAAACCTATACACTTGTGTGAAAAGGATAGTTGGCAGAAGAACTAACTTCAAAGCACCATTGCATCCATTTAGCCATGCAGTAGTCACACTGTCCCAGTGTCTGCTGCTATGTTTATATAATAATTATATAGGCTTAATAATCCCAATACACCAATCTGTTGGCACAATGTCAGATAATGGAACTAGGTTAAACATCTTAACAATAACTATAATTAGTTCTGTGGGGCTGTTTTTTTCAGTGAACAGTAAACATGTAAACATTTTACTTCCATCATAACCCTTAATGATCTGTAACTAAAAACCATTTGATTAATAATTACCTACAAGGTTGTTTGATTTATGCCGGGCAGAAACTGTTTCTGCCCGGCAGAAACAGCAACAATAGGAAATACATGCCATTGATAGGCAAACGTGTTCTTTTTATAGAAAATGTCAGTTTCTTTCTGTACCTGTCTACGTATGATAACCATTTGTCCGCCATGCTCACAATAAACATCACATGAATGATAAAAGGAAGATCACTGCCACTTGACTTGTGGATTATTATTATTATAAAACTGCTCTGCTACTGCTTGGTGGACAGTAAACTGCAACTGTTTTTGAGTTTGTTTACATTTTGACAAACTACTATTATATAGCACTAATTTTTGATTGAATCACATTTTGAGAATGCATGTCATTGTTTGCGGTGTAACTTTTGTATGCTTCATTTCTGCTGCTACAAGTTGCATTCGTCTGAAAGATTATTCAATTACCTATCCAATGATAATACATATGTTGTGGTGTTGGAAATATATAGCTTTGGTATATTGTACACGAGGGTTGTGATAGGAAACTATTGGACATTGCGACAGTCCAGAAAGACAGTATGAGATGTGTCACTCAATATTTTTTATGAAGTGTGACTTTCAGATACTTCATTTTGTAGTGCTATGGATTATGATGGGCCTCTCCATTAGCTCCCTATATATTTATGTGAAATATATCATTATGTCATTAAAATATTTCAGAACAGGCTAACGCTAAGCTGTAACTGTCTTTGAGTTTGTTTACATTTTGACAAACTACTATTATATAGCACTACTTTTTGAATTTGCACGACTAATGCTAATATATCCCACAAAATGACTTCTACAGGAAACAACGTTGGTGTAAATTATCATCCCATTATTCTTACTGACAAACACCTGTAAGTTAGGTGAGTAACACCTTCGAAGTTCTGACAGCAGGACACCGCCTTCGGTGAAGTCGAGACAAAAGTTTGACAAAGGCTTCAAGTTCAAACGGTCTATCACCGTCCAGCTGACCCATTTTTTATTTTCTTTAGACTACCTTTTGCTCTCAAATAATCTGTCCTCTTAATTTTATAAAGACATAATCTGGCATAACTTTATACATTTTTGTAGCAGCACATTTGTATTTCCAGTGTATCATATATTTATCACTTGTTGTGTATTACACCCAGCTGTGGAGCTAAGATTCTCTGCCTGCTATTGTTTAATGGAAACTGTGACTAATCTGTAATTGGTCACTGGCAGTAGCTTGTGTCAACAGACAGCATTAAGCCACTAGACCCCTGTTAAACTGGACAGTTGCCTGTAAGTTTTAAACTGTGTCAAACAGTGAGTCTACCTTTTGCTCTCAAATAATCTGTCCTCTTAGTTTTACACATGAAGACATAATCTGGCATAACTTGATAAGTCTTTGTAGCAGCACATTTGTACTTCCAGTGTATCATTGCAACATAACATACATATTACATACTGTGTGCCACATTTGAATGTTGTGCATGTAATATTTTCATGCAATCCATTTGCATATATAATGTAAAACTTCAACAGCCGTTTTCTTCATTTTCACTTTTTGATCCCTACCATGTTCAATGCTCCATAACTTTGCCAATTTTTGTAGCAATCATATTTTTTGAAACCGTGTAAAGCACCCTACCAAACTTTTACAAGGATGTAAGAAAACAATGTTACAATTTTCCGACTTATCACTCATTTGGTCAGCCGGGGTCACATATAGACGTATTAGTCCAAAGGACTTCAGGGCCACTTGGCCCATTTTTTAGTTTTAACGTCATATTTGATTTTAAAATCACCGACAATGCATGACGGAATCACACATAATGAGAGCTCTGTAAGAGAAGAAGAAACATGTGTTTTATTTGACCCATACATTTCAAATAATACATACAATACATCCATGTAAAAAAAGTATATAACCTTATGGTAAACATGGTATAATGTATGGTAAATAACAAAAAGTAGGGTCAGGAGACTCCTCTAAGAATATGGTAGTCGCTATCGAGGAGCCACCTGTTGCGCTAGAAATTTAGCTGAATCAATCGTGCGTGCGTGCGTGTAAAACACAGTCTTTGTAGAGGACGATGGCCGGTATAACGTGTACAAGTTATATTTCCTGGAAATGTCACCAGTGAACTGCTAGCCCATCCGTTCAAATGAAACATACGTGTAGTTGCCACCACACGTACACCCATCCACCCTAACCAATGTTATATGGACTGTGTTCCAGAAGCCGCTCCCGCAATTGGTGTATGGCAAATGATCATTTCGCTTTCATCCGGGCATTTACTCCTCTGCAAGATCGTTTTGGTAATTTTGAGTTGTAAATGCATGGAGTACGCGTTGTTGATTGACACAATATTCCATGTCTCTGAAAAAGATAGCCCTATTTATTTTGAACATACATATCAGACTGTCACCCGTGCTTGCTTATCGACAATGCGTGGTTAATTTTGATGAACAGATAAGATACTGCAAAATACCGCATCATATTTAGTTTAGGCTTACAGGGGCGTGTCCGGAGAGGGTAGTCTGGGGGAGGGGGCACATGAACCTCCATTGGCGGCCGAACAAAATGGTGTAGACAATGTTTCGCTCCCGCGCCGCCGTAACTTCAGCTTCTTCTCGCTGTCTCCTGTCTACGCTCGACGGCTGGTGATATTGGAAGGGTGATATCGGGTCTAGGGGGCACGGTCACGTGGACCCATTCAAAGAGTTCTACGGGCACGATAAATTCCAAACGTCTAGGGGGGCACGTGCTGTCCAGGCCCCCCTAGACACGCCTATGGCTTGTAATGTCATGTCTGCAATGTCAACATTGTGTAACATATTGTATATAAAACAGTTAGTCGCCTAATATTTGAAACTTATGCTGCGATCCAGTGGGCTCGTGTTTATTGTAAATACGACTTCGTCACTCATACTTGACCCAGATGCATAAATTTACCAGTGGTGAAGTCTGGCTGCTTCTAAACTTTCGAGTTCACCAAGTCGTTTTCATGGTATACACGAGATGACCAGAACGCAGCATTACACGCGGATTGCACGTTTGACTGGTGACCGCAAGACCCGACTAGAACAACGTGTTCATCCATATACACTTAGAATCTCATAGTATATATTTATATATGTATGTATGTATGTTATAGATAAACATAACAACAACTTTTCCGACGAAATTTTAATTACCCCCTCTGTTACCCAAATGGGGTGAATGAGATTTACGAAGATTGGGTGGGTCCACATTTCATGAAACTGGACATGTTTCAGGCCAATTCAGGGTAATTGCTGAGCTGATGGAAAACAGACATAAATAAAAAGTAGACATATTTTCCGATATTTTGATGCAAACAAATCGCTTAACCGGGAGGGGCAACGAAATTCGTGTTCTAGGCAGCTTTTGAATTTCATGTTATGGACTACTTTGTTGCAGGTGAAGCAAGACTGGCAGTTCGTCGCCATGGTGCTCGATAGACTGTTCCTATGGATCTTTACGGCGGCGTGTCTAGTAGGCACGTTCGGTATAATCATACAGGCCCCGACGCTATACGACAGCAGGCCCCCCCTCGCCCAGTGATTGACACAACGCACCTAGCCTTCTTTGAGTTGGCCACGTCCTCGAACACGCTACTGAGTATGACGGCCAACTCGATCTCACCCTTGCACGCGGGGCAGACGGTTGGCCCCCGTTTCGCGTCAATTTGAACGCGACGATATGGCCATAGACTCGGGTGTTTGGCTTCACACTTGCGTTTAAAACACGCCCTCGCTCATTACGTGGTTGACCACGCCCTCGCCATTAGTCACGCCCACACTGTCGCCACTTAATGCATCTTAGCACGACAGTGAAAGGCGGCGGAAGAAACACTCACTGTTGTATCCCTCCGCACCAACACAGACACAACTCACCGTGGCGTATCGTGCACTGTTACACAATTACACAGGAACAGTATTACGGAAGCAGGTTTTTGTGCGCTGTCGGGGCAGGTATACTGGTATCTAGAAACCGACCCATATATCTTCCACTGTTTCTACAACTGACGTTCATACGCGACGCAAGAACTTCCACAACCCACGCTGCTACCGTGAGGGTCTGATCACAGATACTTATTTCACATTAGTGCACGTTTTACCAAGCGTAGGCAATGCCGAGAACAACAGACTAAAACGTTGTAGCACAGCTGTTGCAAGCCAATTTACGGTATATGAATCACAAAGCCCGTCTCAAAACCAGGCTAAAACAACGTTTGTATTAAACGAAAGTCGATATCGGAGGATTCTTTACGATGACGTGGTACGATGCAAACTTCCTTTCGGAATAATTGCCAACTATACTGACTCTAGCGCTGCCGTCGAACGTCATCCACAATTAAACAACCGAATTAGCGATAAACCCCTAACTTCTAAGCAGGCTACTAATCGCAAATATGCGATTGAAGGTGGCATTGAGCCAGCCATTTTCCAAAACTAAAATTCTGATATCAGCCATTGTTCGACCATTTTGGTTGCAATGTGTGTGCATTGTCTTGAATATGACATTTTACGTGCACAAGATACAATAGAGATTATACAATTTGTTATAAATAGAATGTACCATAAAGAAGTAACACATAAAAACATACAAGGAACCTTCGCTTGCACGGTCGCCTTGTTTCGTTTTCATTTGACACCGGAAAAAATCGTGTGTAAATATAAACGACTTGAGTTGGGCTACAAAATGGAACATGGTGCAATATGTATGATTTGGTGTAGTCCATTTTTATTTACATTCAAAATAGGAACCATGATTTAGGAACACCCTGCACAGTATGTAACATTTCCGTAGCGCCATAGGCCCCTGCGTTTGAAATGCTACAATATCAGTTATACTTCCAGTTTTATGTTTAAACTTCAATGATATTTTAGACATTCTATTGATTTGCTACAGCCTATTCGACCGCCAAACAACGTTTTCTGGACAGAAGACTTGTTGTACCGAACCGTATCAAAGGTAACCGGCTTGGGCCTACTCTTGTAATACTTTGCTATAATCGTAAACAACGTCACTACATCTTCCTGTATTTAATTGACACATCATCAAAGCTACGAGTAAGCTGCAGTAGTCTGCTCATCACACATATCTGCTGGTAGATTTTTCGACAAACGAATGAATACCCTATGCTGAATTATTCTGTCGTCAGACCATCAACTGTTTCTGCTGTGGAGTGGCTCGACTGAAGGAACATTTTTGTCCTGATATTAAACATTTAATTGTTTCACTCTTGCTACATGTCTGCGGCTTCTGGTTTTCTTATGAAAAAAATCACGTAAACGTTTCCGGATACATTTCGATGAAGCCAATATGCTCACACCACGTTTAGGTATAAGATGTGTCACGATAATGGAAATTATCAATCTTTATTCAAATTCAACTTGTGGAAAGTGATTGGCTTGAAAACAGAGTCCCACACTAGCGTAAAAATTGGAAACGTAAGACGGACTTGATGTCAACCGATAGACAACTATATGCACGCAATGAAGAGATGGTCATTGACACTGATACTACATGTAAACCTGACCGAGGTAAACTTTAGCTGGAGATTTGACTGAATGATCAAATGTAAAGATGGACTGATTGCACCTCAATTCACGCATTCGTACTGTCACACTCGCAGAACAGAATAGAAGACAAACACGTGGCTTTTTGATTGATAACAAGATTTATAATATTAAACAATATTGCTTTCAAACGAAACAAGCTCCAGATGGCAAACAGACAACCAAGTCACCGGCTTATCAATTCAACAATATACCATCTGTATGTAGTTAACAGCACCTAAACAACTGGACAAAATGTGCTTATTCACATAGTGTGGAGTTTCTATTGCGAATAATGTGCGGAATTTTATACACCAACGCGACCAACTATCACTACGAGGTTCCCTGTAACCTGAATGTAAAGCGACAGTGGTGCCCACAGTGACTCACCACGTACGTCGCGGCTTCCATATTTCTCTGATAGGTAGACAAGTAAACACGTAACTTCATAAGTAAATAATCTGAAATATAACTATCTTTGTGATTTTTAAATACGTTGCCAGTTGTTAGATCAGATGCCATTGGTCCACGGAAGTCAACGAAAATAGAAAGTGGCGAATAAACCTCAGCAGTTGGGAGGAGATGTTACCATACTAACCCAAGTTAGCATATTAATCTATAGATAATATATATGTTACAACACATATGTCACTTCTTTTCCATAAATATATTGATATGACTATTAATACTTCAAACGGACAATTAGGAATGTCTTGGAATTAACATTATGTGTGCGTGCGTGCGTCCTTTAACCTTATTTTGCCACTCACGGATTATTCCCAGATGTATTCGATCCCATCTTAGCTGAAAATCCTTGCTCTGATGATCATGTTAAAAATACAGTTCCACCAAATAAAATAAAGTTTAGAAGCTCAACGTGTGCCACGTTTGTCTTCGGCGACTCCAAGCAGATCAGCAACGCCCTCTACCGCACAGTACGTTGTCATTCCTGGATCAGGCTGGCGGCGCCATCGTCTGGAAACATTAACAACACTTGCAGCTTCAATTATGTAGTGCAACCTATAGTAGAACTATAGAAATCAGGGTACATATCAGACAGTTTATCTATTACCGCACTTACTTTTTGGTGAAACAACCTTCGGTTATGCAGTTACAATTGAATTAATATTAAAAGTATTGTATACTAAATGTGTAAACATACATTGTATTTATTATTAACTAATAAACAAAATATCCAGGAAAATCTACAGTCCCACCATTTATTACAATTTACCTTGCATTTGGGTAAATTGTAACTCTTTAGGAGACATCAGGCAATGTGTCATCGTGCATATGTATACAACATAAGCATTAATTGATACACTTGCTAACTGCATGGGATATTTGTTTTAATGATATTCAAAAGATTTCTATTGGATAACAATCCTGGCACTGTTAAAACCAGCCCTTATCCCCTCTGCTATTTTACCATGGCCTGTGGAGAAGCATCTACTACTGGCGGTACCACATTTGATTGCGTTTGTCCTGTTTGACTTTGCGTAGAAGTTGCAGTACGGAGTAGAGCAGAGCCTCAGCTGTTGGGGGGCAGCCAGGTATGTAGATGTCTACCGGCACGATGCGATTGCACCCTCGTACCACACTGTATGAGTGGTAGTAATACCCACCTCCATTGGCACAGCTTCCCATCGATATCACCCACCTGTAAACATTTGTACACAAATATCCACTTACTCATTCATAAACGGAACAATGTAGAGTGAGCCCAAGGTTTGACACGGCAGCACAGGGTTCTCTTGATGGAGCTTCTTGATAGAGTAAATAATATTGAAGGTCTACTGTCAGCCAAATTGAATTAAATAATAAGCCTGGCATATTGTCCGCAAGTTGAATGCTGTGCTTGTGAAACATTCAAGTTGTTTACAAAACATAACATGAGTAAACACAGCTATAAAAAGAGAGATAGACAGGGCTAACAGCAAGTTCCAGGAATAGATCTTTGGAGATGGGCACAAGTGAATCTGCAAGCAGGACAAACTACAGCTGGTTCACTGAACTTCCTGCTAATAATTACCATACCTGGCTTGAAAGGATGATTCCTTGAAAGGATGGTACAGACGAGGCTGCTTTAAACACATCAGTGAAGTTTCACACCAACCTTGGATGTGGCATCTGGTCGTAGATCTTGCGGAAGGCCGGCGTCATCTTATTGGTAAGTGTGCCAGCGACGATCATGACGTCAGCCTGACGCGGCGACCCGCGAAAGACGACACCATATCGGTCCATGTCGTAGCGTGGCGCCGCAAAGTGCATCATCTCTATAGCACAGCATGCGAGGCCAAAGGTCAATGGCCACGTGGAGCTCTTATGCGCCCAGTTCACCAGGTCATCGATGCGTGCCATTACATAATCCGTCTTGTTGTTCATTGGATCGTCGACTCGGAATGGCGAGTATGGCTTCCGGGTGTTTTTTGGATGCCACTTGTGTGAACAAACAAAATTGTTTGTACAATATTTGTAATTTTACATTAAAAAACTAAATATGCTAACATCACTCAATCGATAAATAAATAAATCGATCGATCAATCAATCAATCAATCAATCAATCAAATAGTCAGTCAGTCAATCGACCAATCAATCATTCAATCAACAAATCAGTCAAAACCGTTTATTCAAGCAAAACCCACAAACACATTATAGGTACATATTAAGTATATAAAACATGTTGATGAAACGTTTGAAGGGAGTAACATTGAACTAAAATTTCAAGGGAAAGTTTAAACACTTTTCACATCAAAATGTGCCATTTTGAAGGCCCTAGTCTTTAAACAAGTGTGGTAGTGTATGTTCCAAACACACCCCCCCCCCGCAAGCTGCACTTTGCCGTAGAAGTATTCCAAATATCATAAGCTTTAAAATTAAACACCATTTGTTGGAATATCTTCAGTAGTTTTCAATTTATTACTAAAATGGAAGCAAACTTTAGAAAAGTAATGTTTTGAGAAACGAGGCCATTTTGATCCACATTGTCTATTGGTTTTTAATATGTGGCTTCTCTGTGCATGTATTTCATTAGTTTTTGATTACTTGTTGAGGAAGATAAACTCGATATTAAAATGTGATATTGTAATATCTGTATTTTTGCCAAAATCACACTTATGGCAATGAAATGTGTAGATTAGACCCAACACACCGTTGACGTTGTCTGATTACTGGCCTCTCTGTAAGGGATGACACTGACACATTCTGGTGGCGTCACCTGCTGGAGATCATGTAAACCCCGACAGCAAGCTGTACTCAGTAGAGGGCACTGTCTGAAGCACGTGGCGTGGCTGCTTCGTAACAGTGACAGCCCAGCCCTCAGCATGGCTGCAATATAGACAAGGGTAAACATAAGATAACATAATCATCATTGCTTCTTCAGAATAAGTCTTCTTACAACCTTTCTTATACTTAGACTGCAACTACTGGCTGGTATCACAACAAGCAGGAATGCACACATACACATATTCAGACTACAACTACTGGCTGGTATCACAACAAGCAGGAATGCACACATACACATATTGAGACTGCAACTACTGCTGGTATCACAACAAGCATGAATGCACACATACACATATTCAGACTACAACTACTGGCTGGTATCACAACCAGCAGGAAAGCACACATACACATACTCAGACTACAACTACTGGCTGGTATCACAACAAGCAGGAATGCACACATACACATATTCAGACTACAACTACTGGCTGGTATCACAACAAGCAGGAATGCACACATACACATATTGAGACAGCAACTACTGGCTGGTATCACAACAAGCATGAATGCACACATACACATATTCAAACTACAACTACTGGCTGGTATCACAACAAGCAGGAATGCACACATACACATATTCAGACTACAACTACTGCTGGTATCACAACAAGCAGGAATGCACACATATACATGTTCAGACTGCAACTACTGGCTGGTATCACAACAAGCAGGAATGCACACATACACATATTGAGACTACTACTACTGGCTGGTATCACAACAAGCAGGAATGCACACATACACATATTGAGACTACTACTACTGGCTGGTATCACAACAAGCAGGAATGCACACATACACATATTGAGACTGCAACTACTGGCTGGTATCACAACAAGCAGGAATGCACACATACACATATTGAGAATGCAACTACTGGCTGGTATTACAACAAGCAGGAATGCATACATACACATATTGAGACTGCAATTACTGGCTGGTATCACAACAAGCAGGAATGCACACATACACATATTGAGACTGCAACTACTGGCTGGTATCACAACAAGCAGGAATGCATCCATACACATATTCAGACTGCAACTACTGGCTGGTATCACAACAAGCAGGAATACATGCATACACATATTCAGACTGCAACTACTGGCTGGTATCACAACAAGCAGGAATGCACACATACACATATTGAGACTGCAACTCCTGGCTGGTATCACAACAAGCAGGAATGCACACATACACATATTGAGACTGCAACTACTGGCTGGTATCACAACAAGCAGGAATGCATACATACACATATTGAGACTGCAACTACTGGCTGGTATCACAACAAGCAAGAATGTACACATACACATATTGAGACTGCAACTACTGGCTGGTATTACAAGCAGGAATGCATACATACATATATTGAGACTGCATCTACTGGCTGGTATCACAACAAGCAGGAATGCATACATACACATATTGAGACTGCAACTACTGGCTGGTATCACAACAAGCAGGAATGCATGCATACACTTATTCAGACTGCAACTACTGGCTGGTATCACAACAAGCAGGAATGCACATACACATATTGAGACTGCAACTACTGGCTGGTATCACAACAAGCAGAGAATGCACATCATACAATGCATATTTGAGACTGTAACTACTGGCTGGTATCACAATAAACAGGAATGCATACATACACATATTGAGACTGCAACTACTGGCTGGTATCACAATAGGAATGCATACATACACATATTGAGACTGCAACTACTGGCTGGTATCACAACAAGTGGGCACATATTCAGATACAAACTACTGGCTGGTATCACAACAAGCAGGAATGCACATACACATATTGAGACTGCAACTACTGGCTGGTATCACAATAAGCAGGAATGCCGCATACACATATTGAGACTGCAACTACTGGCTGGTATCACAACAAGCAGGAATGCACACATACACATGTTGAGACTGCAACTACTGGCTGGTATCACAACAAGCAGGAATGCACACATACGCATACTGAGACTGCAACTAATGGCTGGTATCACAACAAGCAGGAATGCACACATACACATATTCAGACTGCAACTACTGGCTGGTACCACAACAAGCAGGAATGCACACATACAAATATTCAAACTGCAACTACTGGCTGGTATCACAACAAGCAGGAATGCACACACACACATATTGAGACTGCAACTACTGGCTGGTATCAAAACAAACAGGAATGCACACATACACATATTGAGACTGCAACTACTGGCTGGTATCAAAACAAGCAGGAATGCACACATACACATATTGAGACTGCAATTACTGGCTGTTATCACAACAAGCAGGAATGCATCCATACACATATAGAGACTGCAACTACTGGCCGGTATCACAACAAGCAGGAATGCACACATACACATATTGAGACTGCAACTACTGAATGGTATCAAAACAAGCAGGAATGTACACATACACATATTGAGACTGCAACTACTGGCTGGTATCACAACAAGCAGGAATACATACATACACATATTGAGACTGCAACTATTGGCTGGTATCACAACAAGCAGGAATGTACACATATACATATTGAGACTGAAACTACTGGCTGGTATCAAAAGCAGGAATGCATACATACATATATTGAGACTGCAACTACTGGCTGGTATCACAACAAGCAGGAATGCACACATACACATATTCAGAGTGCAACAACTGGCTGGTATAACAACAAGCACGAATGTACACATACACATATTGAGACTGCAACTACTGGCTGGTATCACAACAAACAGGAATGCATACACACACATATTGAGACTGCAACTACTGGCTGGTATCACAACAAGCAGGAATGCAAACATACACACATTGAGACTGCAACTACTGGCTGGTATAACAACAAGCACGAATGTACACTTTCACATATTGAGATTGCAACTACTGGCTGGTATGACAACAATCAGGAATACACACATACACATATTGAGACTGCAACTACTGGCTGGTATCACAACAAGCAGGAATGCATACATACACATGTTGAGACTGCAACTACTGCTGGTATCACAACAAGCAGGAATGCACACATACACATATTGAAACTGCAACTACTGGCTGGTATCACAACAAGCAGGAATGCACACATACACATATTGAGACTGCATCTACTGGCTGGTATCACAAGAAGCAGGAATGTACACATACACATATTGAGACTGCAACTACTGGCTGGTATCACAACAAGTAGGAATGCATACATACATATATTGAGACTGTATCTACTGGCTGGTATCACAATAAACAGGAATGCATACATACACATATTGAGACTGCAACTACTGGCTGGTATCACAACAAGTAGGAATGCATACATACACATATTGAGACTGCACCTACTGGCTGGTATCACAACAAGTAGGAATGCATACATACACATTGAGACTGCAACTACTGGCTGGTATCACAATAAACAGGAATGCATACATAAACATATTGAGACTGCAACTACTGGCTGGTATCACAACAAGTAGGAATGCATACATACACATATAGAGACTGTAACTACTGGCTGGTATCACAATAAACAGGAATGCATACCTACACATATTGAGACTGCAACTACTGGCTGGTATCACAACAAGCAGGAATGCATGCATACACTTATTCAGACTGCAACTACTGGCTGGTATCACAACAAGCAGGAATGCACATACACATATTGAGACTGCAACTACTGGCTGGTATCACAACAAGCAGGAATGCACACATACACATATTGAGACTGCAACTACTGGCTGGTATCACAACAAGCAGGAATGCATACATACACATATTGAGACTGTAACTACTGGCTGGTATCACAATAAACAGGAATGCATACATACACATATTGAGACTGCAACTACTGGCTGGTATCACAACAAGTAGGAATGCATACATACACATATTGAGACTGCAACTACTGGCTGGTATCACAACAAGCAGGAATGCATGCATACACATATTCAGATTGCAACTACTGGCTGGTATCACAACAAGCAGGAATGCACATACACATATTGAGACTGCAACTACTGGCTGGTATCACAATAAGCAGGAAAAACGCATACACATATTGAGACTGCAACTACTGGCTGGTATCACAACAAGCAGGAATGCACACATACACATGTTGAGACTGCAACTACTGGCTGGTATCACAACAAGCAGGAATTGACACATACACATATTGAGACTGCAAATACTGGCTGGTATCACAACAAGCAGGAATGCACACATACGCATACAGAGACTGCAACTAATGGCTGGTATCACAACAAGCAGGAATGCACACACACACATATTGAGACTGCAACTACTGGCTGGTATCAAAACAAACAGGAATGCACACATACACATATTGAGACTGCAACTACTGGCTGGTATCAAAACAAGCAGGAATGCACACATACACATATTGAGACTGCAATTACTGGCTGTTATCACAACAAGCAGGAATGCATCCATACACATATTGAGACTGCAACTACTGGCCGGTATCACAACAAGCAGGAATGCACACATACACATATTCAGACTGCAACTACTGGATGGTATCAAAACAAGCAGGAATGTACACATACACATATTGAGACTGCAACTACTGGCTGGTATCACAACAAGCAGGAATACATACATACACATATTGAGACTGCAACTACTGGCTGGTATCACAACAAGCAAGAATGTACACATACACATATTGAGACTGCAACTACTGGCTGGTATCACAAGCAGGAATGCATACATACATATATTGAGACTGCAACTACTGGCTGGTATCACAACAAGCAGGAATGCATACATACACGTATTGAGACTGCAACTACTGGCTGGTATCACAACAAGCAGGAATGCATGCATACACTTATTCAGACTGCAACTACTGGCTGGTATCACAACAAGCAGGAATGCACATACACATATTGAGACTGCAACTACTGGCTGGTATCACAACAAGCAGGAATGCACACATACACATATTGAGACTGCAACTACTGGCTGGTATCACAACAAGTAGGAATGCATACATACACATATTGAGACTGTAACTACTGGCTGGTATCACAATAAACAGGAATGCATACATACACATATTGAGACTGCAACTACTGGCTGGTATCACAACAAGTAGGAATGCATACATACACATATTGAGACTGCAACTACTGGCTGGTATCAAAACAAGCAGGAATGCATGCATACACATATTGAGACTACAACTACTGGCTGGTATCACAACAAGCAGGAATGCACATACACATATTGAGACTGCAACTACTGGCTGGTATCACAATAAGCAGGAATGCATGCATACACATATTGAGACTGCAACTACTGGCTGGTATCACAACAAGCAGGAATGCACACATACACATGTTGAGACTGCAACTACTGGCTGGTATCACAACAAGAAGGAATTCACACATACACATATTGAGACTGCAAATACTGGCTGGTATCACAACAAGCAGGAATGCACACATACGCATACTGAGACTGCAACTAATGGCTGGTATCACAACAAGCAGGAATGCACACAAACACATATTCAGACTGCAACTACTGGCTGGTATCACAACAAGCAGGAATGCACACATACAAATATTCAAACTGCAACTACTGGCTGGTATCACAACAAGCAGGAATGCACACATACACATATTGAGACTGCAACTACTGGCTGGTATCAAAACAAACAGGAATGCACACATACACATATTGAGACTGCAACTACTGGCTGGTATCAAAACAAGCAGGAATGCACACATACACATATTGAGACTGCAATTACTGGCTGTTATCACAACAAGCAGGAATGCATCCATACACATATTGAGACTGCAACTACTGGCCGGTAACACAACAAGCAGGAATGCACACATACACATATTGAGACTGCAACTACTGAATGGTATCAAAACAAGCAGGAATGTACACATACACATATTGAGACTGCAACTACTGGCTGGTATCACAACAAGCAGGAATACATACATACACATATTGAGACTGCAACTATTGGCTGGTATCACAACAAGCAGGAATGTACACATATACATATTGAGACTGAAACTACTGGCTGGTATCAAAAGCAGGAATGCATACATACATATATTGAGACTGCAACTACTGGCTGGTATAACAACAAGCACGAATGTACACATACACATATTGAGACTGCAACTACTGGCTGGTATCACAACAAACAGGAATGCATACACACACATATTGAGACTGCAACTACTGGCTGGTATCACAACAAGCAGGAATGCAAACATACACACATTGAGACTGCAACTACTGGCTGGTATAACAACAAGCACGAATGTACACTTTCACATATTGAGATTGCAACTACTGGCTGGTATGACAACAATCAGGAATACACACATACACATATTGAGACTGCAACTACTGGCTGGTATCACAACAAGCAGGAATGCACACATACACATGTTGAGACTGCAACTACTTCTGGTATCACAACAAGCAGGAATGCACACATACACATATTGAAACTGCAACTACTGGCTGGTATCACAACAAGCAGGAATGCACACATACACATATTGAGACTGCATCTACTGGCTGGTATCACAACAAGCAGGAATGTACACATACACATATTGAGACTGCAACTACTGGCTGGTATCACAACAAGTAGGAATGCATACATACATATATTGAGACTGTAACTACTGGCTGGTATCACAATAAACAGGAATGCATACATACACATATTGAGACTGCAACTACTGGCTGGTATCACAACAAGTAGGAATGCATACATACACATATTGAGACTGCACCTACTGGCTGGTATCACAACAAGTAGGAATGCATACATACACATTGAGACTGCAACTACTGGCTGGTATCACAATAAACAGGAATGCATACATAAACATATTGAGACTGCAACTACTGGCTGGTATCACAACAAGTAGGAATGCATACATACACATATAGAGACTGTAACTACTGGCTGGTATCACAATAAACAGGAATGCATACCTACACATATTGAGACTGCAACTACTGGCTGGTATCACAACAAGCAGGAATGCATGCATACACTTATTCAGACTGCAACTACTGGCTGGTATCACAACAAGCAGGAATGCACATACACATATTGAGACTGCAACTACTGGCTGGTATCACAACAAGCAGGAATGCACACATACACATATTGAGACTGCAATTACTGGCTGGTATCACAACAAGCAGGAATGCATAAATACACATATTGAGACTGTAACTACTGGCTGGTATCACAATAAACAGGAATGCATACATACACATATTGAGACTGCAACTACTGGCTGGTATCACAACAAGTAGGAATGCATACATACACATATTGAGACTGCAACTACTGGCTGGTATCACAACAAGCAGGAATGCATGCATACACATATTCAGATTGCAACTACTGGCTGGTATCACAACAAGCAGGAATGCACATACACATATTGAGACTGCAACTACTGGCTGGTATCACAATAAGCAGGAATGCCGCATACACATATTGAGACTGCAACTACTGGCTGGTATCACAACAAGCAGGAATGCACACATACACATGTTGAGACTGCAACTACTGGCTGGTATCACAACAAGCAGGAATTGACACATACACATATTGAGACTGCAAATACTGGCTGGTATCACAACAAGCAGGAATGCACACATACGCATACTGAGACTGCAACTAATGGCTGGTATCACAACAAGCAGGAATGCACACATACACATCTTCAGACTGCAACTACTGGCTGGTACCACAACAAGCAGGAATGCACACATACAAATATTCAAACTGCAACTACTGGCTGGTATCACAACATGCAGGAATGCACACACACACATATTGAGACTGCAACTACTGGCTGGTATCAAAACAAACAGGAATGCACACATACACATATTGAGACTGCAACTACTGGCTGGTATCAAAACAAGCAGGAATGCACACATACACATATTGAGACTGCAATTACTGGCTGTTATCACAACAAGCAGGAATGCATCCATACACATATTGAGACTGCAACTACTGGCCGGTATCACAACAACCAGGAATGCACACATACACATATTGAGACTGCAACTACTGGATGGTATCAAAACAAGCAGGAATGTACACATACACATATTGAGACTGCAACTACTGGCTGGTATCACAACAAGCAGGAATACATACATACACATATTGAGACTGCAACTACTGGCTGGTATCACAACAAGCAGGAATGTACACATACACATATTGAGACTGCAACTACTGGCTGGTATCAAAAGCAGGAATGCATACATACATATATTGAGACTGCAACTACTGGCTGGTATCACAACAAGCAGGAATGCACACATACACATATTCAGAGTGCAACAACTGGCTGGTATAACAACAAGCACGAATGTACACATACACATATTGAGACTGCAACTACTGGCTGGTATCACAACAAACAGGAATGCATACACACATATTGAGACTGCAACTACTGGCTGGTATCACAACAAGCAGGAATGCAAACATACACACATTGAGACTGCAACTACTGGCTGGTATAACAACAAGCACGAATGTACACTTACACATATTGAGATTGCAACTACTGGCTGGTATGACAACAAGCAGGAATGCACACATACACTTGTTGAGACTGCAACTACTGCTGGTATCACAACAAGCAGGAATGCACACATACACATATTGAAACTGCAACTACTGGCTGGTATCACAACAAGCAGGAATGCACACATACACATATTGAGACTGCATCTACTGGCTGGTATCACAAGAAGCAGGAATGTACACATACACATATTGAGACTGCAACTACTGGCTGGTATCACAACAAGTAGGAATGCATACATACATATATTGAGACTGTAACTACTGGCTGGCATCACAATAAACAGGAATGCATACATACACATATTGAGATTGCAACTACTGGCTGGTATCACAACAAGTAGGAATGCATACATACACATATTGAGACTGCAACTACTGGCTGGTATCACAACAAGTAGGAATGCATACATACACATTGAGACTGCAACTACTGGCTGGTATCACAATAAACAGGAATGCATACATAAACATATTGAGACTGCAACTACTGGCTGGTATCACAACAAGTAGGAATGCATACATACACATGTAGAGACTGTAACTACTGGCTGGTATCACAATAAACAGGAATGCATACATACACATATTGAGAATGCAACTACTGGATGGTATCACAACAAGCAGGAATGTGCACATACACATATTGAGACTGCAACTACTGGCTGATATCACAACAAGCAGGAATGCATACATACACATATTGAGACTGTAACTACTGGCTGGTATCACAATAAACAGGAATGCATACATACACATATTGAGACTGCAACTACTGGCTGGTATCACAAAAAACAGGAATGCACACATACACATATTAAGACTGCAACTACTGGGTGGTATCACAACAAGCAGGAATGCATACATACACATATTGAGACTGCAACTACTGGCTGGTATCACAACAAGCAGGAATGCATGCATACACATATTCAGACTGCAACTATTGGCTGGTATCACAACAAGCAGGAATGCATATATACAGATATTGAGACTGCAACTACTGGCTGGTATAACAACAAGCAGGAATGCATACATACACATATTGAGACTGGAACTACTGGCTGGTATCACAACAAGCAGGAATGTACACAAACACATATTGAGACTGCAACTACTGGCTGGTATAAAAAGCAGGAATGCATACATACATATATTGAGACTGTAACTACTGGCTGGTATCACAACAAGCAGGAATGCACACATACACATATTGAGACTGCAACTACTGGCTGGTATCACAACAAGCAGGAATGCATACATACACATATTGAGACTGCAACTATTGGCTGGTATCACAACAAGCAGGAAGGCACACATACACACATTGAGACTGCAACTACTGACTGGTATAACAACAAGCACGAATGTACACATACACATATTGAGACTGCTACTACTGGCTGGTATCACAACAAACAGGAATGCACACATACACATATTGAGACTGCAACTACTGGCTGGTATCACAACAAGCAGGAATGCATACATACACATATTGAGACTGCAACTACTGCTGGTATCACAACAAGCAGGAATGCACACATACACATATTGAAACTGCAACTACTGGCTGGTATCACAACAAGCAGGAATGCACACATACACATATTCAGACTGCAACTACTGGCTGGTATCACAAGAAGCAGGAATGTACACATACACATATTGAGACTGCAACTACTGGCTGGTTTCACAACAAGTAGGAATGCATACATACACATATTGAGACTGCAACTACTGGCTGGTATCACAACAAGTAGGAATGCATACATACACATATTGAGACTGTAACTACTGGCTGGTATCACAATAAACAGGAATGCATACATACAAATATTGAGACTGCAACTACTGGCTGGTATCACAACAAGTAGGAATGCATACATACACATATTGAGACTGTAACTACTGGCTGGTATCACAATAAACAGGAATGCATACATACACATATTGAGACTGCAACTACTGGCTGGTATCACAACAAGCAGGAATGCATGCATACACATATTCAGACTACAACTATTGGCTGGTATCACAACAAGCAGGAATGCATATATACAGATATTGAGACTGCAACTACTGGCTGGTATAACAACAAGCAGGAATGCATACATACACATATTGAGACTGGAACTACTGGCTGGTATCACAACAAGCAGGAATGTACACAAACACATATTGAGACTGCAACTACTGGCTGGTATAAAAAGCAGGAATGCATACATACATATATTGAGACTGCAACTACTGGCTGGTATCACAACAAGCAGGAATGCACACATACACATATTGAGACTGCAACTACTGGCTGGTATCACAACAAGCAGGAATGCATACATACACATATTGAGACTGCAACTATTGGCTGGTATCACAACAAGCAGGAAGGCACACATTGAGACTGCAACTACTGACTGGTATAACAACAAGCACGAATGTACACATACACATATTGAGACTGCTACTACTGGCTGGTATCACAACAAACAAGAATGCACACATACACATATTGAGACTGCAACTACTGGCTGGTATCACAACAAGCAGGAATGCATACATACACATATTGAGACTGCAACTACTGCTGGTATCACAACAAGCAGGAATGCACACATACACATATTGAAACTGCAACTACTGGCTGGTATCACAACAAGCAGGAATGCACACATACACATATTCAGACTGCAACTACTGGTTGGTATCACAAGAAGCAGGAATGTACACATACACATATTGAGACTGCAACTACTGGCTGGTTTCACAACAAGTAGGAATGCATACATACACATATTGAGACTGCAACTACTGGCTGGTATCACAACAAGTAGGAATGCATACATACACATATTGAGACTGTAACTACTGGCTGGTATCACAATAAACAGGAATGCATACATACACATATTGAGACTGCAACTACTGGCTGGTATCACAACAAGTAGGAATGCATACATACACATATTGAGACTGTAACTACTGGCTGGTATCACAATAAACAGGAATGCATACATACACATATTGAGACTGCAACTACTGGCTGGTATCACAACAAGTAGGAATGCATACATACACATATTGAGACTGTAACTACTGGCTGGTATCACAATAAACAGGAATGCACACATACACATATTGAGACTGCAACTACTGGCTGGTATCACAACAAGCAGGAATGCGCACATACACATATTGAGACTGTAACTACTGGCTGGTATCACAACAAGCAGGAATGCATACATACACATATTGAGACTGCAACTACTGGCTGGTATCACAACATGCAGGAATGCGTACATACACATATTGAGACTGCAACTACTGGCTGGTATCACAACAAGCAGGAATGCATACATACACATATTGAGACTGCAACTACTGGCTGGTATCACAACAAGCAGGAATGCATACATACACATATTGAGACTGCAACTACTGGCTGGTATCACAACAAGCTGGAATGCACACATACACATATTCAGACTACAACTACTTGCTGGTATCACAACAAGCAGGAATGCACACATACGCATATTGAAACTGCAACTACTGGCTGGTATCACAACAAGCATGAATGCATACATACACATATTGAGACTGCAACTACTGGCTGGTATCACAACAAGCAGGAATGCATACATACACATATTGAGACTGCAACTACTGGCTGGTATCACAACAAGCAGGAATGCATCACATACACATATTCAGACTGCAACTACTGGCTGGTATCACAACAAGCAGGAATACATGCATACACATATTCAGACTGCAACTACTGGCTGGTATCACAACAAGCATGAATGCACACATACACATATTGAGACTGCAACTCCTGGCTGGTATCACAACAAGCAGGAATGCACACATACACATATTGAGACTGCAACTACTGGCTGGTATCACAACAAGCAGGAATGCATACATACACATATTGAGACTGCAACTACTGGCTGGTATCACAACAAGCAGGAATGTACATACACATATTGAGACTGCAACTACTGGCTGGTATCACAACAAGCAAGAATGTACATATACACATATTGACACTGCAACTACTGGCTGGCATCACAAGCAGGAATGCATACATACATATATTGAGACTGCAACTACTGGCTGGTATCACAACAAGCAGGAATGCATACATACACATATTGAGACTGCAATTACTGGCTGGTATCACAATAAACAGGAATGCATACATAAACATATTGAGACTGCAACTACTGGCTGGTATCACAACAAGTAGGAATGCATACATACACATATTGAGACTGTAACTACTGGCTGGTATCACAATAAACAGGAATGCACACATACACATATTGAGACTGCAACTACTGGCTGGTATCACAACAAGCAGGAATGCGCACATACACATATTGAGACTGTAACTACTGGCTGGTATCACAACAAGCAGGAATGCATACATACACATATTGAAACTGCAACTACTGGCTGGTATCACAACATGCAGGAATGCGTACATACACATATTGAGACTGCAACTACTGGCTGGTATCACAACAAGCAGGAATGCATACATACACATATTGAGACTGCAACTACTGGCTGGTATCACAACAAGTAGGAATGCATACATACACATATTGAGACTGCAACTAATGGCTGGTATCACAACAAGCTGGAATGCACACATACACATATTCAGACTACAACTACTGGCTGGTATCACAACAAGCAGGAATGCACACATACGCATATTGAAACTGCAACTACTGGCTGGTATCACAACAAGCATGAATGCATACATACACATATTGAGACTGCAACTACTGGCTGGTATCACAACAAGCAGGAATGCATACATACACATATTGAGACTGCAATTACTGGCTGGTATCACAACAAGCAGGAATGCACACATACACATATTGAGACTGCAACTACTGGCTGGTATCACAACAAGCAGGAATGCATGCATACACATATTCAGACTGCAACTATTGGCTGGTATCACAACAAGCAGGAATGCATATATACAGATATTGAGACTGCAACTACTGGCTGGTATAACAACAAGCAGGAATGCATACATACACATATTGAGACTGGAACTACTGGCTGGTATCACAACAAGCAGGAATGTACACATACACATATTGAGACTGCAACTACTGGCTGGTATAAAAAGCAGGAATGCATACATACATATATTGAGACTGCAACTACTGGCTGGTATCACAACAAGCAGAAATGCACACATACACATATTCAGAGTGCAACTATTGGCTGGAATCACAACAAGCAGGAATGCACACATACACATATTGAGACTGCAACTACTGGCTGGTATCACAACAAGCAGGAATGCATACATACACATATTGAGACTGCAACTACTGGCTGGTATCACAACAAGCAGGAAGGCACACATTGAGACTGCAACTACTGACTGGTATAACAACAAGCACGAATGTACACATACACATATTGAGACTGCTACTACTGGCTGGTATCACAACAAACAGGAATGCACACATACACATATTGAGACTGCAACTACTGGCTGGTATCACAACAAGCAGGAATGCATACATACACATATTGAGACTGCAACTACTGCTGGTATCACAACAAGCAGGAATGCACACATACACATATTGAAACTGCAACTACTGGCTGGTATCACAACAAGCAGGAATGCACACATACACATATTCAGACTGCAACTACTGGCTGGTATCACAAGAAGCAGGAATGTACACATACACATATTGAGACTGCAACTACTGGCTGGTTTCACAACAAGTAGGAATGCATACATACACATATTGAGACTGCAACTACTGGCTGGTATCACAACAAGTAGGAATGCATACATACACATATTGAGACTGTAACTACTGGCTGGTATCACAATAAACAGGAATGCATACATACAAATATTGAGACTGCAACTACTGGCTGGTATCACAACAAGTAGGAATGCATACATACACATATTGAGACTGTAACTACTGGCTGGTATCACAATAAACAGGAATGCATACATACACATATTGAGACTGCAACTACTGGCTGGTATCACAACAAGTAGGAATGCATACATACACATATTGAGACTGTAATTACTGGCTGGTATCACAATAAACAGGAATGCACACATACACATATTGAGACTGCAACTACTGGCTGGTATCACAACAAGCAGGAATGCGCACATACACATATTGAGACTGTAACTACTGGCTGGTATCACAACAAGCAGGAATGCATACATACACATATTGAAACTGCAACTACTGGCTGGTATCACAACATGCAGGAATGCGTACATACACATATTGAGACTGCAACTACTGGCTGGTATCACAACAAGCAGGAATGCATACATACACATATTGAGACTGCAACTACTGGCTGGTATCACAACAAGTAGGAATGCACACATACACATATTGAGACTGCAACTACTGGCTGGTATCACAACAAGCTGGAATGCACACATACACATATTCAGACTACAACTACTGGCTGGTATCACAACAAGCAGGAATGCACACATACGCATATTGAAACTGCAACTACTGGCTGGTATCACAACAAGCATGAATGCATACATACACATATTGAGACTGCAACTACTGGCTGGTATCACAACAAGCAGGAATGCACACATACACATATTGAGACTGCAACTACTGGCTGGTATCACAACAAGCACGAATGCATCCATACACATATTCAGACTGCAACTACTGGCTGGTATCACAACAAGCAGGAATACATGCATACACATATTCAGACTGCAACTACTGGCTGGTATCACAACAAGCAGGAATGCACACATACACATATTGAGACTGCAACTCCTGGCTGGTATCACAACAAGCAGGAATGCACACATACACATATTGAGACTGCAACTACTGGCTGGTATCACAACAAGCAGGAATGCATACATACACATATTGAGACTGCAACTACTGGCTGGTATCACAACAAGCAAGAATGTACATATACACATATTGACACTGCAACTACTGGCTGGCATCACAAGCAGGAAAGCATACATACATATATTGAGACTGCAACTACTGGATGGTTTGACAACAAGCAGAAATGCATACATACACATATTGAGACTGTAACTACTGACTGGTATCACAATAAACAGGAATGCATACATACACATATTGAGACTGCAACTACTGGCTGGTATCACAACAAGTAGGAATGCATACATACACATATTGAGAATGCAACTACTGGCTGGTATCATAACAAGCAGGAATGCATGCATACACTTATTCAGACTGCAACTACTGGCTAGTATCACAACAAGCAGGAATGCACATACACATATTGAGACTGCTACTACTGGCTGGTATCACAACAAGCAGGAATGCACACATACACATATTGAGATTGCAACTACTGGCTGGTATCACAACAAGCAGGAATGCATACATACACATATTGAGACTGTAACTACTGGCTGGTATCACAATAAACAGTAATGCATACACACACATATTGAGACTGCAACTACTGGCTGGTATCACAACAAGTAGGAATGCATACATACACATATTGAGACTGCAACTACTGGCTGGTATCACAACAAGTAGGAACGCATACATACACATTGAGACTGCAACTACTGGCTGGTATCACAATAAACAGGAATGCATACATAAACATATTGAGACTGCAACTACTGGCTGGTATCACAACAAGTAGGAATGCATACATACACATATAGAGACTGTAACTACTGGCTGGTATCACAATAAACAGGAATGCATACATACACATATTGAGAATGCAACTACTGGCTGGTATCACAACAAGCAGGAATGCGCACATACACATATTGAGACTGCAACTACTGGCTGATATCAGAACAAGCAGGAATGCATACATACACATATTGAGACTGTAACTACTGGCTGGTATCACAATAAACAGGAATGCAAACATACACATATTGAGACTGCAACTACTCGCTGGTATCACAATAAACAGGAATGCACACATACACATATTGAGACTGCAACTACTGGGTGGTATCACAACAAGCAGGAATGCATACATACACATATTGAGACTGCAACTACTGGCTGGTATCACAACAAACAGGAATGCATACATACACATATTCAGACAGCAACTACTGGCTGGTATCACAACAAGCAGGAATGCATGCATACACATATTCAGACTGCAACTATTGGCTGGTATCACAACAAGCAGGAATGCATATATACAGATATTGAGACTGCAACTACTGGCTGGTATAACAACAAGCAGGAATGCATACATACACATATTGAGACTGGAACTACTGGCTGGTATCACAACGAGCAGGAATGTACACATACACATATTGAGACTGCAACTACTGGCTGGTATAAAAAGCAGGAATGCATACATACATATATTGAGACTGCAACTACTGGCTGGTATCACAATAACCAGGAATGCATACATAAACATATTGAGACTGCAACTACTGGCTGGTATCACAACAAGTAGGAATGCATACATACACATATAGAGACTGTAACTACTGGCAGGTATCACAATAAACAGGAATGCATACATACACATATTGAGAATGCAACTACTGGCTGGTATCACAACAAGCAGGAATGCGCACATACACATATTGAGACTGCAACTACTGGCTGATATCAGAACAAGCAGGAATGCATACATACACATATTGAGACTGTAACTACTGGCTGGTATCACAATAAACAGGAATGCATACATACACATATTGAGACTGCAACTACTCGCTGGTATCACAATAAACAGGAATGCACACATACACATATTGAGACTGCAACTACTGGGTGGTATCATAACAAGCAGGAATGCATACATACACATATTGAGACTGCAACTACTGGCTGGTATCACAACAAACAGGAATGCATACATACACATATTCAGTCTGCAATTACTGGTTGGTATCACAACAAGCAGGAATGCATGCATACACATATTCAGACAGCAACTACTGGCTGGTATCACAACAAGCAGGAATGCATGCATAAACATATTCAGACTGCAACTATTGGCTGGTATCACAACAAGCAGGAATGCATATATACAGATATTGAGACTGCAACTACTGGCTGGTATAACAACAAGCAGGAATGCATACATACACATATTGAGACTGGAACTACTGGCTGGTATCACAACAAGCAGGAATGTACACATACACATATTGAGACTGCAACTACTGGCTGGTATAAAAAGCAGGAATGCATACATACATATATTGAGACTGCAACTACTGGCTGGTATCACAACAAGCAGAAATGCACACATACACATATTCAGAGTGCAACTATTGGCTGGTATCACAACAAGCAGGAATGCACACATACACATATTGAGACTGCAACTACTGGCTGGTATCACAACAAGCAGGAATGCATACATACACATATTGAGACTGCAACTACTGGCTGGTATCACAACAAGCAGGAAGGCACACATACACACATTGAGACTGCAACTACTGACTGGTATAACAACAAGCACGAATGTACACATACACATATTGAGACTGCAACTACTGGCTGGTATCACAACAAACAGGAATGCACACATACACATATTGAGACTGCAACTACTGGCTGGTATCACAACAAGCAGGAATGCATACATACACATATTGAGACTGCAACTACTGCTGGTATCACAACAAGCAGGAATGCACACATACACATATTGAGACTGCAACTACTGGCTGGTATCACAACAAGCAGGAATGCATCCATACACATATTCAGACTGCAACTACTGGCTGGTATCACAACAAGCAGGAATACATGCATACACATATTCAGACTGCAACTACTGGCTGGTATCACAACAAGCAAGAATGTACATATACACATATTGACACTGCAACTACATGGCTGATATCACAACAAGCAGAAATGCATACATACACATATTGAGACTGTAACTACTGGCTGGTATCACAATAAACAGGAATGCATACATACACATATTGAGACTGCAACTACTGGGTATCACAATGGAATGCACACATACATACAACTACTATTGCATACATACACATATTGAGACTGCAACTACTGGCTGGTATCACAACAAACAGGAATGCATACATACACATATTCAGACAGCAACTACTGGCTGGTATCACAACAAGCAGGAATGCATGCATACACATATTCAGACTGCAACTATTGGCTGGTATCACAACAAGCAGGAATGCATATATACAGATATTGAGACTGCAACTACTGGCTGGTATAACAACAAGCAGGAATGCATACATACACATATTGAGACTGGAACTACTGGCTGGTATCACAACAAGCAGGAATGTACACATACACATATTGAGACTGCAACTACTGGCTGGTATAAAAAGCAGGAATGCATACATACATATATTGAGACTGCAACTACTGGCTGGTATCACAATAACCAGGAATGCATACATAAACATATTGAGACTGCAACTACTGGCTGGTATCACAACAAGTAGGAATGCATACATACACATATAGAGACTGTAACTACTGGCTGGTATCACAATAAACAGGAATGCATACATACACATATTGAGAATGCAACTACTGGCTGGTATCACAACAAGCAGGAATGCGCACATACACATATTGAGACTGCAACTACTGGCTGATATCAGAACAAGCAGGAATGCATACATACACATATTGAGACTGTAACTACTGGCTGGTATCACAATAAACAGGAATGTATACATACACATATTGAGACTGCAACTACTCGCTGGTATCACAATAAACAGGAATGCACACATACACATATTGAGACTGCAACTACTGGGTGGTATCATAACAAGCAGGAATGCATACATACACATATTGAGACTGCAACTACTGGCTGGTATCACAACAAACAGGAATGCATACATACACATATTCAGTCTGCAATTACTGGTTGGTATCACAACAAGCAGGAATGCATGCATACACATATTCAGACAGCAACTACTGGCTGGTATCACAACAAGCAGGAATGCATGCATACACATATTCAGACTGGAACTATTGGCTGGTATCACAACAAGCAGGAATGCATATATACAGATATTGAGACTGCAACTACTGGCTGGTATAACAACAAGCAGGAATGCATACATACACATATTGAGACTGGAACTACTGGCTGGTATCACAACAAGCAGGAATGTACACATACACATATTGAGACTGCAACTACTGGCTGGTATAAAAAGCAGGAATGCATACATACATATATTGAGACTGCAACTACTGGCTGGTATCACAACAAGCAGAAATGCACACATACACATATTCAGAGTGCAACTATTGGTTGGTATCACAACAAGCAGGAATGCACACATACACATATTGAGACTGCAACTACTGGCTGGTATCACAACAAGCAGGAATGCATACATACACATATTGAGACTGCAACTACTGGCTGGTATCACAACAAGCAGGAAGGCACACATACACACATTGAGACTGCAACTACTGACTGGTATAACAACAAGCACGAATGTACACATACACATATTGAGACTGCAACTACTGGCTGGTATCACAACAAACAGGAATGCACACATACACATATTGAGACTGCAACTACTGGCTGGTATCACAACAAGCAGGAATGCATACATACACATATTGAGACTGCAACTACTGCTGGTATCACAACAAGCAGGAATGCACACATACACATATTGAGACTGCAACTACTGGCTGGTATCACAACAAGCAGGAATGCATCCATACACATATTCAGACTGCAACTACTGGCTGGTATCACAACAAGCAGGAATACATGCATACACATATTCAGACTGCAACTACTGGCTGGTATCACAACAAGCAGGAATGCACACATACACATATTGAGACTGCAACTCCTGGCTGGTATCACAACAAGCAGGAATGCACACATACACATATTGAGACTGCAACTACTGGCTGGTATTACAACAAGCAGGAATGCATACATACACATATTGAGACTGCAACTACTGGCTGGTATCACAACAAGCAAGAATGTACACATACACATATTGAGACTGCAACTACTGGCTGGCATCACAAGCAGGAATGCATACATACATATATTGAGACTGCAACTACTGGATGGTATGACAACAAGCAGGAATGCATACATACACGTATTGAGACTGTAACTACTGACTGGTATCACAATAAACAGGAATGCATACATACACATATTGAGACTGCAACTACTGGCTGGTATCACAACAAGTAGGAACGCATACATACACATTGAGACTGCAACTACTGGCTGGTATCACAATAAACAGGAATGCATACATAAACATATTGAGACTGCAACTACTGGCTGGTATCACAACAAGTAGGAATGCATACATACACATATAGAGACTGTAACTACTGGCTGGTATCACAATAAACAGGAATGCATACATACACATATTGAGAATGCAACTACTGGCTGGTATCACAACAAGCAGGAATGCGCACATACACATATTGAGACTGCAACTACTGGCTGATATCACACCAAGCAGGAATGCATACATACACATATTGAGACTGTAACTACTGGCTGGTATCACAATAAACAGGAATGCATACATACACATATTGAGACTGCAACTACTGGCTGGTATCACAATAAACAGGAATGCACACATACACATATTGAGACTGCAACTACTGGGTGGTATCACAACAAGCAGGAATGCATACATACACATATTGAGACTGCAACTACTGGCTGGTATCACAACAAACAGGAATGCATACATACACATATTCAGACTGCAACTACTGGCTGGTATCACAACAAGCAGGAATGCATACATACACATATTCAGACTGCAACTACTGGCTGGTATCACAACAAGCAGGAATGCATACATACACATATTGAGACTGCAACTACTGGCTGGTATAACAACAAGCAGGAATGCATACATACACATATTGAGACTGGAACTACTGGCTGGTATCACAACAAGCAGGAATGTACACATACACATATTGAGACTGCAACTACTGGCTGGTATCACAAGCAGGAATGCATACATACATATATTGAGACTGCAACTACTGGATGGTGCATACATACACATATTGAGACTGCAACTACTGGCTGGTATCACAACAAGCAGAGACTGTAACTACTGCTGGTATCACAATACACATACATACACATATTGAGAATGCAACTACTGGCTGGTATCACAACAAGCAGGAATGCGCACATACACATATTGAGACTGCAACTACTGGCTGATATCACACAAGCAGGAATGCATACATACACATATTGAGACTGTAACTACTGGCTGGTATCACAATAAACAGGAATGCATACATACACATATTGAGACTGCAACTACTGGCTGGTATCACAATAAACAGGAATGCACACATACACATATTGAGACTGCAACTACTGGGTGGTATCACAACAAGCAGGAATGCACACATACACATATTGAGACTGCAACTACTGGCTGGTATCACAACAAGCAGGAATGCATCCATACACATATTCAGACTGCAACTACTGGCTGGTATCACAACAAGCAGGAATACATGCATACACATATTCAGACTGCAACTACTGGCTGGTATCACAACAAGCAGGAATGCACACATACACATATTGAGACTGCAACTCCTGGCTGGTATCACAACAAGCAGGAATGCACACATACACATATTGAGACTGCAACTACTGGCTGGTATCACAACAAGCAGGAATGCATACATACACATATTGAGACTGCAACTACTGGCTGGTATCACAACAAGCAAGAATGTACACATACACATATTGAGACTGCAACTACTGGCTGGCATCACAAGCAGGAATGCATACATACATATATTGAGACTGCAACTACTGGATGGTTTGACAACAAGCAGAAATGCATACATACACGTATTGAGACTGTAACTACTGACTGGTATCACAATAAACAGGAATGCATACATACACATATTGAGACTGCAACTACTGGCTGGTATCACAACAAGTAGGAATGCATACATACACATATTGAGACTGCAACTACTGGCTGGTATCACAACAAGCAGGAATGCATGCATACACTTATTCAGACTGCAACTACTGGCTGGTATCACAACAAGCAGGAATGCACATACACATATTGAGACTGCAACTACTGGCTGGTATCACAACAAGCAGGAATGCACACATACACATATTGAGACTGCAACTACTGGCTGGTATCACAACAAGCAGGAATGCATACATACACATATTGAGACTGTAACTAATCACAATAAACAGTAATGCATGCATCACAACAAGTAGGAATGCATACATACACATATTGAGACTGCAACTACTGGCTGGTATCACAACAAGTAGGAACGCATACATACACATTGAGACTGCAACTACTGGCTGGTATCACAATAAACAGGAATGCATACATAAACATATTGAGACTGCAACTACTGGCTGGTATCACAACAAGTAGGAATGCATACATACACATATTGAGACTGCAACTACACTGGCTGGTATCACAACAAGCAGGAATGCGCACATACACATATTGAGACTGCAACTACTGGCTGATATCACAACAAGCAGGAATGCATACATACACATATTGAGACTGCAACTACTGGCTGGTATCACAACAAACAGGAATGCACACATACACATATTGAGACTGCAACTACTGGGTGGTATCACAACAAGCAGGAATGCATACATACACATATTGAGACTGCAACTATTGGCTGGTATCACAACAAGCAGGAATGGATACATACATACACTGCAATTATGGTTGGTATCACAACAAGCAGGAATGCATGCATACACATATTCAGACAGCAACTACTGGCTGGTATCACAACAAGCAGGAATGCATGTATATTCACAACTAATCACAGGAATGCATACAGATACAACATATTGAGACTGGAACTACTGGCTGGTATCACAATAAGCAGGAATGTACACATACACATATTGAGACTGCAACTACTGGCTGGTATCACAACAAGCTGCAACTACTGGCTGGTATCACAACAAGCTTGCAGACTGCAACTACTGGCTGGTATAACAACAAGCACGAATGTACACTTACACATATTGAGATTGCATGGCTGGTATGACATACACACATACACATATTGAGACTGCAACTACTGGCTGGTATCACAATAAACAGGAATGCATACATAAACATATTGAGACTGCAACTACTGGCTGGTATCACAACAAGTAGGAATGCATACATACACATATAGAGACTGTAACTACTGGCTGGTATCACAATAAACAGGAATGCATACATACACATATTGAGAATGCAACTACTGGCTGGTATCACAACAAGCAGGAATGCGCATATACACATATTGAGACTGCAACTACTGGCTGATATCACACCAAGCAGGAATGCATACATACACATATTGAGACTGCAACTACTGGCTGGTATCACAATAAACAGGAATGCACACATACACATATTGAGACTGCAACTACTGGGTGGTATCACAACAAGCAGGAATGCACACATACACATATTGAGACTGCAACTACTGGCTGGTATCACAACAAGGAGGAATGCATCCATACACATATTCAGACTGCAACTACTGGCTGGTATCACAACAAGCAGGAATATATGCATACACATATTCAGACTGCAACTACTGGCTGGTATCACAACAAGCAGGAATGCACACATACACATATTGAGACTGCAACTCCTGGCTGGTATCACAAGCAGGAATGCACACATACACATATTGAGACTGCAACTACTGGCTGTTATCACAACTAGCAGGAATGCATACATACACATATTGAGACTGCAACTACTGGCTGGTATCACAACAAGCAAGAATGTACACATACACATATTGAGACTGCAACTACTGGCTGGCATCACAAGCAGGAATGCATACATACATATATTGAGACTGCAACTACTGGATGGTTTGACAACAAGCAGAAATGCATACATACACGTATTGAGACTGTAACTACTGACTGGTATCACAATAAACAGGAATGCATACATACACATATTGAGACTGCAACTACTGGCTGGTATCACAACAAGTAGGAATGCATACATACACATATTGAGACTGCAACTACTGGCTGGTATCACAACAAGCAGGAATGCATGCATACACTTATTCAGACTGCAACTACTGGCTAGTGTCACAACAAGCAGGAATGCACATACACATATTGAGACTGCAACTACTGGCTGGTATCACAACAAGCAGGAATACACACATACACATATTGAGACTGCAACTACTGGCTGGTATCACAACAAGCAGGAATGCATACATACACATATTGAGACTGTAACTACTGGCTGGTATCACAATAAACAGTAATGCATACACACACATATTGAGACTGCAACTACTGGCTGGTATCACAACAAGTAGGAATGCATACATACACATATTGAGACTGCAACTACTGGCTGGTATCACAACAAGTAGGAACGCATACATACACATTGAGACTGCAACTACTGGCTGGTATCACAATAAACAGGAATGCATACATAAACATATTGAGACTGCAACTACTGGCTGGTATCACAACAAGTAGGAATGCATACATACACATATAGAGACTGTAACTACTGGCTGGTATCACAATAAACAGTAATGCATACATACACATATTGAGAATGCAACTACTGGCTGGTATCACAACAAGCAGGAATGCGCACATACACATATTGAGACTGCAACTACTGGCTGATATCAGAACAAGCAGGAATGCATACATACACATATTGAGACTGTAACTACTGGCTGGTATCACAATAAACAGGAATGCATACATACACATATTGAGACTGCAACTACTGGCTGGTATCACAATAAACAGGAATGCACACATACACATATTGAGACTGCAACTACTGGGTGGTATCACAACAAGCAGGAATGCATACATACACATATTGAGACTGCAACTACTGGCTGGTATCACAACAAGCAGGAATGGATACATACACATATTCAGTCTGCAATTACTGGTTGGTATCACAACAAGCAGGAATGCATGCATACACATATTCAGACAGCAACTACTGGCTGGTATCACAACAAGCAGGAATGCATGCATACACATATTCAGACTGCAACTATTGGCTGGTATCACAACAAGCAGGAATGCATATATACAGATATTGAGACTGCAACAACTGGCTGGTATAACAACAAGCAGGAATGCATACATACACATATTGAGACTGGAACTACTGGCTGGTATCACAATAAGCAGGAATGTACACATACACATATTGAGACTGCAACTACTGGCTGGTATCACAACAAACAGGAATGCATACACACACATATTGAGACTGCAACTACTGGCTGGTATCACAACAAGCAGGAATGCAAACATACACACATTGAGACTGCAACTACTGGCTGGTATAACAACAAGCACGAATGTACACTTACACATATTGAGATTGCAACTACTGGCTGGTATGACAACAAACAGGAATACACACATACACATATTGAGACTGCAACTACTGGCTGGTATCACAACAGGAATGCATACATAAACATATTGAGACTGCAACTACTGGCTGGTATCACAACAAGTACATACATACACATATAGAGACTGTAACTACTGGCTGGTATCACAATAAACAGGAATGCATACATACACATATTGAGAATGCAACTACTGGCTGGTATCACAACAAGCAGGAATGCATATACACATATTGAGACTGCAACTACTGGCTGATATCACACCAAGCAGGAATGCATACATACACATATTGAGACTGCAACTACTGGCTGGTATCACAATAAACAGGAATGCAGGAATGCACACAAGCAGGAATGCACACATACACATATTGAGACTGCAACTACTGGCTGGTATCACAACAAGGAGGAATGCATCCATACACATATTCAGACTGCAACTACTGGCTGGTATCACAACAAGCAGGAATATACATACACATATTCAGACTGCAACTACTGGCTGGTATCACAACAAGCAGGAATGCACACATACACATATTGAGACTGCAACTCCTGGCTGGTATCACAAGCATGGAGACTGCAACTACTGGCTGTTATCACAACAGCAGGAATGCATACATACACATATTGAGACTGCAACTACTGGCTGGTATCACAATACACATACACATATTGAGACTGTAATCACAATATACATACATATATTGAGACTGCAACTACTGGCATGCATACATACACGTATTGAGACTGTGACTGGTATCACAATGCATACATACACATATTGAGACTGCAACTACTGGCTGGTATCACAACAAGTAGGAATGCATACATACACATATTGAGACTGCAACTACTGGCTGGTATCACAACAACAGGAATGCATCATACACATATTCAGACTGCAACTACTGGCTGTATCACAACAAGCAGGAATGCACATACACATATTGAGACTGCTACTACTGGCTGGTATCACAACAAGCAGGAATGCACACATACACATATTGAGACTGCAACTACTGGCTGGTATCACAACAAGCAGGAATGCATACATACACATATTGAGACTGTAACTACTGGCTGGTATCACAATAAACAGGAATGCATACACACACATATTGAGACTGCAACTACTGGCTGGTATCACAACAAGTAGGAATGCATACATACACATATTGAGACTGCAACTACTGGCTGGTATCACAACAAGTAGGAACGCATACATACACATTGAGACTGCAACTACTGGCTGGTATCACAATAAACAGGAATGCATACATAAACATATTGAGACTGCAACTACTGGCTGGTATCACAACAAGTAGGAATGCATACATACACATATAGAGACTGTAACTACTGGCTGGTATCACAATAAACAGGAATGCATACATACACATATTGAGAATGCAACTACTGGCTGGTATCACAACAAGCAGGAATGCGCACATACACATATTGAGACTGCAACTACTGGCTGATATCAGAACAAGCAGGAATGCATACATACACATATTGAGACTGTAACTACTGAGACTGGTATCACAATAAACAGGAATGCATACATACACATATTGAGACTGCAACTACTGGCTGGTATCACAATAAACAGGAATGCACACATACACATATTGAGACTGCAACTGGGTGGTATCACAACAAGCAGGAATGCATACATACACATATTGAGACTGCAACTACTGGCTGGTATCACAACAAGCAGGAATGCATACATACACATATTCAGACTGCAACTACTGGCTGGTATCACAACAAGCAGGAATGCATACATACACATATTGAGACTGCAACTACTGGCTGGTATCACAACAAGCAGGAATGCATACATACACATATTGAGACTGCAACTACTGGCTGGTATCACAACAAGCAGGAATGCATACATACACATATTGAGACTGTAACTACTGGCTGGTATCACAATAAGCAGGAATGTACACACACATATTGAGACTGCAACTACTGGCTGGTATCACAACAAGTAGGAATGCATACATACACATATTGAGACTGCAACTACTGGCTGGTATCACAACAAGTAGGAACATACATACACATTGAGACTGCAACTACTGGCTGGTATCACAATAAACAGGAATGCATACATAAACATATTGAGACTGCAACTACTGGCTGGTATCACAACAAGTAGGAATGCATACATACACATATAGAGACTGTAACTACTGGCTGGTATCACAATAAACAGGAATGCATACATACACATATTGAGAATGCAACTACTGGCTGGTATCACAACAAGCAGGAATGCGCACATACACATATTGAGACTGCAACTACTGGCTGATATCAGAACAAGCAGGAATGCATACATACACATATTGAGACTGTAACTACTGGCTGGTATCACAATAAACAGGAATGCATACATACACATATTGAGACTGCAACTACTGGCTGGTATCACAATAAACAGGAATGCACACATACACATATTGAGACTGCAACTACTGGGTGGTATCACAACAAGCAGGAATGCATACATACACATATTGAGACTGCAACTACTGGCTGGTATCACAACAAGCAGGAATGGATACATACACATATTCAGTCTGCAATTACTGGTTGGTATCACAACAAGCAGGAATGCATGCATACACATATTCAGACAGCAACTACTGGCTGGTATCACAACAAGCAGGAATGCATGCATACACATATTCAGACTGCAACTATTGGCTGGTATCACAACAAGCAGGAATGCATATATACAGATATTGAGACTGCAACAACTGGCTGGTATAACAACAAGCAGGAATGCATACATACACATATTGAGACTGGAACTACTGGCTGGTATCACAATAAGCAGGAATGTACACATACACATATTGAGACTGCAACTACTGGCTGGTATCACAACAAACAGGAATGCATACACACACATATTGAGACTGCAACTACTGGCTGGTATCACAACAAGCAGGAATGCAAACATACACACATTGAGACTGCAACTACTGGCTGGTATAACAACAAGCACGAATGTACACTTACACATATTGAGATTGCAACTACTGGCTGGTATGACAACAAACAGGAATACACACATACACATATTGAGACTGCAACTACTGGCTGGTATCACAACAAGCAGGAATGCATACATACACATATTGAGACTGCAACTACTGCTGGTATCACAACAAGCAGGAAACTACTATCACATACACATGAGAATGCAACTACTGGCTGGTATCACAACAAGCAGGAATGCACACATACACATATTGAGACTGCAACTACTGGCTGGTATCACACAAGCAGGAATGCATACATACACATATTGAGACTGCAACTACTGGCTGGTATCACAATAAACAGGAATGCACACATACACATATTGAGACTGCAACTACTGGGTGGTATCACAACAAGCAGGAATGCACACATACACATATTGAGACTGCAACTACTGGCTGGTATCACAACAAGGAGGAATGCATCCATACACATTGAGACTGCAACTACTGGCTGGTATCACAACAAGCAGGAATATACATACACATATTCAGACTGCAACTACTGGCTGGTATCACAACAAGTGCAGGACTGGTATCACAAGCAGGAATGCACACATACACATATTGAGACTGCAACTACTGGCTGGTATCACAACTAGCAGGAATGCATACATACACATATTGAGACTGCAACTACTGGCTGGTATCACAACAAGCAAGAATGTACACATACACATATTGAGACTGCAACTACTGGCTGGCATATCACAACATAGCAGGAATGCATACATACACGTATTGAGACTGTAACTACTGACTGGTATCACAATAAACAGGAATGCATACATACACATATTGAGACTGCAACTACTGGCTGGTATCACAACAAGTAGGAATGCATACATACACATATTGAGACTGCAACTACTGGCTGGTATCACAACAAGCAGGAATGCATGCATACACTTATTCATTACAGACAGCACACATACACATGAGACTGCAACTACTGGCTGGTATCACAACAAGCAGGAATACACACATACACATATTGAGACTGCAACTACTGGCTGGTATCACAACAAGCAGGAATGCATACACACATATTGAGACTGTAACTATGGCTGGTATCACAATAAACAGTAATGCATACACACACATATTGAGACTGCAACTACTGGCTGGTATCACAACAAGTAGGAATGCATACATACACATATTGAGACTGCAACTACTGGCTCGTATCACAACAAGTAGGAACGCATACATACACATTGAGACTGCAACTACTGGCTGGTATCACAATAAACAGGAATGCATACATAAACATATTGAGACTGCAACTACTGGCTGGTATCACAACAAGTAGGAATGCATACATACACATATAGAGACTGTAACTACTGGCTGGTATCACAATAAACAGGAATGCATACATACACATATTGAGAATGCAACTACTGGCTGGTATCACAACAAGCAGGAATGCGCACATACACATATTGAGACTGCAACTACTGGCTGATATCAGAACAAGCAGGAATGCATACATACACATATTGAGACTGTAACTACTGGCTGGTATCACAATAAACAGGAATGCATACATACACATATTGAGACTGCAACTACTGGCTGGTATCACAATAAACAGGAATGCACACATACACATATTGAGACTGCAACTACAGGGTGGTATCACAACAAGCAGGAATGCATACATACACATATTGAGACTGCAACTACTGGCTGGTATCACAACAAGCAGGAATGGATACATACACATATTCAGTCTGCAATTACTGGTTGGTATCACAACAAGCAGGAATGCATGCATACACATATTCAGACAGCAACTACTGGCTGGTATCACAACAAGCAGGAATGCATGCATACACATATTCAGACTGCAACTATTGGCTGGTATCACAACAAGCAGGAATGCATATATACAGATATTGAGACTGCAACAACTGGCTGGTATAACAACAAGCAGGAATGCATACATACACATATTGAGACTGGAACTACTGGCTGGTATCACAATAAGCAGGAATGTACACATATACATATTGAGACTGCAACTACTGGCTGGTATCACAACAAACAGGAATGCATACACACACATATTGAGACTGCAACTACTGGCTGGTATCACAACAAGCAGGAATGCAAACATACACACATTGAGACTGCAACTACTGGCTGGTATAACAACAAGCACGAATGTACACTTACACATATTGAGATTGCAACTACTGGCTGGTATGACAACAAACAGGAATACACACATACACATATTGAGACTGCAACTACTGGCTGGTATCACAACAAGCAGGAATGCACACATACACATGTTGAGACTGCAACTACTGCTGGTATCACAACAAGCAGGAATGCACACATACACATATTGAAACTGCAACTACTGGCTGGTATCACAACAAGCAGGAATGCACACATACACATATTGAGACTGCATCTACTGGCTGGTACCACAAGAAGCAGGAATGTACACATACACATATTGAGACTGCAACTACTGGCTGGTATCACAACAAGTAGGAATGCATACATACATATATTGAGACTGTAACTACTGGCTGGTATCACAATAAACAGGAATGCATACATACACATATTGAGACTGCAACTACTGGCTGGTATCACAACAAGTAGGAATGCATACATACACATATTGAGACTGCAACTACTGGCTGGTATCACAACAAGTAGGAATGCATACATACACATTGAGACTGCAACTACTGGCTGGTATCACAATAAACAGGAATGCATACATAAACATATTGAGACTGCAACTACTGGCTGGTATCACAACAAGTAGGAATGTATACATACACATATAGAGACTGTAACTACTGGCTGGTATTACAATAAACAGGAATGCATACATACACATATTGAGAATGCAACTACTGGCTGGTATCACAACAAGCAGGAATGTGCACATACACATATTGAGACTGCAACTACTGGCTGATATCACAACAAGCAGGAATGCATACATACACATATTGAGACTGTAACTACTGGCTGGTATCACAATAAACAGGAATGCATACATACACATATTGAGACTGCAACTACTGGCTGGTATCACAATAAACAGGAATGCACACATACACATATTGAGACTGCAACTACTGGGTGGTATCACAACAAGCAGGAATGCATACATACACATATTGAGACTGCAACTACTGGCTGGTATCACAACAAGCAGGAATGCATACATACACATATTGAGTCTGCAATTACTGGTTGGTATCACAACAAGCAGGAATGCATGCATACACATATTCAGACAGCAACTACTGGCTGGCATCACAACAAGCAGGAATGCATGCATACACATATTCAGACTGCAACTATTGGCTGGTATCACAACAAGCAGGAATGCATATATACAGATATTGAGACTGCAACTACTGGCTGGTATAACAACAAGCAGGAATGCATACATACACATATTGAGACTGGAACTACTGGCTGGTATCACAACAAGCAGGAATGTACACATACACATATTGAGACTGCAACTACTGGCTGGTATAAAAAGCAGGAATGCATACATACATATATTGAGACTGCAACTACTGGCTGGTATCACAACAAGCAGGAATGCACACATACACATATTCAGAGTGCAACTACTGGCTGGTATCACAACAAGCAGGAATGCACACATACACATATTGAGACTGCAACTACTGGCTGGTATCACAACAAGCAGGAATGCATACATACACCTATTGAGACTGCAACTACTGGCTGGTATCACAACAAGCAGGAATGCATACATACACATATTTAGACTGCAACTACTGGCTGGTATCACAACAAGCAGGAACGTACACTTACACATATTCACACTGCAGCTACTGGCTGGTATCACGACAAGCAGGAATGCATACATACACCTATTGAGACTGCAACTACTGGGTGGTATCACAACAAGCAGGAATGCACACATACACCTATTGAGACTGCAACTACTGGCTGGTATCACAACAAGCAGGAATGCACACATACACATACTGAGACTGCAACTACTGGCTGGTATCACAATAAGCAGGAATGCATACATACACATATTGAGACTGCAACTACTGGCTGGTATCACAACAACCAGGAATGCATACATACACATATTCAGACTGCAACTACTGGCTGGTATCACAACAAGCAGGAATGTATACATGCACATATTCAGACTGCAACTACTGGCTGGTATCACAACAAGCAGGAATGCACACATACACATATTCAGACTGCAACTACTGGCTGGTGTCACAAGTGTCCAAGGAAACACTGACTGTTGCACAGAGAAATGGCACTATGTAAGACTGTCCTTTCGTATCTTTCTGAACTGGCATATACCGAGCGGAGCTGCTTCCCTCATGGGCTGGAGCAGGTGATTCATTGGATGAAATTCATCACTTATGATTGTTTTTGTCTTCTGTAAGGTTTGCTCTTTGTACATTTGGAAGGGGAGATGAGCCGATAATCTTGCCTGCCACAATTAAAGACAATCCTCTCCAGTTTCTTGCTGCTTTCACTGAGAATCCAACATACCAATTCAGGAGTCCAACGACCAGTGTGCTCTCTAGTACTGCTCTATACAACAACATTGAACTTTTTGAGCTGCCTCAAAAAGTATATTGTTTGCTGATATTTGTTCAGTGTGGAGACACAGTGATCAGACCAAGTAAGATCACTTGTGATAGTAATACATACGTAAACAAAACTGTTCACTGTGTCAATGGTTTCAGTACCTATATTTATTGGGCCATATTCTTTCTTCCCCTTCTTGAAGTCAATAATGAGCTCTTTTGTTTTATTTTGTTTGTAATTGTGCTGGTTGCTCCAATTCTCAATTGAGGAAATTTCTAGTCTAGAGTCACCTTCATTACTTCTTTCCACGGCGTGCGAGGTCATCTGCATACATTATTTTGACAACTCCAGAACACTGAGAGGCACAGTCGTTGGTAAAGACTGTGTATAGCACTGAGGAGAGAACACTTTGCCTTGTGGTGCCAGTGGTCTAGATAGACATGTATCTGATTTGATCCTACTAACAACAATTCACCGAGGCCTGTCAACAATAAAGTTGAAGATCCAGCAATTTAGTTCACGATGAACATTAATTTAATGCTCTGCAGTTTGTTGTACAGGATGGCCGGCCTGAGGCTGAGCCTGATCGTGTTGAATGCAGAGCTGTAGTCCACGAATACGGAATAGTATTCTGACGTAAGTGCCGGTTTGTCTAGATGGCTGGTCACTCGCTGGAGGAGGTAGATGGTAGCATCATCAACTCCACACTTGCTACGGAATGGATCAAGCTGTTCATTGACACTGTCTATAAGAAACAGTTACGTCATTAAGCATGACTCTCTCCAATCCACACATTATCGCTCAAATGCGGAAGGGAATTTGCCATGATTTGGATCGCTAAAAGTGCACGTATTGATCACAGTATCAAAGCAATGTTTTATCTTAAATGCTGCATTGTAACTAGCTCATTGGCATAGGCACAGGATAGCCATAGGCATAGTCAAGGAAATTAAAGAAACAATGAATGAATGAATAATGTAACTAAAGAAAGAATGTCGACGTTGGCATTAACCATTGTTGTTACGGCTGGTTGCAAATAACTTGCAAATCTAATACACATTTACTTTAGCTACCTAACTACTGTCAGCTTACTAGCACTCATTGCTCTTATATCGTATAATAACATTACCTGAAGTATAACGACTAACTGCAGTATGTCGACTGTATCGTACAGTTAAAGCGGTGCTTAAGTTGATGATGCCCAGTCACTTTTTTCAAGACGCATAGTTTGTCGCTTTAGCTACTACAGCACCACATATCGGGTTTTGATGTACTAACGTCAAATGAATTGTTCCGCCAGGGGGCATGGTGGTGTTGGGGGTTTTCGAGTCCCTGTATAAAGGAACCCTGGGTGTTTTCAGAGATAAGATTCCTTGGCGTAGGCCTATCTCTAAAATCTCGGCGGCGACGGACAGTTTAGGGTTTAGTTAGGACCAACTGGTGCATTTTCTGGAGTGCTTCCTATGTTAAATTGTATCTAAGTGGAATCGGAATTAATTGGGTTTAGGCTACATTACATGATTTAGAAATTGCAATTTAATTTGACGGTAGAGTTTGGCTCGACGAAAGGTAGGTAGTTCGTGAGATTCCGTAAGATTCAGTAACTATAGGTAAAGCAGTAGTTGTATTGGTTCCTCGGATAAAATCCAAAGCTCTTTAACTTTGGCAGACACGCGAGATGAAACGTCTATCTGAGGTTGTCCAATGGGTGATGTTGGGCAATCCTCTGGCTGTCTCGGTTGACGGAATACTGATACTGTGATGTGTGTGCGTACGTGTGTGTGCGTGTGTGCGTGCGTTCACAGTAGAGTCAGGATTATGTGCTTTGCTCAAGAGGCACTTAGTTTGTCCGATGATTTATCTCTGTGGGACGGATAAGACGTATCAGAAATGGTCGATATTTACTAAATGATTCCGAGACGAGATGTGCAATACAATCAAATTGAGGATTCAATTTGTAATATTCCAGTTCTAAATTCGTTTCCAATTAGTCGTTCCAGGAATTACAGTTCACCACGAGTGTAGATCAGTCCTGTAAAATGAGGACAATTAAGGAGATAATTACTAACTTGCGTCTCAGTTTGCAGCATAAATAACGATCGAATACCGAACAAAGGCGCAGTAAATAACAATGGTGTCCACGTTGGGACCAACTGTTTCTCAGAGGTATTGTGAAATTGGCACCACTTGGTGGTTTTAAGGAGAGATTTGGTGCACAACCGATTTATATATGACTGATCGGTATGGTGATAGCCTTTAATACCGCTTATCGCCGACAATTTGATAATTGCATTGAAAGCGATTGGAGTAATTCAATGCAAGGCGATTAGCCAGATAAAGCAAAACTCCTTGCCGAAAGTCCAACAAGGGGCGCATAAATAATTACTACGCAGACACGGTGTTGACAACTGGTATGGATTGGCTTCCTCGCGTGATTAGAGCTCCGGACATGGACAATGCTAATTAAAGGAACGCATCGAGGCGTGAAAATGGTCTTGCAGGAATACAGCTTTGCAGTGTATTGGCATGCGCGCGTGCATGCAGACGTAATGTGAGCTGGCCTTTCCAACCGGTAAGTAAATAACCTTTCCAGCTCTAAACGTAGCCTATGGACTTGCATGTTTGTTCACTGGCATAGGAGGTTTAACATTTGGATGAAGGGATGGTGAATTCATCGGCCAGTGATTCTTGCGCCATTATCTGCCACGGTGACCCGTTGATGTAGTTTACATTTACGGTCGTTTCTTCGTCTGGTTCAAACAAGGCAACGACGATGTTGCCAACTGTTACTACTGCCACATTCACCGGTGGTTGTAAGTTATATTCACAAGACGTAGCTTTTGCCAAGTATATATGATTGTCGGCAACATAAAACGTCTCCGCTGTGTATGAATACAGTGTAATTTACCAGTCACTACGTCATATGATTTACTACGGTATTTTATGGCTTAATGGGTTTTCGCAATTACAGATAAAGTGGATCCGATTTGATTCAGCGCTGTCCAACACAACCAAGGAACTGTTTTGTGTAGAAATGGTTGGATATTGTTATTTATCTTTGTTACGAGTAGAACGCGTGACGTTTCTCCAATGCACTCAGCGATTCTCTGCTTTCTTAATTTCTTTCCAGGTGGCTGCCTGTTTCTTTGTTTCCTCGTTTTGGGATATATTCTAGTTGTTATGGGGTTTGCCTAGTTTTCTTTTTCCATGTATGTTCCCACTAAGGTTTATTTTTTAGAGGGCATGTCCAACCCATGTCCACTTTCAACTCATTTTCTATTGACAGCCAAACCGTGTGTTTTCTCTCATTTATGCCTAGACATTCTTTGCGAACATCCTTCCTTCCAAGTCCCTTGCAGTGTGTCCAAGATAGTGTTTATGGAGCTCTCCATCATATCTTCTGGACCTTCACACAAACACACACACATATATATATATAGACCACATGACCATTGAAGCACACGAAGAAGAAGTCTATTGGAGACACGGGTGAACAGGGAAGCAGTTAAGAACACTGATAATTAATTAATTAATTGTCCTTCAATGGTTATGTGGTCGACTTGGTCCTCTGTTTTCTCATCGGGAGAGTGAGACCCGTGTTGCTTTGTGTACTGCTTAGTGGGGAAACCGCCTTCATCAACAAGTTCTCCTTTTTCACTCACAACTCCAATTCCATATTTTCCAACGACTTCTGTGTTGTCTCCGCCAATCAGTGGTACTGCTGTAGCCAATCAGTGGTACTGCTGTAGCCAATCAGTGGTACTGCTGTAGCCAATCAGTGGTACTGCTGTAGCCAATCAGTGGTACTTCTGTAGCCAATCAGTGGTACTGCTGTAGCCAAGTATAGTTGCCTCTCCTTTGTACAGGAATAGTGCATGAATCATTGGATAGTAATACTGAATGAAGCCTCGCTCGTTGCGTTGGTGGTTTGCGATCAGATATATCAAACATTGTGTCAGTGAATACGGAGGTTTTTGCGGTGTCTATGATAACTGATTATGTTTTGTTTACGTCCCCACATCCTTGCTGAGATGAAATGGTGCCTAACCTCATCGTCCCAGTGCAATCATTGCTACACAGCATTACACAATAGTGCGTCAGGAGGCCAGAATAATGATTCCTAAATCATATTTGAAAGTTGTCTATCTATGATGGTCGAGAAGGGCCATCGCGTTTTTGTGTGGCAACCTGCAGCGCCATGGAGCGATGACGCGATGCGCGATGCGATGGGCGATGCGATGAGCGATGCGCGATGCGATGGGCGATGCGATGGACGATGCGCGATGCGATGCGCGATGCGATGGACGATGCGCGATGCGATGCGCGATGCGATGCGCGATGCGATGGACGATGCGCGATGCGATGGGCGATGCGATGGGCGATGCGATGCGCGATGCGATGCGCGATGCGATGCGCGATGCGATGCGCGATGCGATGCGCGATGCGCGATGCGATACGCGATGCGATGCGCGATGCGATACGCGATGCGATGCGCGATGCGATACGCGATGCGCGATGCGCGATGCGATGCGCGATGCGATACGCGATGCGCGATGCGATGCGCGATGCGATGCGATGCGATGCGATGCGCGATGCGATACGCGATGCGATGCGCGATGCGATGCGCGATGCGATACGCGATGCGATACGCGATGCGATGCGCGATGCGATGCGCGATGCGATGCGCGATTCGATGCGCGATGCGATGGTATACATTATAAAGGTGCCGCAATGAGCATGCGTACGTCGAAAACGAGACTTTGGCAGCCATTTGTATTTTATTAAACGCATTCCTTTTTGTGTTCAGAGCATGTGATGATGGCTGATGATGCTGACTGTACGTATACGGTTACACATGTAGTTATTGTGCACAAAAGATTATGTGATTGTACTTCTAAATATTGTCTCGGACATCTACTGGGATTGAATTTAGCCAAACAAAAACGGGTGTCAGGCAGGCAGCCTCTTCGCAAAAACTAGACTAGGGACTGAAATAGATTACTTTATAACATGAAATATGTATCTATTCAATATTTTAGTTGTTAAATAATTATTGTTTCCATCTGGATATCCCTGATCGCAAATATAAACACTATTTTGTGTGCCTGCAGACACGATGAACCAGGGATGGTTAAGGTATTTCTCAGTTTAACATTAACCAACAGTTTTGAAGCCTATTTGTTTATATTTATTAATTAATGACATAATATCTGTTTAGAATGCAAACATGTTATTTATGCCTTATATAAATTAAAATATAAACTTTTCATAATTTATGCTTCTTGATTTACTCCTCGGTCTCCAATACTTCCATGTCTGGAAAAAACTGACACATATTCCGTGAGACGTTCTTCGATACAAATGCAGTGATGTTTAATGACTTAATCTGGGTTCCGTAGTAGCACATAAAAGCAGCGTTGCGCCGAAATACAAGTACGAATAACGCGGTGTCAATAAATAGGCCAGCTCAAATCAGGCTATCAGCTCTATTGGACCACGTAATAAACAGCCGAAATTGACAGGAAGTTAACTTGTAGTAGGTCTACTAGGAGGTGCACGAGGCGCGCGGTGCGTCTACAATTCGATTCACTTAGGGGTCATCTCAGAACGTCGATGTCCGATATCAGACGAAATTACTTTCATCTTGCCTCAGCCCCCCTCCCTACCCACCTCAGACGATCTTTTTAAACATTAATATGATGACACCAGTATAATTAAGAGTGTCGGTCGATGTCCGACGCCAGATGAAACTGCCTCAGACCCCCGTCCCCCAAACAAAAATAATTTCGCTTGATATCGGACATCGACGTTCCGAGATGATCCCTTAGCAAAAATGAAACTACTCTCTAGGAACAACGATTCGCTACCTCGTTTGTCCATTTTATATGTAGGTTTGGTAAAATAATTAGAGACAAAACTATTTTAGTTTACGATTTAGATATTTTATTATAAACTAAATACACTAAAGTTTAGTAGGGTCTAACTTATTATAGTTATTTATATATATATATATATTGTTTTATTTATGTAAGGCATAATGAACATGATATGTACACCTATGAAAATATATCATGTTATTAATGAATAAATATTCAAGAAATGTATACTTCAAAGTCTACGGTTAATGTTCAACTGAAAAATGCCATCAACATCCCTGTTTTTCATGTGTGGAGGTACATAAATTATCGTTTATATTTTTGATCAAGGATATTCAGATGAAACCAAAAATGAAACGGGGAGTGGTAGAAGAAATACACACCTCATGCTACGAAGTAATTCATTTTTGGTCTCCGGTTTTGGTGCGAGAACCTAGATTACATTCTATAAAGTGATTGCCCGCATGCCCCCATTTATCTTAGTCTAAACTCAATCGCATTAGGCTTCTATCATAATATTTAGAAGTACAAACGCATAATCTTTTGTGCACAATAACTAGATGTGTAACCGTATACGCACACTCAAAGTCATCAACCATGGACACATGCGTTGAACATAAAAGGCATCCAGTGTGTTGCCTAAGGTCACGAATTTGTTCAAGCCCAGACAACAAAGCCAAACCCAAAACACTGGCGTCGGAACATGGTGGATATTTGGTGGGTTGAGGCTCTCCAAAACCTCGATTTGCACTCCCCCTCTTGAGGCTCGCCAAAACAGCCACATTAAGGCTCTCCAACATCACAATTTGCACACCCATTGAGGCTCGCCAAAATAACTCCATCTTCAGGCTCTTCAAAAACCTCGATTTGCACCCCCCAAATATCTACATTGAGGCTCTCTACAAACATGAATTTGAACTCCTCATATATCCCTGTCTGTCAGGGATGAAACTGGCCTCGATTCCGATGCTCGATGTCTGATTTTTTTTAAATTTCTCTCGCTGATCCTGCACAGCTCTCTCCACCAGATCGTTCGCTCTCGTTTTTCACCTTTCTCCCAATCCTTCAAAATCTTTTTTTCCATAGTCTTCCCATCGCATTCTAGTTCTTCTTCGCCTCCTTTTCCTTCCAGTCTCCGTGCATCTGCTCTCTTTGCCATCCGTTCTTCTCCCATTTTCTCTACAAGTCCTGCCCATCTTAGTTGGCTCATGCTTATGCTTGTTCAGAAACAATTGTGTCGACTATTCATATCAAAGACACAATTAACCACAGGCGCAACTACGACCAGACGATGTAAATAAGTAGCATCATTCTAGTCCAATGCTGCAATTTTGGGAGGTGGTGCTGTTCTAATTATAGCTCCCGACCCAGGGATTATCGTCTCCACAGACGCACCGACTTTGACACATCATGTAATCCACTTGCCAGACAAGAGATACAATTAACCGAAAGTGCTACTTAACCCCCACTTTAGTGCATCGGCACTTCCAGGTGTAAATTACAATTTTGATATACTCGTTTGTGCTGAATCATATAGAAAACGACATTGCTCTCTAGTCTAAAAAAATTCAGTTGTGTTACATCCGTGTAACATAGCTGTTAAGGTGTATCAGAATGGGACGAGGAAAGGCGAATGTGTTTTTGGAGGACAATCGTTCAGATGGGACCACCTTGATGATATGTCGCAAAACATGTTGTTGTTGTCTATGGAAGTTCCCATAGAAAGCAAGAGTATACATCTCAACAATAAAAATATTGAATGAGTATTGGTTTACATTATTTATTCATTGTAAGTACGGAGAAATTACATTATCACATAAGTATGTACGGTATCAGCGGTATGCATGGTAATAGTAATTAGCATCACACGTTTTGCTTTCGTAAACACATTATATCACACGTCAATTATATATATATATATATATATATACATATATTCCACGTATATATATATATATATATATATATATATAAATTACAGTGAAATTACAATTACAGTGAAAACATGATGTATATCAGAAGTATCTTTCTTAGAAAACTGAACGATGAAATACTACGAGTCTCAAGGAATCATTTCAATCGACGAAACACCGTGCTTCTTTGTGCATATTCGTTAAATTTGTTTGCACCGCACGTTTTATGAGAAATCATTAACACAGAGTATAGTTGGCACTTATCAAAAACGAAGACGCACAAGCGATACGGTCATCCGAGGAAAACCAGACCTGCTGTATTTCTTGCCAGAGATTTATGGTAACGTAGCATTTAAATTAATGTACATTAATGCTATACAATTTGCACACATACGTATAAGGCATTTTAAGTTTACCGTGCATATTTGACGTACATATTTAATAATTGTATTCATCCCAAAGATCCCTAGCGGAGTGATAGGAACCTTTTTCTGAGTCACAACAGTACCATTAAGCAAACCGATGTATGTACATCATTACAGTATGTAAAATAAAGTGAATATAGTCTATGTCATTAAAACATGCAAAATAGGAGTGAGAGTACATTATGAACAATTAGTATACGGTGAGAAAATTATATTTACAAATGAACAGTAAAGTAGGAAATTAGCTTCACCTTATTAAACATAGGATACTATAATAATGTTTGCAAACAACCTCTGTTTAGTTTTAGACAAGGTTATTGTACTACAAACAGCATCGATTTAAGCAATGTTTTTAAACGCAAACATTGGTATTGATAATATAGTTGTTGTCTTCCCTAAGTTTGATTGAAACATTTGTACTGTTATACAATGTATGTTATAACAATTTACTAGCTTGTGTAAAACGCTATATCTACTGTAGACTACAAAGTCGAAGTCGACAAGGAAGACATCATACACATGAAGAGGATGTGCAGGAAACCCCGTGATTGAGGCTGTAGCGAGTGTGCGTGCGAGTGAGCGTGCGCATGTGACTATGTGCGTGTATGCAATGCTAAAAATGATTCAAAATGCAAGCGTAGATGGCGCTCAACTATAGTGAATAACCCAGTCACAATTTACATAGGGTCTACTGCCCGTGAATAAAAGAAACAACTTAAAATAGTTTAGTTATATATATATGCGTCGGAACCGGACTTGGGGGGACTGAACCTAAATATTTAGGTGGGGGGCTTGAGATTGAGATGAGATTTAACCCCATATATTTAGAGTCACGTGGTTGTCTTGTGTGTCTCAAGGAGGAAGAATATGAGTTTTCTCTTCGTAAATACCCGTGAGGATGTTTTAGTTGCACATACTTGTATGTGCATTTTCTAATGAATTTTATGCGCCACTTGACGATTTTGTGGGTTTGTTTGGGTTTGATTTTTTGGGTCTTTGTGCAGACAAAATATGTGACCTGGCAACACTGTTCATAGCAAAATGTTTAGCGTTTAATGATGCATTTTACAAAAACAAATTAACATTTTACATACAATCTGTCATCATTAGCGTTACTTCATGTCCTCTAGTTCAAGTTCGCCACTTATGACATATATTGCGCTTAGGCGGTGACACGTGGTACAAGCCATCGGTACAGCTCGATCGCTTCCTGGACGACTTGCGGCTTGTTTCGTCCATGTTGATCCAGCAGCCCCTGGAAGACTCGTTCAGTGTCAACGCGGCAGCCTGAATCACGGGGTTTCCTGCACATCCTCTTCACGTTTCTGATGTCTTCCTGATCGACTTCGACTTTGTAGTCGACAGTACCTGAAGCGTTATGAACAACTTAGTAAATGTTTATAAGGTGCATTGTGCAACAGAACAAATGTTTCAATCAAACGTAGGGAACACAACAATGTAAACGTAATAATATCAACGTTTGTATATAAACACATTGCATAAGTCGATGCTGCCTGGAAAATGATAGCCTTGTTTAAAACTACACACAGCTTGTCTGGAGGTGTTCACATGTGTGTGTGGTGTGTGATGTGTGGTGTGTGGTGTGTGGTGTGTGATGTGTGGGGTTAAATATGTACGTCAAATATGCACGGTAAACTTAAAATGCCTTATACGTATGTGTGCAAATTGCATAGCATTACATCAATTTAAATGCTACGTTACCATAAATCTCTGGCAAGAAATACAGCAGGTTTGGTTTTCCTCGGACGACCGTGTCGCTTGTGCGTCTTACGCTGAGATGGTGCTGATTCCACTCTCCAGCAATTTGGTCGAGGTCGACTTGAATCAGCTGGGTGAAGCAAAATCGCAAGCACTCCCTGAAATGAACGAAGCTGCTTGAATTGTATTGTAGAATTAAATCAGGCCTACCAATACTGTGCATGTCTTGTTTAAAAAAAAAACTTGTAAGTAATACATGCTGTACATAACACTGCGTAAACAATTAAGTTAGTCTTTCTGGGTCCTTGCTTTGAATTGCTTATGTTAGTTACCCCGTTCGTTTGCACAAAGAATCACGCTGTTTCAGAAATGTACAAAATATTGCTTACATCTTAATATCATCGTCGGTTGAAATGATTCCTTGAGACTCGAAGTCTTTCATCAGATTTATCCACCAGTCCATCCCACTGCGTCGAAGCGACAGCCACCAACGTTCAATTCTCTGAAAAAGACATTTAAAATATACATCATGTTCTCACTGTAATTATGAAGCAACTAATCGAAAATTCAAACATGTGAAGGTAATTAGTATTAATATGCATACATTTGATACGGTACATACTCATGTAAAAATGTAATTATATATATATATATATAGGTAGGTATGTAGGTAGGCAGGCAGGCAGGCAGGCAGGCAGGCAGGCAGGCAGGCAGGCAGGCAGACGGACATACAGACGGACAGACGGACAGACGGACAGACGGACAGACGGATAGACGGACAGACAGACAGATAAATAGATATAGATATATATTATATTATTTAGGTGTAGACACCTGGTTTCTATGGGAACTCCCATACACCACACTGCTGCCTCGCGCCATGCCATCCAAGTGGTCCCATCTGAAGGCTCGTTGTATGTCCTCCATGAAGACGTTCTCAGTTCCCCGGTCCATTCTGATGCACCGTGGCACGGCTGTAACATGCGCATCTCACCAATTAAGTGGTACGATTCCATCACTCTTTATTTGTTCATACATACATACATACATACATACATACGTTCATCCGTACATGCGTGTATGCGTGCATTCGTGCATGCGTGCACGCGTGCATGCGTGCATGCGTACATACGTACATGCATACATGCGTACATGCATACATGCGTACATCCGTACATACGTACATACGTACATACGTACATACTTACATACGTACGTACGTACATACATACGTACGTACGTACATACGTACATACATATGCTATTGCTAGTGAGTGTGTGCGTGCGTGTGTGTGGTTTAGATGTATTTTGCATATGTAAATGCCAATAAAGAACACGTTACCACTGATGTCCTCCACAAACTCTATGAAATGATGGGCGACAACATAGGGATCTTTGTTGGTTCTGCCCACCTTGAGCCATAGTATTTTCCTGGAGAATCTGAATCAGCACATTTTGTTTAATTTCATGACACACTTGAACAGCATACATAAAACTATATACATATATATATATATATATATATATATATATTATTCACATATCTATCAGCCAATGTATTCGGCTGACCACTAGGTTACTATTCAAGTAGTGTTGTTTTGCATCTGACTTTACAAGTAAAATTAAAACTGACTCCAAAACACCCCAAAACTTTTCCATACACACTAGGCCTATTGCGTATGGGTGGTTTGGTTGTCGCAAAGTACCTAAGAGGAAATAAATTGTCACTGTGGCGTCACTTACTGAGTGAAACAAATTTTAATTACATATTTGATAACAGAAGAGGGCAGCGTGGTTAGTCATTACATAAACACATCATTAAACATGCCAATAAAAACAAACTGGCCTCACCCGCATATTGCTCCGTGTATTGCAAAACCAAACGGCTTTAGCTTGTCGTACCCATCAATGTGAATGAGATAGTTTGGGCCTTTGCTATAATATTGCCTCCGGGAAAATCTGTTTATCCTTCGCTCGGATACCCTTTCTGGGTCCATTATTTGTAACAATGTCATTACCGTGTCCCTGTAAATGAAATAAACTATCATAAATAAATTCACACATATGTAGATGGAGCCTCACATCACTTAGTTACAGTATGCCCTTCAGTAGCAGGTACACATCAAAATTAGTGCTGTCACGGTAGCGGCAAACTTTGCGCTCACATTTACGTCCGACTGACAACCAAGGTTTCAGCTCAGGTTTAGAACACGTGTTGCAACAGTAGCAAAAGACTTCGTTTAATCCCAGGACAGTAGCCGCAGGAACTGATAATATACGTTATTATGCTAATAAGATCATATTACGATTTAAAATGTCCATGTTATTTGCAATGAAAGATAAAAATTAGATGAAAATAAAATTGTCAAACTTTTTTGCTGTGTACGTCTTATGCCACATTAGAATCTCCGCCAATAGTACCACACCTGTGGTCATAGTGGACATGTAATTAAACTAAATGAAGGATAACATATGGAGTGTTATATATACTACTGCTAATATTCTCTGAATAAAATTGTTGTTGCTAAACACTGGACACACCTTGGCACCATCAAACCGTGGAGGTTGCGTAGTCGCACTGTCATGCTCCTGTAGCCCAAACAACGTCCACTTCCTTCCAACTCGTGCTGAAACAATTATTATGTGGAAAAGAGATTGACATAATGTGTGTATATATATATATATATATACATATATATATATATATACATATATATATATAGATATATATATATACACACACACACATATATATATATATATATATTGTTGTAAACAAAAAACACACCCATTAAAGATAGTGTATCATTAATATGGTTTTGCGTAAATGTGGTAAATCGTTAAAGGGATGAATTATACTTTACTTTCATAAGGTATACATTATACACAACAAAGCGCCTCTATTTAACTAGTTGTTAAGGTATTGATGCATATTGCATAAGCAGGTTAGCACATTCAACAAGACAACTATTCAACTGTGTACATTTATTGGTAGACGTGTGTGATATATTTCATATTTTTGTAGTGATGATTCAATTTGTTATCGCAGAATATACCCTAAAACATTGTGCTATTTACTTCGATATGATGCTAAACAGAAACAATTACACCTTCAGTTTATATGTGTATTGTTTCAAGGATGTACTAGAATATAGAAGATCATGAAGAATTAATTTAATACTGAATTGCTATTCATATTTTTGACATATTCAAATACATTTAAATTCTACTTCATTTACGAACTTTCCTTTTACTTCTTGTGTTACATAAATATATTTTTAAATTATTTCCAGTAGCTGTGAACATGTGCAACGTAGACATGAGTATTTATTTACACTTGAAAGTACCTGCATTGCTGTTGCAACCCTAGCGTAGTCAACTACTTGTCTGCGCCTTAAGCCAAGTCTTTGTAGAAGGCGTTTTAACGTCCGCACACTGCATAACATTAAGTGGTTTACATACACATCTTGCACTAAGCCCGCTTGTTATTAAGTAATTGTGCTTATTGAATGCATTATTATTGAATGAATATATTATATATATATATATATATATATCTCCCTCTCTCCCTCTCTCCCCCTCTCTCTCTCTCCCTCTCTGCATGCATCTCTCCCTCCATTCCTACCACCCTACCCTGGTGCGCGTGTGCATGTGTGTACGTATGAATGTATTGAGTTTGTAAACATTAATGCGTTCAGTATATACATGGTTTGTTAATCAATACGTTTTAAGCATTCACGACGCAGTTACTCAACAACATACCGTCATTCATTTTACAAATAGCGACTGGAAGTGCAGCAGTTATCTAAACAATTGAGTAGTCGGAGCCTAAGCAACAAATACAAGTTGAAAGAGTATCCTATGTCATCCTCGCAAGCCAGGTCGATGACAACGTACACTACGCCTGGCAGATATCCTACGCAATGTACGGAGGTCAGCTGATTCAAACTTGTAATTAGCTTCGCCGCAACTGTACAAGCCGTGAGAACAGTGCAGACACCCGCCCCACCCGCACCTCAATTCTAAGACGAAGCCAGTGATTTCAAGGAATCATAACATCTCAAGAGGGGCTGAACGGTATTGTGTATTCAAATAATTACTTCTACTTCCCCCAACATTGCACATAACATTACCAAAATCAGGTGGTTGAAAATTTGCCGGCACGCAATATTATTGGCTTAGCTTATATTCCGAGTCCCGTAAGGCGATCTGCCGGGGGTTACTGAGACATGTGTAATCAGCTGCGCTCCGTGGCGCGCGAGGATGTAATCTATGAACACATTATGCTTTTTTACTCAGATTATTATATTATTACCATATTATATTTATGAAAAACACACCTGATGGATATTCCGTTGTGGCTGAGTATCGCACAGATTTCAACATTACTGTATCCTGCCACAAAATACTGTCTTACTAAACAGTGAACTAAAATGAACATATACATTTTTTATGAAATGCACTCTCATGAAAAATACACGACAAG